>JARQOD010000005.1:272329486-272404215 GCA_033576555.1 Oophaga sylvatica
AGCCCTGCCGTGGCCCAAACAGTGGTTTCCCCTCATTGGGGTATCAGCGTACTCATGACAAATTCCCCCCACCAATTTTGGGGTTCTAATTTTTTTTGTTCCCCATGGGAAAAAAAAAAAATAGCTGGCTAAAAGAATCTTTTTTGAAAAAAAAAAAAAATTATTTTCCGGCTTGCGTTTAAAAATTTTTCTGTGAAGCACTTTGGGGTTAAAATTTGCTCACCCCATTAGTAAGTTCCTTAGGGGGTCTAGTTTCCAAAATGGGGTCATTTGTGGAGGTTTTCACTGTTTAGGCACTGTCTGGGGCACGGGAAAGGGAAAAACTGACCCCCATAAGTCGCTTCCCAAAAAACTTTTTTATTTCCTTTCAACCCCTGTGTGTGCCCAAACAGTCCCCCCCCCCATATTTGGTTCAGTGTATCAGGACAAATTGGACCAACTTTTTGGGGTCCAATTTCCTTGTGAAAAATCAAAAATTTTAAACAAAAAAATCTTTTTGTAAAAAATTTTTTTTTTGTTTTTTTTTCCCCCCCAGGAAAATTAAACTTTTGTGAAACACTTGGGGGTTTTCAAAGTGTCACCCAGATCTAGATAAGTTACTTGGGGGGTTAGTTTCCAAAAGGGGTCACTTGTAGGGGTTTTAATGTTTAGGAACTGGGGCACTGCAAACGGAACTTTACCACCCAACGCTGTTTCCCAAAACGTTATTATTCTTTCCCAAGCCCTGCTGGGGCCCCCAAACTTTTCCCCCCCCAATATTTGGATCAGCATACTCGGGACAAATTGGGCAACAACTTTTGGGGCCCAAATTTTCCGGGAAAAAAATAAAAAAATTTGGAAAAAAAAAATCGTTTTTTTTTTTTTTTTCAACCCGGGTTATAAACTTTTGTAAAACCCTTTTGGGGTTCAAATGTCACAATAAAGTGCAGTGGGCAAAATTTTTAAAAAATTTGGGCCCCGGTCAAAAGCTGAAAAAGGGCCTGTCATAAGGGGTTAAAGCCAGAAAGTTGCCATTTGAAATGACCAGTTTTGTGCCATGTCTGTGATCTGCTTTTTTTCAACAAAACAAAAAAACTGAATGAACATTCTCCAAGGCCGGTGATTCCATAATTTTTGCCAGGGGTTGTATAACAACACAAAATTTAGAAATAAACATTGCTGACATTCAAAACCCCCCCAAAAAAAATCAGTGACCAACATAGCTACCTTTCTTTACGATGGCACTGAAAAGCCTTCCATCCATAGATTGTCAGTTTCTTGATTTGTTTACGATCAACATTGCGTGCAGCAGCCACCACAGCCTCCCAGACACTGTTCCGAGAGGTGTAATGTTTTCCCTCCCTGTAGATCTCACATTTTATGATGGACCACAGTTCTCTATGGGGTTCAGATCAGGTGAACAAGGGGGCCATGTCATTATTTTTTCTTCTTTTAGACCTTTACTGGGCAGCCACGCTGTGGAGTATTTGGATGCATGTGATGGAGCATTGTCCTGCATGAAAATCATGTTTTTCTTGAACGATACCGACTTCTTCCTGTACCACTGCTTGAAGAAGGTGTCTTCCAGAAACTGGCAGTAGGTCTGGGAGTTGAGCTTCACTCCATCTTCAACCCGAAAAGGTCCCAGAAGTTCATCTTTGATGATACCAGCCCATAACAGTACCCCACCTCCACCTTGCTGGCGTCTGAGTCGGAGTGGAGCTCTCTGCCCTTTACTGATCCAGCCTCGGGCCATCTATCTGGCCCATCAAGAGTTACTCTCATTTAATCAGTCCATAAAACCTTAGAAAAATCAGTCTTAACATATTTCTTGTCCCAGTCTTGACGTTTCATCTTATGTTTCTTGTTCAAAGGTGGTCGTTTTTCAGCCTTCCTTACCTTGGCCATGTCCCTGAGTATGGCACACCTTGTGGTTTTTGATACTCCAGTAACGTTGCAGCTCTGAAATATGGCAAAACTGGTACCAAATGGCATCTTGGCAGCTTCACGCTTGATTTTCCTCAATTCATGGGCAGTTATTTTGAGCCTTTTTTTATTAACACGATTATTGCGACCCTGTTGGCTATTTGCCATAAAACGCTTGTTCAGTGATCACGCTTCAAAAGTTTGGCAATTTCAAGACTGCTGCATCCCTCTGCAAGACATCTCACAATTTTTGACTTTTCACAGTCCGTCAAATCTCTCTTCTGATCCATTTTGCCAAAGGAAAGGAAGTTGCCTAAAATTAAGCACACCTTCTATAGGGTGTTGATGTCATTAGACCACACCCCTCCTCATTACAGAGATGCAAATCACCTGATTTACCTAATTGGCAGTTGGCTTTCAAGCCTATACAGCTTGGAGTAGGACAACATGTATAAAAAGGATGATGTGATCTAAATACTCATTTGCCTAATAATTCTGCACACAGTGAATAGGCCCATCATACACTGGAGCATCATCCATGGGGTCCATCATATACTGGAGCATCATATGGGGCCCATTATATTTGGAGCATTATATAGGCCCATCATACACTGGAGCATCATATACGGGGCCCATTATACACTGGAGCATTATAAATGGAGCCCATTATATATGGAGCATTATATAAGCCCATCATACACTGGAGCATCATCCATGGGGCCCATCATATACTGGAGCATCATATGGGGCCCATTATATTTGGAGCATTATATAGGCCCATCATACACTGGAGCATCATATACGGGGCCCATTATACACTGGAGCATTATAAATGGAGCCCATTATATGGAGCATTATATAAGCCCATCATACACTGGAGCATCATCCATGGGGCCCATAATATACTGGAGCATCATATGGGGCCCATTATATTTGGAGCATTATATAGGCCCATCATACACTGGAGCATCATATACGGGCCCATTATACACTGGAGCATTATAAATGGAGCCCATTATATATGGAGCATTATATAAGCCCATCATATGCTGGAGCATCATATATGGGGCCCATTATACACTGGAGTATTATAAATGGAGCCCATTATATATGGAGCATTACATAGGCACATCATATACTGGAGCATCATGCATGGGGCCCATCATACACTGGAGCATTATAAATGGGGCCCATCATACTCTGGAGCAACATATACGGGCCCATCATATACTGGAGCATCATATGGGGCGCACATTATATATGCTCAATTATATTGGCCCATCATACACTGTAGCATCATCCATGGGGCCCATCATATACTGGAGCATCGTATGGGGCCCATTATATATGGAGCATTATATTGGCCCATCATACACTGGAGTAACATCCATGGGGCCCATCATACACTGGAGCATTATAAATGGGGCCCATCATACACTGGAGCATCATATATGGGGCCCATCATATACTGGAGCATCATATGGGGCCCATTATATATGGAGCATTATATAGGCCCATCATACACTGAAGCATCATCCATGGGGCCCATCATATACTGGAGCATCATATGGGGCCCATTATATTTGGAGCATTATATAGGCCCATCATACACTGGAGCATCATATACGGGGCCCATTATACACTGGAGCATTATAAATGGAGCCCATTATATATGGAGCATTATATAAGCCCATCATATGCTGGAGCATCATATATGGGGCCCATTATACACTGGAGTATTATAAATGGAGCCCATTATATATGGAGCATTACATAGGCACATCATATACTGGAGCATCATGCATGGGGCCCATCATACACTGGAGCATTATAAATGGGGCCCATCATACTCTGGAGCAACATATACGGGGCCCATCATATACTGGAGCATCATATGGGGCCCATTATATATGCTCAATTATATTGGCCCATCATACACTGTAGCATCATCCATGGGGCCCATCATATACTGGAGCATCGTATGGGGCCCATTATATATGGAGCATTATATTGGCCCATCATACACTGGAGTAACATCCATGGGGCCCATCATACACTGGAGCATTATAAATGGGGCCCATCATACACTGGAGCATCATATATGGGGCCCATCATATACTGGAGCATCATATGGGGCCCATTATATATGGAGCATTATATAGGCCCATCATACACTGAAGCATCATCCATGGGGCCCATCATATACTGGAGCATTATAAATGGGGCCTATCATACACTGGAGCATCATATGCGGGCCCATTATACACTGGAGCATCATATTGAGCCCATTATATATGGAGCATTATATAGGCCCATCATATACTGGAGCAACATCCATGGGGCCCATCATATACTAGAGCATCATATGGGGTTCATTATTCATGGGGCATCATATAGGGTATGAAGCATCATATGGAGCACATATTGGGCCTACTCTGTATGGAGCATTATATGGAGCCCATTCTGTATGGAGCAATATATGGGGCCCATCATATACTATATGGAGCTTTATATGCGACTTATTGCAATGTATTGAGCTATATGTGGGGCTCATTATACTCTATGGGGACCGTCCTATATTGTATGGCACATTATACGGAGACCATCATATACTGTAGCATTATGTGGAGCTCATCATATACTGTATGGAACATTATATGGGACCAATTATTCTGTATGGAGCAATATATGGGGCTCATTATTCTGTATGGCACACTATGTGGTGGCCATAATACTGTATGGAGGAATATACTGTCCGGTTTTTGAGCTATTGTAGAATTTAAATAGATATCAGTCATGTACTGTAATGTAAGAAGTGAAGTATTTTTCATTGTACTATACCTATATTTCTGTGCCGTATCGGAGCATCATGAATTGTGGTATGTGTTAAAGGGGCCCACTGACACTCTTTGGCCCGGGGCCCACGAAAACCTGGAGCCAGCCCTGTCCCCCACACACAAGTTTAGCCAAATAGCCCCCAGTTTTCAATGCGTTACTATTATTATAAAGTAAATAAGGTTGCCAAGCTTAAGTAATAAGAATTGATGTCGTTGGCATTGAAATGGGCACTGTAGGTGTGTTTATTGTCCTCCACTCACTGCCGACTTTGCTTCCCTATTGACTTACATTGGGTTTCATGTTTCAGTCAGACCTCCGACTTAGGGCTCATACTCACTTGCTGGAAAAAAAATCGGTCATTTTTCAGGATGGTCCGACTATGTGCAATTGTCATGCAATTTGCATGCGATTTTTTATAGCACCATCTATTGCATTAGCGATTATCATGCCAAAATCGCATCAAATCGCAGCATGCTGCGATTTTTTTCTGACACGATTTCAGCTGAGAAAAAAAATCGCAAATGAGATGTCACCTATTGAATAACATTGGTCCGATTTGAATCCGATTTTTTATCGGCTGAAAATCATCCTTCTTCGGCTCAAGTGAGTATGAGTCCTAAAAAAGGCAAAGTCGCTCATCTCTAACTTAGACCATTTAAGAAGTAACCTTAGTATTCAGTTACCATAATCCGGAGTTTTCCTCACTTTTCACTTCACTGAGCTAGCTAATAATTTCTTCAGCAAACGTCTGCATTCACTTTTTAGCTCAGACCTGTGGTTAACTAATTGCCTGCTTTAAGCATAAAAAGCTCTTCTCTGCTAATATTAGTTTATTTAAAACAATTAAGTTACAAAAGTGTGTAATCTTCGCTTTTGAAATATATAATTTCTACCCTATGGTTAACCATGTGTCTTCTGTACGCATAACAACTATTCTCTGCTAATAAGTGTGCTGATGACATATCCCTGTTGCAATAGTGTATAATCTTCTTTGAAAGCTAGTATACAAGTTTTTCATTCATCACTACTGCTTTGTTAACCCATTGTCTGCTGATTGCATATGTCTCTGTCATTAACCATCTGTCTGCTGATAGCAAGCAACTCTGCCTTTTACCAGTTATCTGCTGTATGGTCTGGATTGAATATGCATCTTCAGTTCCTGAGTAAGACCACACTCCTAGGTTCACAGTACTCCTAGAAGAATAGTGTACAAGAAGGAAAAACATATGACTGCTTAGAATGTGGGAGCCAGTAGCATCAGTCAAAACACCACCACCACCACAACAACTGGCACCAACTGTTTAAACACTAGTGCAATCAAATGCAGGTCATAATTGGCCTCCTTTGCATCTGGCAAGCAAATTAGTGGTTAGGAAAGCAGAGGACATTTTGGAATGTTTGGCACATCACTAGCCATAGTACATGTTACTTCTAACAGCAACACAGTCAGTTTGAGTCAGTGTTCTGCAATGAGTGTTTTGTTTCATCACAAACCAATTAGATGAATAATTTTTAGACCATTTTTCATTTAAAGCAACATGAAAAGTTTGTCAGCATGGTGTATTATTAAATAGGCTGTTGGTTACTACCAAGCTACCAACTGTTCCTATGGTGAAGTCACTTTGACATCACCAAGCCCTAATTCACACGTACATTTTTAAACACAGAAAAAACAGTACCAGTGTCATCAGTGTTCTGGATCGGTTTGCCATAAGTGTATGATCCGTGTATCCATTTTCACTATCAGTGTGTCATCAGTATTTTTCATGGATGGATAAATAAATAAATTACAGAGCTTATTCTATCCTTTACAATTTTAAATATGGACAGCACATTGAATGTATATTGATGCCATCCTTGTGCTGTATATGCTTTTACAGAGCCATAGACTTATATTGGCACTTTTCATCTGTGATACTGGTAAAACACAGACATGTCTCTGTGTATTTTGCACAGACACATGGTTCATGAAAAAAATGGATGTGTCAACAGCACCAAAAATTATAATGGTCACATGTAATATCCATGATAAAAACAGAATACTTATGTGCAACATGGACTTCTGAATGAGGCCTAAATATGTGTGGTATCCATGTTTTTCATGGATACCCCAAGTATCCATTATAGCTTATGACGTTATTCACGTCAGTTTTTTTCCACAGTACAGCTGACAATGGCCAATACAAGTCTATGGATCGGTGAAAAACATGAAAAGCACACGTACTGCATCTGCGTGCTGCACATGTTTAACATTGCAAAGTATAGGAGAAGCTCTATAATTCTTATCTTTCTTTATCCATACCAGAAAAACACTGATGACACACTGATGGTAAAAATCTAAACATAGATGGCACACTGATTTAAAACACATGATACCAGCATTAGTTTTTCATGTACGTGTTTTACATGGATGTGTGAAGAAGATCTTAGGCCCCCTTCAGGTGTCAGTGTTTTCAGTACATGTGGCATTAGTTTTTTCATGGATATGTAGGAAGATGGAAAGGGTCTGTGACCACTCCTCTGGTACCTTTGTTGCCGGGGAAGAGATTCTAGCCTGGATCAACCTTTGCACCTGACTGCAGGGGGCGGATCAGATATAAAAGCGGCAGAGCGCGGGAAAGCAGGGCTTTTGGCAGGAAGACCGAGCACACAGCAGAAGAAGGTTAACTCTCTCTTCACCCCAGCTCCTGCAAGCCAGGCCGGACCACCAGATATCCAGACACACGCAGTAAGACTGTTTCCAGCTTGTGACCATTACCGCTTCAACCCACGACACTTCAGGGACATCCCGCGCCGTGCCACTGTCTGTAGGTGGTACTTGTTGTGGACTGGACCTGGGAACAGACTCTGAGTCAGCTGACTCACTCCCGGACTCTCCCGTGCCTCGTGGCCCTTGCATTCCAGGGCCTTCAGCTTCCCCTACGCTGAGACTTCACACTGGGACCTTCCGAACACTTCCAAGAGCGTCAGGATACGTCACAATGGTCCGGAGCCAGTGTCTCACATTCCTCCGGGACCAGGCCAGAATCTTCACCATCGCTTCCAACGTCATTGTGGATCCTGTTCGCCTTGATCCCCTGTGAGCAACTGACAGATAAGTGCCAGCGTTTATTGAACCCTTGTTTGCTGTTTAACCTTGCCAACCATTCCCCAATTACTACCTCCCTGCATGGAGTATCCCTGTAATAAATCCCCCTGTTAACTCTTGATCTGCCTCCTGCATGTCACTGTATCCCGCATACCTGCCTGAACCTTACACTTAGCATAGTCGGCAGGATGCAGTCGAGCAGCATGGAGGCGGCGAATTCAGCAGTTGCAGCATTTCCCTGTGGGCAATGTTGAATAATCTTCCTAAATTCATGGGGAACAATATCATGTTATGGAGCTGGACTGATTGCATGAGGGGGGATGCTGAGAATGCATCCCATGACCCGTGCATTGGAAGCTGAGGTGGCCATTATGGCTCTGGATGGAGAGGTCAGGGACTCGGTTATGCAACGACCCCCCCAGGGAACGGGTTACCTTTAATAAGGTCTTGCAAATTTTGGAGGAAACCACAAGGACACACAGATGTAGGGGAACTACAGATGCGGTTGTTCAGTCAAATGCAGAGGAGAGGGAGACTGTGACACAGTACATGAATTCCCTGCAGGAGTTACACACTGCCATCATTAGAAAAAATAGTATAGGTGTAGGACCTACGGAAGTGATGCTGCGGGGCTAGTTGGTTACAGGCCTGCGGGATGTATTGACAAAGCAGGAACTACGGGAGCGGCTGAGGGTGAATCCCCGCCTGACCTTCTCTGAGATAGGGAGTGAAGCCCATATGCGAGCGCAGGAAAAAGGAGTAACAGTTCCGGTAGAGAAGGTCCAGAGTGGTGACGTGACCGTAAGCCAGATCTCCGAACACCAATGGGTAGAAGAATTGCGGAGAGAGCTTCAAGACATTAGGGGGAGTTGGCTGAGGTAAAGAAAGCTGGGGGCACCTTGAATCCAACTGGGGACAGGATTGACCCGGACATACAACGGGAGTTCCGTAGGAAGAGACCCCTTACTTGATTTAATTGTGGGTAGCTTGGACACATAAGTAGGGAGTGTCCACATCAGGGGAGGCCTCAACCCCGTCGTCAGTTAAACTAACAGGCTCCGAGCCTGGGGTACGTCGCCCGGGGTCTGAACAGTTACGAGGAGTAGTGAAAATTCCACAAATTTAGTCTGTGTGCCCTCTGGTTTGGGCAAAAATAGATGATCGAGCCATACGTGTTCTGGTGGATACTGGCTCCCAGGTGACTAGGATGCCAGGGGCTTATTTCCGGCTACATTTTCCAGAAGTAATGCGGCCCGCATGGGGCCTGGTAATAAAGATGATGGCTGCCAATCACTTGCCCATTCCGGTTGCAGGAGTGGTGTGGATGCATATAATCCTCTGCAAAGACCTGGGACGGAAAGGTGTGGGATTGACCCATGGTGAAGAAAATAGTAGACATGCCATCACACTGGGGATGAATGTCTTGAAAGATTTTGGCAACCTCCTCGTCATTGAGTCCTCGGATGCAGTCTTGAAGCAGTGAAGTCTGCACACCCCACAAAGGAGAGCATTCCAGCAGTTGATCTGCGTGGCTCAAGCTTAAGTGTCCACCAGTGACGGAAGAACGCTATGGAAAGTGATCGACCCCACTTTGACCAAACTTGTTCTGCCACCAGGGCAGACCATGCTGACCCTGCTTGTCTGGGCCCGTTTACCACTTGAGGGGGTGGAGATTCAAGTTGACCCTTCTATTTCCGAACAACTACCGTCAGGGATCCTTGCAGCCCGCTCCCTAGCCATAGTCCGGGATGGAATGGTCCCTGTACGCTGCGTCAACCTAGGAGCACAGGACATTACAATTGCCCCTAGGAGTGAAGTGGCTCGGATTATGGGCATGCCCGAAGAAGTAATTCCTCCTCAGACTCTACAGATGATGGTAAAGCAGGAAGATCCGTGGACAGTGGAGGGCCCGTAGTACGCAGGGCCGGCGTTAGGGGCAGGCAGCCCAGGCAGCTGCCTAGGGCCCCCGCTCCCTCAGAGGCCCCAGCTAGTGGCATATCATGCAGCCGGTATAGGGCCCGTGAGGCAGGGGGGGCCCGCCAGCCCCAATCCCCCGCCGCTGCATTGAACTGTACAGGCATCATAGATGCTAGTACAGTTCAAAGCAATGATGGAGGAGAGAGCGTCAGCTGACGCTCCCTCTCCCATCATTCCCCGCTCTGCTTCTGACATGGCGGGTGCGCGATGATGTAATCGCGCACTCACTGTGTACCAGGCAGAGCAGGAGACAGGAGCCGGGAGCAGCGCAGGCACGAAAAGAAGGTGAGGAGTGTGTTTTTTTTAATGCAACAGTGACTGTGGGGCCATTCGGGGGGCTGTATACTGTTCTGTGATGGGTTCTGTGCTGTATCAGGTGTGTGATGGGTCTGTGCTGTTATACCATGGTGCTGTGATGGGGGGTCTGTGCTGTATACCATGGTGCTGTGATGGGGTCTGCGCTGTGTACCATGGTGCTGTGCTGGGGGCTGTGCTGTATACTATGGTGCTGTGATGGGGGCTGTGCTGTATACCATGGTGCTGTGCTGTAGGGGGCTGTGCTGTATACCATGGTGCTGTGCTGTGGGGGGAGGGTTTGTGATATATACCATGGTGCTGTGCTTTGGGAGGATCTGTGCTGTATACCATGGTGCTGTGCTGGGGAGTCTGTGCTGTATACCATTGTGCTGTGATTGGGTCTGTGCTATATACCATGGTGCTGTGCTGGGGGGTCTGTGCTGTATACCATGATGCTGGGGGGGCTGTGCTGTATACCATGGTGCTGTGATGGGGGGTCTGTGCTGTATACCATGGTGCTGTGATGTGGTCTGTGCTGTATACCATGGTGCTGGGGGGTCTGTGCAGTTTACCATGGTGCTGTGATGGGGTGTCTGTGCAGTATACCATTGTGCTGTGCTCGAGGGGTCTGTGCTGTATTCCATGGTGCTGGGGGGGCTGTGCTGTATACCATGGTGCTGTGCTTGGGTTGTCTGTGCTGTATAGCATAGTACTGTGCTGGGGGGCTGTGATGTATACCATGGTGCTGTGCTGGGGGGCTGTGTGTATACCATTGTGCTGTGCTGTGGGGTGGCTGTGCTGTATACCATGGTGCTGTGCTGTGGGGAGGCTGTGCTGTACACCATGGTGCTGTGCTGTGGGGGGCTGTGCTGTATACCATGATGCTGTGCTGGGGGACTGTGCTGTATATCATGGTGCTGTGCTGTGGGGACTGTGCTGTATACCATGGTGCTGTGATGGTGGGGGTCTGTGCTGTATACCATGTTGCTGTGCTGGGGGTCTGTGCTGTATACCATGGTGCTGTGCTGGGGGGCTGTGCTGTATACCATGGTGCTGTGCTGGGGTGCTGTGCTGTAGACCATGGTGCTGAGCTGGGGGCTGTGCTGTAGACCATGGTGCTGTGCTGGGGGGCTGTGCTGTAGACCATGGTGCTGTGTTGGGGGGCTGTGCTGTATACCATGAGGGGCTGTGCTGTTTACCATGGTGCTGTGCTGGGGATTGTGCTGTAGACCAGGGTGTTGTGCTGGGGTGTGTGCTGTAGACCATGGTGCTGTGCTGGGGGGCTGTGCTGTATACCATGTGGGACTGTGCTGTATACCATGGTGCTGGAGGGCTGTGCTGTATTCCATGTGGGCTGTGCTGTATATCATGTGGGGCTATGCTGTGTACCATGGTGCTGTGCTGAGGAGGGGAGGCAGTGCTGTATACCATGTGGGGCTGTGCTGTATACCATGTGGAGCTGTGCTGTATACCATGTGGAGCTGTGCTGTATACCATGTGTGGCTGTGTTGTATACTATGTGGGGCTGTGTTGTATACTATGTGGGGCTGTGTTATATACTATGTGGGCTGTGTTATATACTATTCAGCTGTGCTATATACTATGTGGCTGTGTTATATACCATGGGTGGTACATTATACATTATATTCTATGGGGGAGGCTGTGTTATATAATATGGGAGGCTACATTATATTCTATGGGGAGGTGGGCTGTATTATATTCTGTTCGGGGCTACATTATAATCTATGGGTGGGCTGCATTATATTTATTATATTCTATGGGGGGTGATTGCATCATACTCTATGAGGGGGCTACATTATACTATATGAGGAGGCTACATTGTATTCTATGGGGGGCTGCATTACATTCTATGGTTGGCTAGATTATATTGTATGGGGGCTTCATTATAGTTTATGAGGGGGCTACGTTATATTCTATTAGGGCTGCATTATACTACATGAGGAGGGCTACATTGTATTCTATGGAGGGTCTACATTATACTATATAAGGGTCTGCATTATATTCCATGGGGGGCTACATTATCATCTATGAGGGGCTGCCATATATTCAATGGAGGGGCTGCATTATATTCTATGGGGGGTTTATATTATATTGTATGGCGGCGCTGCATTATACTCTGGGGTGGCTACATTATGCTCTATGGGGTGGCTGCATTATACTATATGTGGGCTGCATTACACTATATTGAGGACTATGGGGAATACATTATACTATGTTATGAACTATTGGGTGCATTATACTATGGGAAATGAATTGTACTACACGGATGACTGGCAGTGTATTATACTATATGGAGCACTATGAGGAGTGTATCATACTATATGGAGGAAGGAGCAGTGTATTTTAATATATGCTGGACTGTGAGGAGTGTATTATACTATATGGAGTACTATGAGGAGTGTATTATACTATATGGAGGACTGAGCAGTGTATTTTAATATATGGAGGGCTGAGTGTATTTTAATATATGGAAGGCTATGAGGAGTTTATTATACTATATGGAGGACTATGGGGAGTGTATTATACTATATGGATAACTGAGGAGTGTATTATACTATATGGAGGACTATGGGGCGCATTATAATATATGGAGGACTATGGGGTTTAAACTGTAGATGTGCTGCTGTTAACATGATACTGTATGGGGACAGATTGATCCATTAGTGATCGTTGTGTCCCCATCATTATTCCTCAGACTGTGGAAAGAGGCCGGGAAACAAGTGTTGAACGACGTCAATATTGTCGATCACACTCATTTAGTGGCCTGAACTCAGCGCAAGCAAATACAAGCGAAATGCTTCTGTATGATGTGCAATATGTAGCATTTGGGGCCCCATTTTAAACTTTGCCTAGGGCCCCACTTTGCCTAAAAACGGCCCTGATAGTACGTGAGGAAAAGGTAGAGAACCGATGGGAAGCATAATCCATATCGGTAAAATAGCGAATTAGCCCTGAAGATCCTGTGTATTAAATTCGACCAGAAGGTGAGGAGGGACTCGTTACCCGAGTAGTCCACCACAATATGCTTCAGCCCTGTTGGTCAGAAAACCCTGCTCCACAAAAAGAGGTTCTTGAGACTCCGGAAATATCTCCACCAGTTATAATAGAGGATGAAGAAAATGACTCTGAGCAACTACCAGAGGGACAAGCCCCTGAAGTCCTGGAAGAAAGTTCGTCAGCAGTAGATGACACATCTTCACACACCTTATGCAGCCTGACTCGACTACTCTAGGGGACTTCACTACTCCGTCTGACTTGCGACGCTCTGAGCAAACCACAGCTCGAAAACCCCCCAATCAATAAAATCATGACCAATTTGTGTGGCGGGAGACTGTTCAGGAAGGGGGAAAAAACTGTCCACCTTTATTACTAAAACACTCGCCCGTGGAATGGTGAGCAAAAGGATGGGAGAGTGTGGGGATTTGGACCGGGTCCGTGACACTCCTCTGGAATCTGGGCCGGAACTGTTGAGACTGACGCCTTTGTTGCCGGGGAGTAGAGATTGTAGCCTGGACCGACCTTTGCACCTGATTGCAGGGGCGGATCAGATACAGAAGGGGGCAGAGAGCAGAAAAGCAGGGCTTTCGGCGGGAAGACAGAGCACACAGCAGGAGAAGTGTAAGGTTCTTTGTCTCTGTTGACATGTTCCTTGAAACTCAGTTTTTCGTCGGCCATTTTGCTTTCTGTCTTTCTGCAGCTCTTGCCCTCAGTTAATATGGAGTTTCCAGTTTTCATGTTCCCGCCCTGATTCTTCCCTCTTGCTTCTTAAGCAGCCTCAGCTGAACAATCAGTGCTCCTGAATCAAGCCTCAGTCAGTCTGTGACCTGACTCCTGGAAGCCTTGGACTTGTACTCCAGCTATTCCCTACTGAGGAACCTTTGAACACTTTTGGACTCTGGAAACCTGCTGTTTGGTGAATCCATGTTTGCAGAGGAATTACGGTACAGAGAAGAGATCCTGAACCTGCTTTGGAGATTTATTGTAGTGCTTGAAGTTACTCTGGCCTGCTGTGTCTCCTGTCGCTGTTCCTGCAAACTGTGTGAACTTTTCAGCATGCTTGTATGAAGTAATACAAGTCATTTCATTTCAACCTATGTCTCCTGTGTTTTCCTCGCACCCAAGCACAAGACGCTATAGGAACTGTACACTATACATGACAAGATTCAGGAGCCAATGTTTAGTGTCTGCTGGGTCTGGGAAAGCCGTGTCTGCTGTGACTGTGGATATCAGATGTCCGTTTAATACCTTATGTGATGACAGTGGTTGTGACTTCTCACAACCATTCCAGGTGAGCGCATTCCCTTAAAATTTTACTCTGGAGTGTTACCACAGGTAAACACTATTGTTTTTTTTGTTTTTTTTCCTTTCCTCTTCCAGCACTTCTGCCTTAAAAGATCTGGAAGATGGAGGCCCGCATAAAGGAACTTTGCGGAGTGACTGATACAATCCTTTCAGATGTACAGACTTTAAAAACCCGTTTTGCAAGCCTACAGGACCTCACTAATCATAATTTGCAAGTGTTTGGACAGACTACCCAGGAATTGCGAGCCAGGATTGAGGCTCTAGAGGAACGAGCCCAGGCTCCTGCCATAACCCCGAGTTCTGGGATCCCCAAATTACCTCCTTTTCGTTTTGGCGGTGATTGTGAGAAATTCAGGGGATTTATTAATCAATGCAATTTATTTTTCTCTGCACATGCTTCACAATTTCCCACTGAACGATCCAAAGTGCTTACTATAATCATGTTTCTTACCAATAAGGCTTTGATGTGGGCAAACCCTCTGATTGAGACTGAGGATGATTGTTTGAATCACCTTGATGCTTTTATTTCAGCCATGGGGCAGGTGTTTGATGACCCCAATCGAGGTGCAACAGCTGAAGCAGCCATGTTAACTTTGCGCCAAGGTAAGCGTTCAGTAGCCGAATATGCCCTGGATTTCAGGAGATGGGCTCTTGATACCACTTGGGACACTTCCGCTAAAAAATCTATTTTTCGGAAAGGGTTGTCTCCACTGATTAAGGATGAACTTGCTCGTGCCGACCCTCCCACTGCGTTAGGTGACTTTATTAACTATTGTATCCGTATTGATGCTCGTCTGACTGAACGCAGACAAGAGAGATGGTTCGAAAATAATCGCACTAACCTTTTACTACCTCCCTCCTCAGCTAAGGAACCTTTGAGTAGGATCACAAGGGAACCAGAACCTGAACCCATGCAGGTGGACTCTTTACAAAGACGGGTTAGTGATGCACGCAAAGAACATCGTATAAAGGAAAATCTATGTTTCTACTGTGGTAAGTCAGGGCACTTCATTATAAACTGCCCCTGCCGTTCTCGTAAGACTACTGCAGCAGTCATTCACTGTGAGTGTTGCGAGAGGAGCTCTGGTCATGTCCGAGAGATCTGCTGCAAGAGATCTTGATTTCTCGGACTTAAACTCTGTTAGTTCTGGGGACGATGACGGTATAAACGCTGCAATTTTTCAAGTTTCCTCAGCGGTGTCCCAGCTGAGTTGTAAAGGAAACAATTCTCATTGCTTCCTTTCCATCAAACTCTGGGTTGACTCAGTCTGGGTGTCTAGCTCTGCTATGATCGACTCAGGAGCAAGTGGAAATTTCATGGATATCTCCTTTGCTCTGAAACAGGGGATACGTTCAGTGAAGAATGCTACTCCAGTACAGATGGAGACTGTGGATGGCTCTCTACTGACTTCTGGACCAGTGGATCAACAAACAGAGCCTTTGAGGGTCCTTATGGGTAAAGATCATCAGGAGAAAATGTCTTTTTTGCTTATCTCTTCTCCCCACTTTCCCATTATTCTAGGGCTACCATGGCTGCAGGCGCAGAATCCTACGATTAACTGGGAGACCAAGGAATTACACTTTCCGGAGAAACAGATGAGTCAAGGAGTTTCAGCTTGCTCTGTTCCTAAAGGAACCATGTCAGTCCCTGAACTACCAGCTGTATACCAGGACTATGTGGATTTATGTGACAAGAAGAACGCTGATCAGCTTCCTCCTCACCGTCCATATGATTGTCCAATTGAATTATTGCCTGGAGCCGAGATACCTTTTGGTAAGATCTACCCCCTAGCGGGGCCCGAGCTAAAAGCTTTGAAGGATTATATAGACGAAAATTTAGCCAAGGGCTTCATACGCCCCTCTTCATCTCCCGCAGGTGCACCCATCTTCTTTGTGAAGAAGAAAGATGGATCTCTGAGACCCTGCATAGACTATAGGGAACTCAATAAGGTTACTATTAGAAACCGTTATCCATTGCCTTTAATCCCTGAGTTGTTGGAGAGAGTGCGGCATGCCAAAATTTTCTCTAAATTGGATCTCCGTGGGGCCTATAACTTGGTCCGTATTAGACCTGGGGATGAATGGAAGACTGCTTTCAGGTCACGCTATGGACACTTTGAATATCTAGTTATGCCTTTTGGTCTGAGTACCGCCCCAGCCACTTTCCAACACTTCGTGAATGATATCTTCAGGGATCTCCTAGATACATTTGTGGTGATTTATCTGGATGATATTCTAATTTTTTCTAACTCCACAGAGGAACATCATGGACATGTGAGAATGGTCTTAGAACGCCTAAGACAAAACCATCTCTACATCAAACTTGAAAAATGTGAATTCCATAGGACCGAAATTCAATTTCTGGGGTATGTACTATCTACGCAAGGGATTAGTATGGATGGAAGCAAGACCCAAGCCATCAAGGATTGGCCAATTCCTAGAAATGTGAAGGAGGTGCAGCGTTTCATCGGGTTTGCCAACTTCTATAGACGTTTCATTAAAATTTTTCTGAGGTAGTGTCACCTATCACCCAACTTACCCGGAAACAGTCTAGGTTCTCCTGGACCCCGCAAGCTCAGGAAGCATTTTCCTGTTTAAAGGATAAATTTACCACCGCACCTATCTTAGTACATCCCAACCCCGAGCTTGCCTTCATAATAGAGGTGGATGCTTCATACTGTGCCGTTGGAGCTATACTCTCTCAGAGAACAGGTGAGAAGAATGTCTTGCATCCCTGTGCCTTCTTTTCCCAGCAGTTGTCTTCGGCTGAGAGGAACTACGATGTGGGCAATAGAGAATTGTTGGCCATTATTGCCGCCTTCAAGGAATGGAGACACCTTCTTCAGGGAGCTGCACAGCAAATAGTCGTCCTGACAGACCATCCGTAACCTTGAATTTATCAGGTCGGCTAAGTGCCTGACTCCTCGCCAGGCTCGCTGGAATCTTTTCCTAAACCAATTTAATTTTGTAATTTCTTATAGACCAGGATCGCGCAATGGAAAGGCTGATGCACTCTCTAGGATTCATTCAGCAGAGACACGTCCACTTACTTCTCCTAAGACTATTCTTCCTGACTCTAGATTCCTGGGAGTGATTCATAATCAAGACCTACTTAAGGACATCAAGGAAGCATACCATGCGGATTCTTTGTTGGCTCAACCCCCAAGGGACGTAAGTCTTGTCTTTAAGAATGGTGTGTGGATTCAGGGACAACGTCTGTATATACCTGAAACAGTCAGATTGAGAGTATTGCAACTCATCCACGATTCCAAGATAGCCGGGCATAGGGGAATTCTAAAGACACAAGAATTTCTTTCTCGTTTCTTTTGGTGGCCCACTTACAGGAAAGATGTCTTAAACTATGTCACTTCATGTGAAGTCTGTGCAAGATGCAAAACACCTCGCTCCTCACCAACTGGTCTGTTGCCAACCTCTTCCCACCCCGTCCCGCCCGTGGGGATCCATTTCTATGGACTTCATTGTGGAGTTACCAACCTCTCAAGGGAAGAACACGATTCTAGTGGTGGTTGACCGTCTAACAAAGGCAGCTCATTTTATCCCTTGTGTCGGCTTACCCACTGCAAAACAGACATCAGACTTGATGATTAAGAATGTGTTTCGCTTACATGGAGTACCGGATGAGGTCATTTCGGATCGAGGGGTGCAATTCACTTCAAGGTTTTGGCAAAATTTCTGTGCAGCATTGGACATTAAAGTAAACCTTTCTTCTGCTTTTCATCCCCAGACTAATGGACAGACAGAACGAACCAATCAGACCCTGGAGCAGTATCTCCGCTGTTTTATCTGCCACCTACAGGATGATTGGGTGGATCTACTTCCACTGGCTGAGTTCTCTTATAACAACTCTCAGAGCGCCTCCACTAAGCAGTCTCCTTTTTACTCCAATCTAGGTTATCATCCTAACATTCTTCCTCGATTTCCCATAGATACGCCCTTGCCGGCAGTGGCTGAAAGAATCACTTCTTTACAAAAGAATATGGATCTTCTAAAGGAAAATCTAGAATTGGCTCAGGAAAGGTACAAGAAAGCAGCAGATAAATTTCGTAAACCTGCACCAGCTTTCAAGGTAGGAGATTTGGTCTGGCTGTCAACCAGAAATCTGAAATTAAAGATTCCATCGTCTAAATTGGGACATAAGTACATTGGACCTTATAAGATCAATAAGATTATAAGTGCTGTTGCTTGTCGTCTTCAACTGCCCAGAACTATGAGAATCCACCCTGTCTTTCATGTATCCCTACTAAAGGCTGCAACACCCAATACGTTTCCTGGACGTTCTTCTCCTTGCCCTGACCCAGTGCTGGTCGATGGTCAGGAAGAATTTATGGTGGAAAGGATTCTAGATTCCAGGTTGTACAGAAATCAGTTGCAATATTTGATTAAATGGCAGGGCTACCCAGTGGAGGACAACTCATGGGAACCAGTCAATAATGTAAATGCTCCTCGCCTGCTCCGCCAGTTTCATCAGAGGTACCCTGACAAGCCTGGTCTGAGGTCATCCGGAGGTTGTCCCTAAGGGGGAGTAATGTAAGGTTCTTTGTCTCTGTTGACATGTTCCTTGAAACTCAGTTTTTCGTCGGCCATTTTGCTTTCTGTCTTTCTGTAGCTCTTGCCCTCAGTTAATATGGAGTTTCCAGTTTTCATGTTCCCGCCCTGATTCTTCCCTCTTGCTTCTTAAGCAGCCTCAGCTGAACAATCAGTGCTCCTGAATCAAGCCTCAGTCAGTCTGTGACCTGACTCCTGGAAGCCTTGGACTTGTACTCCAGCTATTCCCTACTGAGGAACCTTGGAACACTTTTGGACTCTGGAAACCTGCTTTTTGGTGAATCCATGTTTGCAGAGGAATTACGGTACAGAGAAGAGATCCTGAACCTGCTTTGGAGATTTATTGTAGTGCTTGAAGTTACTCTGGCCTGCTGTGTCTCCTGTCGCTGTTCCTGCAAACTGTGTGAACTTTTCAGCATGCTTGTATGAAGTAATACAAGTAATTTCATTTCAACCTATGTCTCCTGTGTTTTCCTCGCACCCAAGCACAAGACGCTATAGGAACTGTACACTATACATGACAAGAAGGTTAATTCTCTCTCTTCACCCCAGCTCCTGCAAGCCAGGCCGGACGGTCGGATATCCAGACACACACAGTCAGACTGTTTCCAGCATGTGACCGTTACCGCTTCAACCCCCGACACTTCAGGGACATCCCGCAGAATCTGCTGTCTGCAGGTGGTACTTGTTGTGGACCTGACCTGGGAACAGACTCGGAGTCGGCTGTCTCCCTCCTGGGCTCTCCCGTGCCTCATGGCCTTTGCATTCCGGGGCCTTCAGCTTCCCCTATGTTGATACTTCACACTGGGACCTTCCGAACACCTCCAGGAGCGTCAGGATACATCACAACGGTCCGGAGCCAGTGTCTCACGTTCCTTCGAGAGCAGGCCAGAGTCTTCACCCATCGCTTCCAACGTCATCGATCCTGTTCGCCTTGATCCCCTGAGAGCAACTGACGAATAAGTGCCAGCATTTTTTGAATCCTTGTTTGCTTTTTAACCTTGCCAACCGTTCAGCAATTACTACCTTCCTGCATGGAGTATCCCTGTAATAAATCCTGTTGTGAATGGGTTTGAGATGAGTTCTGAGCAGAGGCTCCCTCTGGTGGTTACAAGCGGTACTAGTGAAGATTGTGAGGACTGGGAATCAGGTGTTACTGACTGGTCTTATATAAGGGAGTCATTTTCCCATCAGGGTTGCCGGTGATCAATTGTTCTGGTCTGAATCCTTCATTCCAGTTTCTGTAGCCTGTGTCGTTCGCATCTCCTCTACAGTAGATTTTCTTCTTTGTTTTTTTTTTTTTAAAAAAAAAAAAACACAAAAGAAGAAAAATTCTTATCTGGTAGCAGGAGATGCAGACACGACACAGCAGGCTACAAGGGAAACTGGAATGAAGGATTCAGACCAGAACAATTGATCACCGGCAACCCTGATGGGAAAATGACTCCCTTATATAAGACCAGTCAGTAACACCTGATTCCCAGTCCTCACAATCTTCACTAGTACCGCTTGTAACCACCAGAGGGAGCCTCTGCTCAGAACTCATCTCAAACCCATTCACAACAAAATCCCCTTGTTAACTCTTGATCTGCATCCTGCATGTCACTGCATCCTGTGTACCTGCCTGAACCTTACACATACAACACATACCCAATATAACCTATGGTGATCTTCACATGCCAGTGTTTTCACATGGATCGTGTGTCTGTGTGAAACACACAGAGACATGTCCACTTTTTCCAGCAGCAAGGATGAAAATGGCCTATACATGTCTATCGATCTGTGAAAAACATGTACAGCACATGGATAGCTTCTGTGTGCCATCCGTATGCTGTCCATTTGCTATCTGAGTTTAACATTGCAAAGTATAGGAGAAGTGTTATGATTTATTTATTTCTTTATCCATACCAGAAAAAAACTGATGGCACACTGATGACACACTGATCCACAACATTGATGGCACCGCAACTGCTTTTTACGGTACCAGATTTATACGGACGTTTGAAGGGGTCCTCATATCATGTTCACATGTACAGTTTTTGGTCAGTATTTGACATCAGTATTTGTAAGCTAAAATCAGGACTAGAATACCAAGAGGAAAAATATAATAGAAACACGTGCACCACGTCTGCACTTTTTTATCCACTCCTGGTTTTGGCTTACAAATGCTGATGTAAAATACTGACCAAATACTGAATGTGACCTAAGGCTGTGTTTGTATTTAAGGGCTTGAAAAGATTTGGATACAGTCTTTGGAAAGCTTAGGGTGTTTCAAATGTCTTTATTGGGCACCTGGAATCTTTGCAGTGATGTTATTCACAGTAAGTAAACTTTCTGTGAATAAAATGTTTGGGAAAAATTTCTCAAACCTAATGAATTTAAATTTCAAAAGATTCAATCAAAAGAGCCAATCATCTCTGCTACATATGCAATGGCATAGTCAGGAACATAGCTAATGTCTTCTACATGTTTTTAAATATTTTTTACTCACAAGTTGTTGCATAGTTGGACCTGCAGATGGAATTGGGAGCCTTGAGTATTTTCCTTAATGCATATTCCAATGTTCATTTCTCTTAAGTATCGGCACACGTGACCGCCGCAGCAGCAGGAAGCCGGTGGATGACACTGCGCGCTCCTGAAGAGGAATGAATACTCACTGCTCTCTGCGATGACCAGTGCCATTGAGTATTCTGGCAGCTGTGCTCTGCTTGTGAGAAATGCATGAAGTCCGTGCCATGCACTACTTACAAGCATTAAAGGGAATCTGTCACCCTAAATTGGCGGGATATTTAAATGATGGCAGTCAGGTCAAATGGGCGGTGTTTTGGGTACTTGCCTTAACATGTTGTTCGCCGCTGTCTCCATTATTTCTGGGAATTGCAGTCGTTGCCCTCCATATAACGCGCCTGCGCATTGCAATCTGCAGGCAAAGCATACTGTGCGTGCGCAATTCAAGATTGCAATGCGCGGGTGCGTTATATGGAGGGCAATGACAACAATCCCCAGAAAAAATGGAGACAGCGGTGAACAACATGTTAAGGCAAATACCCAAAACACCGCCCATCTGACCTGACTGCCATCATTTAAATATCCCGCCAATTTTGCGAGTAACTAGGGTGACAGATCTTTAAATTGCACAGCAACGTGAGAGCAAAGGTAGAATCTTTTTTTTTTTTAATTTTCTTATGGGCAGCTACAAATGCCAACAGTATAAGGAGAAAACAATCATACCAGTCTGATCAAATGACCAAATGCACTAGCAGGATGCAGCAGGCTCCCATGGATAAAGGCTGGAGAGGCAACATGTGCTTACCACTGATAAAGGCAGCCACCCTATCACAAAAACAGTGATGATGAAGGTGTTAACTGCTTAGTGGGAAAAAAAAAACACACAGATACAAGTTGCTTAACACATGAATGTCATGCACAGTGTCTGGATAACAGCCTATTTTAAACGCCTATGATGAAGGCGGGCTGGTCAGCACTGAATGTGCACAACACCAAAAAACCAAGCCATCAAAAAGAGCACGGGTGCACCCTGCAAAAGATGATAAAAAGTGCAAAAAATGATGCATATGATAAATGCATCAGATGAGGTATTAGTTACTATTTTGGCCAAAGCAGATAAGCTCGCAACCCAACGTCAAGGGTCCTCATTTTATTGCGAGTAACTAACTAACATAAATTCAAAGTAAAAATCATTTTTAGCAAAAGCAAATCATGAAAAACAATCATACCCAGTCTGATCAAATGACCAAATGCACTAGCAGGATGCAGCAGGCTCCCATGGATAAAGGTTGGAGAGGCAACATGTGCTTACCACTGATAAAGGCAGCCACCCTATCACAAAAACAGTGATGATGAAGGTGTTAACTGCTTAGTGGGAAAAAAAAACACACAGATACAAGTTGCTTAACACATGAATGTCATGCACAGTGTCTGGATAACAGCCTATTTTAAACGCCTATGATGGAAGGCGGGCTGGTCAGCACTGAATGTGCACAACACCAAAAAACCAAGCCATCAAAAAGAGCCTGGGTGCACCCTGCAAAAGATGATAAAAAGTGCAAAAAATGATGCATATGATAAATGCATCAGATGAGGTATTAGTTACTATTTTGGCCAAAGCAGATAAGCTCGCAACCCAACGTCAAGGGTCCTCATTTTATTGCGAGTAACTAACTAGACATAAATTCAAAGTAAAAATCATTTTTAGCAAAAGCAAATCATGAAAAACAATCATACCCAGTCTGATCAAATGACCAAATGCACTAGCAGGATGCAGCAGGCTCCCATGGATAAAGGTTGGAGAGGCAACATGTGCTTACCACTGATAAAGGCAGCCACCCTATCACAAAAACAGTGATGATGAAGGTGTTAACTGCTTAGTGGGAAAAAAAAACACACAGATACAAGTTGCTTAACACATGAATGTCATGCACAGTGTCTGGATAACAGCCTATTTTAAACGCCTATGATGGAAGGCGGGCTGGTCAGCACTGAATGTGCACAACACCAAAAAACCAAGCCATCAAAAAGAGCCGGGTGCACCCTGCAAAAGATGATAAAAAGTGCAAAAAATGATGCATATGATAAATGCATCAGATGAGGTATTAGTTACTATTTTGGCCAAAGCAGATAAGCTCGCAACCCAACGTCAAGGGTCCTCATTTTAAAATCATAGGCGTTTAAAATAGGCTGTTATCCAGACACTGTGCATGACATTCAAGTGTTAAGCAACTTGTATCTGTGTGTTTTTGTTTTTTTCCCACTAAGCAGTTAACACCTTCATCATCACTGTTTTTGTGATAGGGTGGCTGCCTTTATCAGTGGTAAGCACATGTTGCCTCTCCAGCCTTTATCCATGGGAGCCTGCTGCATCCTGCTAGTGCATTTGGTCATTTTATCAGACTGGGTATGATTGTTTTTCATGATTTGCTTTTGCTAAAAATGAATTTTACTTTGAATTTATGTCCAGTATAAGGATGGACCCAATCATACCAGGAACAGGATGGAACCAATCATACCAGAATAAGGATGGCACTAATCATACCAGGAACGGGATGGGAGCAATCATACTAGAATAAGTATTTAGGAGAACAAAAAAGTCAAAAAAGGCATCTCAAAAAAATACAATGTTTTATTACATACAAAAAATAAATGTCCATAAAATTACAGCATTGTGCATATATATTCGATAATTATATATATAATTTAGGATGAGATGATCCACCTAAGAATTGGACATTGTGGATGCCTGCTTAAATGCCATATCATATATGAGAAGCGCAATTTGTTATCATAAAGTCCTTACTGGGTCCACACAGGGCTACCATAAAGTGACTATATCATATTTTACATATGACAGCGCTATATAGAGAAAAAGTAGGCATACATTTATATATATATAGGGGTGAGATTTACCCATTTTTCAGAAGCAGGTCGTGGTATCCGCAGAATGTCCAAGAACCCGCGCTTGGACGCGCGTTTCGCGAGCTGAACGCTCGCTTCCTCAAAGGGGGGGGCGTGGTTAGATGTTGCCATACTGCCGCATATAAATATCCGGCCTTCCCGATCAGCTGATCGGATATGACCAATGGGATGATGTTTTAAGCGCATGCGCGCGGTGACCACAGGTCCTAGGAATCAAGGAAGCACTAATACAAGGTAGCGGTCACATGTTCTAATTGGGCCAATAGGCATACAGTCACATGATATGATGTTACTAGCAGGTCCTGGTCTTATGTTAACTTGCATATCACCCATAGCGACCAAGAGAGCGCGGCTGGCGCCAAACCGCACACCGAGGTCAGCTAATGGTGGAAAATGCAAAGGACATAAAGAGAGGAAGAGTAGAACTAAATAAAATTACATCAATTTAATGTGAAATTACAAGGGGTGAATTTGTAACAATCATATATATAAGTGCCCAAGTGAGATAGTATACTGATAGTACTAAAGATATAATTATGTGTCAAATACATAAATTAGATTAATACATAAGGAAGGACATATAAATATCCATATTTGTTACAGATACGATATCACAATAATAAAAATGAAATAACAGTGAAGTGAAAAAATAAATTAAAACAAAAATAATAATAATAAAAACTAAAAATAGATACATAAATCATCCGCATAAATGTCCTTCTTCCTCATAGTTGTCCTTAACCCCTTCATGACCCAGCCTATTTTGACCTTAAAGACCTTGCCATTTTTTGCAATTCTGACCAGTGTCCCTTTATGAGGTAATAACTCAGGAACGCTTCAACGGATCCTAGCGATTCTGAGATTGTTTTTTCGTGACATATTGGGCTTCATGTTAGTGGTAAATTTAGGTCGATAATTTTTGCGTTTATTTGTGAAAAAAATGGAAATTTGGCGAAAATTTTGAAAATTTTGTAATTTTCAAATTTTTAATTTTTATTCTGTTAAACCAGAGAGTTATGTGGCACAAAATAGTTAATAAATAACATGTCCAACATGTCTACTTTACATCAGCACAATTTTGGGAACAACATTTTTTTTGTTAGGGAGTTATAAGGGTTAAAAGTTCACCAGCGATTTCTCATTTTTACAGCAAAATTTACAAAACCATTTTTTTAGGGACCACCTCACATTTGAAGTCACTTTGAGGGGTCTATATGGCAGAAAATACCCAAAAGTGACACCTTTATAAAAACTGCACCCCTCAAGCTACTCAAAACTACATTCAAGAAGATTATTAACCCTTCAGGTGCTTCACAGGAACTAAAGCAACGTGGAAGGAAAAAATGGACATTTTAATTTTTCCAACAAAAATTTTCTTTTAGCATCAATTTTTTCATTTTTACATGGGCGTCAGGATAAAATGGATCCTAAAATTTGTTGGGCAATTTCTCCTGAGTACACAGATACCTCATATGTGGTCATAAACCACTGTATGGGCGCGCGGCAGGGCTCAGATGGAAGGAGCGCCATTTGACTTTTTGAATGGAAAATATGCTGGAATATTTAGCGGTTGCCATGTCACATTTGGAGAGTCCCTGTGTGCCTAAACATTGGAGCTCCCCCACAAGTGACCCCATTTTGGAAACTAGACCCCCTAAGGAACTTATCTAGATGCATAGTGATCACTTTGAACCCCCAGGTGCTTCACAAATTGATCTGTAAAAAAAAGAAAGTACTTTTTTTTTCACAAAAATTTTCTTTTAGCCTCAGTTTTTTCATTTTCACATGGGCAACAGTATAAATTGGATCCTAAAATTTGTTGGGCAATTTCTCCTGAGTACACAGATACCTCATATGTGGTCATAAACCACTGTTTGGGCGCACAGCAGGGCTCAGAAGGGAAGGAGCGCCATTTGACTTTTTGAATGGAAAATATGCTGGAATATTTAGCGGTTGCCATGTCGCATTTGGAGCGTCCCTGTGTGCCTAAACATTGGAGCTCCCCCACAAGTGACCCCATTTTGGAAACTAGACCCCTAAGGAACTTATCTAGATGCATAATGAGCACTTTGAACCCCCAGGTGCTTCACAAATTGATCCATAAAAAAATAAAGTACTTTTTTTTCACAAAAGTTTTCTTTTAGCCTCAGTTTTTTTCATTTTCACATGGGCAACAGTAGAAATTGGATCCTAAAATTTGTTGGGCAATTTCTCCTGAGTACACAGATACCTCATATGTGTTCATAAACCACTGTTTGGGCGCACGGCAGGGCTCAGAAGGGAAGGAGCGCCATTTGACTTTTTGAATGGAAAATATGCTGGAATATTTAGCGGTTGCCATGTCGCATTTGGAGAGTCCATGTGTGCCTAAACATGAAGAATCCCGGGCAGCCGCCGGGACGGATCCAGGGACATCGGTGGACCGGGAGAGGTGAGTATGGGGCGTCGGAAGGTGAGGGGGGGATCGGTAGGTGGGGGCAGCAGATCGCAGGAGCAGGGGAGCAGACAGTGACGGTGGTGACTGATCGCTGCCATCTTTCGATGGCGGCGGCCGATCACCGCCGTGACTTGGTGTGGGGGGGTCAGATCTTGGTGTCCAGCCATGGCAGATGCTATTGCATCATCGGCCATGGCTGGATTGTAATATTTCACCAGTTTCATTGGTGAAATATTACAAATCGCTCTGATTGGCTGTTTCACTTTTAACAGCCAATCAGAGCGATCGTGGCCACGTGGGGGTTAAGCCAACCCCCTGTCGTGATGCAGTAAGGGTCCTGTTACTGCGGGTCGGGTGACCTTTCAGTGACCCCGGTCTCCCGGCCCGCAGGAACATGATTTATAGCATGACGCCAAAGTTGGCGTCATGGGTCGGGATGGCACAGGTTTTCATGACGCCAAAGTTGGCGTCATGGGTCGGGAAGGGGTTAATGTTCCAAATAATGAATAAATTCACATCTTCATTTTAGTATGCTGATGTCGACCAGGAACAGAAAGATCCATGTGCCGAAAAAGGTAAGTTACCATGATAATCATATAACAATATACGAATATAACTGCAAAAATAAAAACAAATTAATAAAAGACCTAAAACAATTTTTAAAAAAACGACGGAAGACAACTGTAGGAGACAGTATAATATCTGGAGAGGGGATACATATACACAAGAGCCCCATATTAAAGAAAGGAGGAATATCCCATAACCTCATTTAATCCTCCCGGTACCATTGTTCCCAGGGTGAAGATCCATTTGCATTCCTTTTGTGCCAATAGACGGTGTATGTTTCCACCGCGAATGCCACACTGCACATGTTCAATGCCTCGGACCATGAGTTCCTTAGGATCACATTTATGAAAACGGAAGAAATGCCTCGGCAAAGTCTTCAATTGTGAGACATCCGTCTCAGTTTTAACCGCTAATATATTGCGAACATGTTCACGCGTTCTAGTACCAAGGCGTCTGGATGTCAATCCAATGTAAATTTTTGGACACGTGCAGGTGGCATAGTAGATAACCTGGGTGGTATTACACGTAATGTGTTGTTTGATATTGAATCTTTTATAACCATCTACAGATTCAAAAGTTGAAGACCGACTGATATTACCACAGGCAATACATCTACCGCAGGGGAAACATCCATTCGGCGGCCCTGAGGAACCAAAGGGATTAATCTCCCTTTTCGGGGTTGGAACATAATGACTACTCATCAGTATGTCACCAAGGTTTCTACTGCGCCTAGATGTCATGAGTGGGCGATCAGAAAGAAATTTGGCAAAGGTGGGATCAGTTTTTAATATATCCCAATGTTTTTGCATGCAATCCCGCATTGTAGACCATATGTAGATATATAACGAATTTTGTCATCTTTAGTGTTTTTTTTAAATTTTAGACACAATAAATCATCTTGAACGCATTTTCTGGCTCTATTGTACCCAGCCTTAATGCATCTGTTCGAGTAACCTCTTGCTTGAAATCTCTGACGCAAATCTAAAGCCTGGGATTGGAAATTGGATTCAGTGGAGCAGATCCGCCTCATCCTGAGGAATTGGCCAACAGGGATGACTCTGATGGTGCTACTCAGATGGCTAGATTTAGCATGCAGCAGTGAATTTGTAGATGTAGGCTTTCTGTAAACATCGGTTTGCAAAAACAAATTATGATCCACCTGGATCTTGATGTCCAAGAAATCCACTGCAGTCTTGCTAGCCACATACGAAAGTTTAATATTAAGATTATTACAATTTAACTGCTGCATGAAATTTTGAAGTTGTAATTCTGAGCCTTGCCAAATTATAAATAAATCATCTATGTAACGCAGCCAGCACTGCACATGGTCCGCGCCCTGTGCACCCTCCCCTCCGAAAACCTGCCTCTCCCAAAATCCTAGGAAGAGGCCGGCGAAAGAGGGCGCACAGGCCGCCCCCATGGCAGTGCCGCGTTTCTGCAAGTAAAAAGAATTTTTGAAAACAAAAAAGTTTTTTGTAAGAATGAAAGAAAGTAAATCCATAATGAATTCACACATCAGGCCATCCCCGTTGGTCATCCCCAGGAAAAAGCGGACCACCTCCAGGCCATCCTCATGACGTATGCACGTGTAGAGAGTCTCAATGTCAGCAGTAAAAAGCCACATGTCAGATTCCAATTGTATCCCATTGATTCTTGTAAGAACGTCCGAGGTGTCTCTGGCATAGGAGGGGAGCGACTCGACCAGGGGTTTGAGATAGAAGTCTATGAACTTGCAAATGGGGTCACATAGCCCTCCTATGCCAGAGACAATCAGACGTCCAGGGGGATCTATCGAATTTTTATGTATTTTGGGAATAAAGTACAATGTGGGAACTCTAAGATTTTTTGTTAAGAGACCGTCTACTAATTTTTTTGGAATAACTCCTTTTTCAAAGGCATTAATTACAATATTCTCAAGTTCACTTTGAAAACTGCTCAGAGGATTACAATCTAATTTGAGATAGGTATCTGCATCTCTAAGATGTTTATTAGCCTCACGTTCGTACATGGCGGTGGGCCATAGGACCACATTCCCCCCTTGTCAGCTGGTTTAATGACTATGTCATCAAAAGATGCCAGTTCAAACAGAGCTTGCCTCTGTTTAGCTGTTAAATTGTCAAATTGCCGTCTTGTAGTAATTTTGGCAAAATCTTGTGAAACAAGACGTGTAAATATGTCCACAGAAGGAACCAGTGACAAGGGGGGGAATTTTGTGGATTTAGGACAAAGGTGATGAGGAAACCCACCTGTACTGACAGGATTCTGTTCCTGCAGGAGATCCTCAAGATCCCTCAAGGCCTCCTGTTCCACGGCATCAAGTTGTGAGTTATCTTTGGTCATAAGTTTTTTCATGATCAATTTCCTCGAAAAGAGGAAGAGGTCTTTGGTCGCTGTAAAAGGATCAAAATTGTTAGTTGGCGAGAAGGTTAACCTTTATGTAATACTTAAGATGTATATCAGACAAAATATGTTCAGATAAGTTGATTACCTCTGATCCATATTTTCCTTTATTGACATAATTATTATTTTGTTTCTTGCCATATCTGGTTGTCATTCTTTCATGATAAGGGCCTATATTAGACGTTTTTGATCTCACTGATTCCTCACTTGATGCCATGGATACTGAAGAGGCCGATCGGGCGCGTGAGGATCCCCTGTGTATATGAGATTTACGATTCCAACAGTATGTTGAATTCGTTTGATGGTCTTTAATATCCCGTTGGAATTTTTTGGATTTAATGTCACAAATTTTTTTTTCCATTTTGAAAATTCTGCATCCAATTCTTTATTTAATACAATAAGTGCCTCATTAGATAGATCTCTTTTTAAAGTGGTTTGAAGATCCTCAATACCCTTGTCCAAGTCCACCAAGGATGTTTGATTCATTTGTGCCAGTAATCCCATAAATCCTCGTGAGCATGTGTTTGCAAAATCTTCCCATTTTTCACGAAAAATACAATCCTCAACATCAAATGACGGAAACACCTGCACTCTGAGTCCTCTTGGTATTAGACCCCTCTCCAGATATTTGTTTAAAAAAGCGCAATTCCACCAGATTCGTGTGCTCTTATGTAATAAATTTTTTAATTTCTTAATAATTTCTTGTACATCATTACCACCTCCTGGATTAGAAATATGGGGATCATCATTAAAAACATCCTTTAATTTGGACAGCCACGTCTGTTCACGGGCTTTAAAGTCCATATTTAAGCTAGGTTTAACAGCTGTGAAAAACACAGAGAACAACAATGGTTATAAGAATAAGGATGTCACCAATCATACCAGGATAGGGATGGGGCCATGCATACCAGGACTGGGATGGGGGCCAATCATGCCAGAACAAGGATGGGACCAATCATACCAGGATAAGGATGGGGCCAATCATACAAGGACAAGGATGGGGCCATGTATACCAGGACTAGGATGGGGTCAATCATACAAGGATAAGGATGGGGCCATGAACACCAGGACTGGGATGAGGGTCAATCATACCAGGATAAGGATGAGGCCCTACATACCAGGATAGGGATGGGGCCACGCATACTTGAACGAGATGGGGACCCTGCATACCAGTATAGGGATGACGGCGATCATTCCTACCAGGAAAGGGTTGAGGGGGCCATGCATATCAGTATAGGGATGGGGTCAATCATACCAGGCTAAGGATGGGACCCTGCATACCAAGATAGGGATTGGGCCATGCATACTTGAATGAGATGGGGACACTGCATACCAGTATAGGGATGAGGGCGATCATTCCTGCCAGGATAAGGATGAGGAGGACAATTTTAATCAGGATAGGGATGAGCGGGCCATGCATATCAGGATAGGGATAAGGGGCCATGCATACCAGGATGGGGATGAGGGCCATGTATATCAGGATAGGGATAAGGGGGCCATGCATACCAGAATGGGAATGAGGGCCATGCAAATCAAGAAAGGCATAAGGGGGCCATGCATACCAGGATTGGGATGAGGGACCATGTGTATCAGGATAGGGATGAGGGGACCATATTTACTAGGAAAGGTGAAATTAAGTACAGACTGTACCACATTTTTTGCTTCAGTTTTTTTCCTAATTTCCTCCTCTAAAACCTAGGTGAGTCTTATAGTCCAAAAAATATGGTACATCTTTTACATTTTAAAAGCCTCAAAAAGGAAAATGGGCAAATGCAAAAGTTTGAGAACCCTTATGAGATTTGTGTACTCAGATGACTTTGACAAATGTTTCAGATCTTAATTAGTTTGTTAGGGTTATGGCTTATTAATATATAATAATCTTTATTTTTATATAATAATTTTTATGTTTATATAGCACTAACATATTCCGCAGCGCTTTACAGTTTGCACACATCATCATCGCTGTCCCCAATGGGGCTCACAATCTAAATTCCCTGTCAGTATGTCTTTGTATTGTGGGAGGAAAAAGGAGTGCCCAGAGGCAACCCAAGCAAACACGGGGAGAACATACAAACTCCTTACAGAAGTTGTCCTTGGTGGGATTAGAACCCAGGACTCCAGTGCAAGCAAGGCTGCAGTGCTAACCACTAAGCAACATCTCTCCAACCATTGGCCATATGGGTGGATTCATCATGCTTTTGGTTTGTGTTGCAGCATGAAGAGTGGAGACAATGGTTGGAGGGAGCCAAACATCAAGTTCTGGTCCTCACTGACCACAAGAACTTGATCTATCTTGAATCAGCCAAGCGATTAAATCCTAGACAGGCTAGATGGGCCTTGTTTTTCACGCATTTTAATTTTGTGGTCTCCTTTCTTCCGGGCACTAAGAATGTTAAGGCGGATGCCCTCTCTAGGAGTTTCTATGCGGATTCTCTTGATGTGACTGAGCCTACTACCATTCTAAATGAGGGTGTGGTTCTTTTCGCTATCTCACCCAATTTGAGACTTGCCCTGGAGGAATTTCAGGGGGATAAACCTGAACGGTGCCCTATGGGGAAATTGTATGTCCCCGACCAATGGAGAAGGAGAGTAATGTCTGAAATTCATTGCTCCGCGTTGGCTGGTCATCCCGGTATTTTTAGTACCAGAGATTTGGTGAGTCTGTCTTTTTGGTGGCCTGCTATTTTTTGTGATGTCAGGAATTTTGTGCAGTCCTGAGGGACTTGTTCTCAGCCCAAACCCTGTTCTCGCTCTAGTGGATTGTTAGTGCCACTGCCTGCGCCCAGGAGGCCATGGACCCATATCTCAATGGATTTTATTTCCGACCTCCCTGTCTCTCAGAGAATAACTGTTATCTGGGTGATCTATGATAGATTTTCTAAGATGGTCCATCTTCTACCACTGCCAAAGATGCCATCCTCTTCCGAGTTGGTGCCCTTGTTTTTTCAGCAGGTGGTTCATTTGCATGGCATTCCGGAGAACATTGTGTCTGACAGAGGAGTCCAGTTTGTTTCCAGATTTTGGAGAGCCTTTTGTTCTAAACTGGGAATTCAGTTGTCTTTCTCCTCTGCGTTTCACCCTCAGACCAATGGGCAGACTAAGAGAGCAAACCAGACTTTGGAAACTTATTTGAGATGTTTTGTGTCTGCTGATTAAGATGACTGGGTCTCTTTTTTGCCCGTGGCTGAATTTGCTCTAAATAATAGGGCTAGTTCTGCCACTCTGATGTCCCCTTTTTTCTGCAACTTCGGGTTTCATCCTCGGTTTTCTTCAGGGCAGGTGGAGGCTTCTGCCTGTCCAGTTGCTGATTCTATGGTAGAGAGAATGCAGCAGATTTGGAATCAAGTAGTGGATAAGTTGTCTCACTCTCAGTTGAGGGCCCAACAATTTGCCAACCGGCATAGGACTGATGGTCCTCGGTTTAAAGTAGGTGACATGGTTTGGTTGTCCTCAAAAAATATTTCTATGAAGGTTACGTCTCTGAAATTCAAGCCAAGGTTCATTGGACCTTATAAGATTTTGGAAATCCTTAATCCCGTTACTTTCCGTTTGGTTCTTCCAGGAACGTTCAAGATTCACAACGTTTTTCATAAATCTTTGTTGAAAAGGTTTGTTGAGCCAGTAGTTCCTATGGCTTCGCCCCTGATCATGTATTGGTTAAGGGCAATCTGGAGTATGAAGTAGAGAAGGTATTGGATTCTCATCTGGCTAGACGGAGACTCCAGTACTTGGTCAATTGAAAGGTTATGGTCGGGAGGATAATTCTTGGGTGTTTACTTCTGACATTCATGCCGAGAGATGGTTCGCAACTTTCACCAGGCCCATCCTGTTGTGCCTGGTGGCTTGGGTGAGGGTTCGGTGACCCCTCCTCAAGGTGGAGCACTGTTGTGAACACCTTTAATCTGGCTTCTGAGGTTGGGCTCCCTCTGGTGGTTGCTTCTGGTAATGGTGCTGCTCTGGCTAACAGAAGTCTATCAACTGACGGGGATGATTGGAAATCAGGTGTTACTGACTGGGGAGATATAAGTGAGCAGCCTTCGCATAATGGTTGCCGGTGATTTGTTTCTTCCTAGCCTTTTGGAAGTCTGCTTGCGCTCTGCTGTGTCCTGCATCTTTCAGATAAGTTATTTTGGTGTTGAATCTGTGGCTTTTGTTTACATTTTGCTTTTCTGCCTTGCTGGAGTTAGTTCAGCCGGGGTTCTCTGCGTGGACCCGTTCTGAACTCTGTGTTCATTTGCCACAGCCTGCTTGCATATCACACGTGTTGGAGTTTTCTTAGTGTTTTTGCTGGATTGCAGACAGTATCCTTTTCTGTCTTGTTCTATCTAGACAGTCTGGGCCCCATCATTTGCTTATTCTATTTTCTGTTTTGTGTTTGTGCTTCATCTGTCTCACCGAAAATATATGTTTGGGGGTTATCTATTCCTTTGGGGCTCTACTCCAGGGCAGTTAGCTTTCCCCTTTCTCTCTTTAGGCTTAGTTAACTCTTTGGCTGTGTCGAGGCATCTAGGTCATCGTAGGAACGTCCCACGGCTAATTCTACTTGTGTTGTCAGTTTAGGGGTCTGCAATCTGCTAAGTTACCAACCTCTCTGGGTGTCTGGTTGCCTAGACTATTTTTCCTATTATCCTCCTCGGTTACCGAATCATAACAGTAATCCTCTTCAGGTGTCTGCTTCTTCTTTTCCTTCCTTGTGAGGCTGGGGAGGCTGCCTCCACCTTCTTCCTGGAGCCCTATTCCTAGGTGCCTGGGCTGTAAGTGACTAAGCTTCGGGTAGTGCTGTAGTCCTCGACATATAAAAATGAGCAACAGCCCCCTATGTCACCTGCACCATCGCCTGTTCCCGCATACGAGGTGGGGAATCTCAAGGACATTCTGATTTCTTGGGGGTGGTAGCCCTGTCTCAAGGCACCTCAAAGAACCTCTCCCAGGCTCATTCATTTCTCAAGAAGGGTTCATCCTGCTCCCTTCCTTTTCGGATTACACCCACTGCATACCAGAAATTTTGCCCTTCTATTTTGAGGAACGTGACGTTGGCACCAGCTGTCAGCTCTTGCAGCCTTCGAGGCAAGTGTTCTGTCTCTACTGCCCGCTGGTTGAATGAGATGTGATTACAGGTCCCAAACTTTTCTATGGCACCCCATCTCCGCTGCCGATTGTATATAACGACCTCTCCCAAGAATGCCAACTGTCAGTGCCTTGTGGCTAAGGGGCCCGCTAGCATTTCTCCAGCCCTAATCCTAGCTCATCTCTTTGTCTCTTCTGACCAGCCTAGGCCTCGCAGTCCACTCACCAGTTCCTCTATCTTGGTCCTCCCATTCACAGTTCCAAGAACCCCAGCTTTGAAGGCTGCTGCCTAGGTTCGGGTCTGGGTTCGGGCTTTGCTGGTAGCAGGAAAGTGGCTGGTTCTGGACCACAGGCTCTTGCCACCTCCACTGTAGTGCCAGCTTCTCCTGGCTCAGATAATCTTCTGGTCACTTCCTCAGTAGTCTTGCATGATTCTGATATCTTTGTCTCCCACAGAGCACATAATACTATATGGATGATTAATTGAATCCTGAAATATAACACTGAATTCTACCACAAAACATGTAATATTCTATGGGTGAGTAATGGAATCACGAGAAACATATTAATGCTTTATGGCAGTGTTACATAACACCGAAATGTACCGCAAAGTACATAATGGGTGAGTAATTTAACCAAGAAAAATGTTTTAATGCTTTTTGGGACTGCTAAATAACACTGAAATGTACCATAGGGCACGTAATACTCTATGGATGAGTAATTAAACACAAAAAAAAATTTCAACTCTTTTTGGGAGTGTCATATGCTGCCGAAATGTACCAATCACAGTAATGCCACTAACAAGATGGCTACTGCATTGCAGTGACTCGCAGGCAATCCCTTCATGTTTATTGGCTGTGTAAGAGGCGCCAGACATGCAGTATGGGAATTCGAGTTTGAAATTGAGTATTTGCTAATGCTCGCCGAGTACCGATTACATCCAAGCACCCAGATACTCTAGTGAAATCCAAGTATATTGTGCTCATTTTGTCGGGCTCTCCCGGCTACAATAATGCCAAATGTGTCTTCTTACTGTGGTTTCGGCATAGTGGGGCTAAGAGGGAGGGTGACATTTGGATTTGGGATAACAGATTTCACAGAACTTTATTGGAGGGGATGGGAGCTGTGTCATTTTTCCAGAGTCTTGTTCTACCAGTAACATGGGAACCCCCTATATTTCCAGTAACAGATGATAGACCTAAGTGGAGGTTGGTTCTGTGTGAGTTAAGGTTTTTATTGGTAATATTTTGGGGTACATAATATTTTTTGATCACTTCCAGTATAAGTCTGGGATCACATTCTTTAGTTCTACACAGAGCACTTACGTTGAGGTTTCCGTGTAAATGCCACTAAAATTTGATTCAGATGAAACCTGCAATGGATAAATACAGTGCAGTAATCCTTTCCCCTCCCTACAATGAGGCTGATGGAGACACTTTAGATTTTGTTTGCAGTTTCTTCTGGTAGTATCCATCTTTTAAGGCATTCACACAATGGTGGTCGACCGCACTTGTGGGCTAAAAAGACACCTAAAATGAGATCTTTCAAGTTTCGGTGCTTTTGCTGGGCAATATTGAGTTTTGGCTCCCTTCAAAGAGTTTGTATTGGGTTCAGGCCTGGAGACTTGTTAGGCCACTCCAGGACCATGAAAAATGCTTCTTACATAGCAACTCCTTATTTGCCCTGGCTGTTTGATTCGATGTCATTGTCATGCTGAAAGACCCAGCCATGACCCATAGAATCATAGAATCATAGAATAGTAGAGTTGGAAGGGACCTCTTGGGCCATCTGGTCCAACCCCCTGCTCAAAGCAGGATTCTCTAAATCATCCCAGACAGATGTCTGTCCAGCCTCTGTTTGAAGACTTCCATTGAAGGAGAACTCACCACCTCTCGTGGCAGCCTGTTCCACTCATTGATCACCCTAACTGTCAAAAAGTTTTTTCTAATATCTAATCTGTGTCTCTTCCGTTCCTCATAGGACATGGTTTGCAGACCGGTCACCATTCTGGTGGCTCTTCTCTGAACTTGCTCCAGTTTGTTGATGTCTTTTTTAAAATGTGGTGCCCAAAACTGGACACAGTATTCCAGATGAGGTCTGACCAAAGAGGAGTAGAGGGCAATAATGACCTCACGTGATCTAGACTGTATGCTTCTGTTGATACATCCTAGAATTGCATTTGCCTTTTTTGCTGCTGCATCACACTGTTGACTCATGTTCAGTCTGTGATCAATTAGTATACCCAAGTTTTTTTCACATGTGCTGTTACTTAGCCCTATTCCTCCCATTTTGTATATGCTTTTTCATTTTTATTGCCCAGATGTAGCACTTTGCATTTTTCCCTGTTAAAATCAATTCTGTTAGTTGCTGCCCACTGCTCCAGTTTATTTATATCTTTTTGAATCATCTCTCTCTCTTCTCTAGTATTAGCTACCCCTCCTAGCTTTGTGTCATCAGCAAATTTGATCAGTTTACCCTCAATTCCTTCATCTAAATCATTGATAAAGATGTTGAACAATACAGGGCCCAAAACAGAGCCTTGTGGTACCCCACTTGATACATTCTTCCAACTGGATGTGCAGCATTTACGACCACTCTTTGGGTCCGATCACTAAGCCAGTTATGAATCCACCTAACAATTGCCTTGTCCATTCCATACTTAGTCATTTTTTCAATAAGGATTGTGTGAGATACTTTGTCAAATGCTTTGCTGAAGTCAAGATATACTATATCTACAGCATTTCCCTGATCCACCCAGTCAGTGATTCTGTCATAGAAGGAAATTAAGTTAGTCTGACATGATCTATTAGTTACAAACCCATGCTGACTCTGTTTAATCACTTCATTCTTATCCAGGTACTTGCATACATGTTCTTTAATAATTTGTTCAAAGATCTTTCCTGGTATAGAAGTCAGACTCACCGGCCAGTAGTTCCTTGGGTCCACTTTTTCCCCTTTTTGAAGATAGGAACAACATTTGCTCTTCTCCAGTTTTCTGGGACTTCTCCTGTTCTCCAAGAATTTTCAAAGATTATGGACAGTGGTTCAAGAATTTCTTCTGCTATCTCCTTCAGTACTCTGGGGTGTAATTCATCTGGACCTGGAGACTTGAATTCATTTAGGTTAGCTAAGTGTTTCCTCACTGTCTTTCTGTTTATAGATATCTGTTGTGAATAGGCTGGAAATGAGTTCTGAGCAGAAGCTCCCTCTGGTGGTTACAAACTGTACTGGACTGTCCAGTGAAGATTGTGAGGATTGGGAATCAGGTGTTACTGACTGGTCTTATATAAGGGAGTCGCCTTCCCATCAGGGTTGCCGGTGATCAATTGTTCTGGTCTCAATCCTTGATTCCTGTTTCCTTGGTAGCCTGCTGTGTCGTGTCTGAATCTCCTGCTAACAGATAAGACATTTTCTTCTTTTTGTTTTTGTGCTTGATTTTTGCATTTTGTCCTGCACTTCTGTGGGGGCCTTCAGGGTCCCTTCTGGGGGCTTTTGCCCTCTCAGTTCAGTTCAGCCACTGATGTTTGTACATTTGCTTTTTCAAGTTATTTCAGTGGCTGCTGTTTTGTTTTTGGTTACACCAGAGAACTAATTTAGGTGGTAGAGGTCGTGTGATCTCAGGTGTTTTTGAAATTAGTAGAGTTGGTGCTTTTCAGGGGTTTTTGGGATTGCAGTAAGTGCCCTTCCTATCCTTTTCTATTTAGTAAGTTTGGGCCCAACGTTTGCTCATACTATTTTCTGTCTGTGTCAGTATTTCTTCTTGTCTAACCGCCATTACATGTTTGGGGGCTTTCTATGTTCTTTGGGGATCTGCTCCGGGGCAGATAGCTTTCCTCTTTCTATCTTTAGGTGTAGTTAGTTTCTCAGGCTGTGACAAGGCGTCTAGGACCAATGTAGGAACGCTCCACGGCTGCCTCTAGTTGTGGTGGTTAGTCAGGGTACTGCAATCTCATAGTTTCCAACTGCTCTGGTGTATTTCCTTTTTGCCTGCTCTCCTCAGATACCAAATCATAACAGTATCACCGGCCTAAACTGAAAATTATATGGTACTCACAGAAGGGAAAAATATTGTGGAAAGAAAAAAGTTGTCAGAGTTGTCAGAGATTTTTTTTTTTTTTTTCTGTTTGTTGCATTTTTTTTTCCCTCTGTATCTCTGGGTGCTGAGGAGGATTTTTTTTCTCTCTCAATGGAGTTTGCACAGTTGTCTGGCCGTGTGGATCAGCTTGCCACTGAAGTTCGGAGTATTGCTACCTATCTTGCTAGGTTGCCTGTTGTGGAACCTAGGATCCCCATGCCAGATTTGTTTTTAGGGGATCGAGCTAAGTTTCTGAATTTCAAAAATAACTGTAAATTGTTTTTTGCCTTAAAATCTAAGTCCTCAGAGAACGCAGCGCAGCAGGTTCAAATTGTCATCTCTCTCCTGTCCAGTGAAGATTGTGAGGATTGGGAATCAGGTGTTACTGACTGGTCTTATATAAGGGAGTCGCCTTCCCATCAGGGTTGCCGGTGATCAATTGTTCTGGTCTCAATCCTTGATTCCTGTTTCCTTGGTAGCCTGCTGTGTCGTGTCTGAATCTCCTGCTAACAGATAAGACATTTTCTTCTTTTTGTTTTTGTGCTTGATTTTTGCATTTTGTCCTGCACTTCTGTGGGGGCCTTTAGGGTCCCTTCTGGGGGCTTTTGCCCTCTCAGTTCAGTTCAGCCACTGATGTTTGTACATTTGCTTTTTCCAGTTATTTCAGTGGCTGCTGTTTTGTTTTTGGTTACACCAGAGAACTAATTTAGGTGGTAGAGGTCGTGTGATCTCAGGTGTTTTTGAAATTAGTAGAGTTGGTGCTTTTCAGGGTTTTTTGGATTGCAGTAAGTGCCCTTCCTATCCTTTTCTATTTAGTAAGTTTGGGCCCCAACGTTTGCTCATACTATTTTCTGTCTGTGTCAGTATTTCTTCTTGTCTAACCGCCATTACATGTTTGGGGGCTTTCTATGTTCTTTGGGGATCTGCTCCGGGGCAGATAGCTTTCCTCTTTCTATCTTTAGGTGTAGTTAGTTTCTCAGGCTGTGACGAGGCGTCTAGGACCAACTTAGGAACGCTCCACGGCTGCCTCTAGTGGTGGTGGTTAGTCAGGGTACTGCAATCTCATAGTTTCCAACTGCTCTGGTGTATTTCCTTTTTTGCCTGCTCTCCTCAGCTACCAAATCATAACAGTATCACCGGCCTAAACTGAAAATTATATGGTACTCACAGAAGGGAAAAATATTGTGGAAAGAAAAAAGTTGTCAGAGTTGTCAGAGATTTTTTTTTTTTCTGTTTGTTGCATTTTTTTTTCCCTCTGTATCTCTGGGTGCTGAGGAGGATTTTTTTTCTCTTCAATGGAGTTTGCACAGTTGTCTGGCCGTGTGGATCAGCTTGCCACTGAAGTTCGGAGTATTGCTACCTATCTTGCTAGGTTGCCTGTTGTGGAACCTAGGATCCCATGCCAGATTTGTTTTTAGGGGATCGAGCTAAGTTTCTGAATTTCAAAAATAACTGTAAATTGTTTTTTGCCTTAAAATCTAAGTCCTCAGGGAACGCAGCGCAGCAGGTTCAAATTGTCATCTCTCTCCTGCGCGGCGACCCTCAGGATTGGGCTTTTTCCCTGACACCTGGGGATCCTGTTTTGAGTGATGTTGATGCGTTTTTTCAGGCTTTGGGGTTATTGTACGATGAGCCTAATGTCACTGATCAAGCTGAAAAAACTTTGTTGGCATTAAGTCAGGGGCTTGAGGACGCTGAGTTATACTGTCAGAGATTCCGTAAGTGGGCAGTCCTGACCAAATGGAATGACGACGCTTTGGCAGCTCTTTTTCGGAAGGGACTGTCAGATAATATAAAGGATGTTATGGTGAGATTCCCTGTTCCCTCTGGTCTCAATGATTCTATGTCATTAGCGATTCAAATTGACAGACGTTTGCGTGAGCGGAAAGGTATGCGTGGAATAATGTTGCCTTGTGAACCTGCTTCTGAATCCATGCAGTGTGATAGAGTGGTTTCTGGCGCACAGCGTCATGAATTTCGGAAGCGCAATGGGTTATGTTTCTACTGTGGTGATGCCTCTCATGCTGTTTCGGTCTGCCCTAAGCGGGGAAGACGTTTTGCACGCTCAGTTGTCTTGGGTAGTGTTCAGACTAAGTTTTTATTAACTGTTACCCTGATATGCTCTCTGTCCTCATTTTCTGCTCAGGTTTTGTTGATTCTGGAGCAGCTATTAACCTGATGGATTTTGATTTTGCTAAACGTTGTGGGTTTCCCTTGATACCCCTACGGAAGTCTATTCCCCTACTGGGGATCGATTCTACCCCTTTGGCTGAGAATAAACCTCAGTTCTCTACTCAGGTGATAATGAGGGTAGAACCTGATCATCAGGAGAGTTTTGCAAATTTTTGGTTCTGTATAATCTGCATGACATTATCGTACTGGGTTTCCCTTGGTTACAGTCTCATAATCCTGTTTTGGATTGGAAATCTGTGTCTGTTACCAGTTGGGGCTGCCAATGTGTTAATACCAACACTCCTGTTTTTTCTGCCTCCCCCCAGGCTCAGGATGTTCCTGACTTTTTGATTGATTTTTCTGATGTGTTTAGCGAAAGTAAATCTGCATCCTTACCTCCCCATAGGAGCTATGACTGCGCTATTGAATTAGTGCCTGGTAGTAAATTCCCTAAAGGTCGCCTTTTTAACTTGTCTGTACCTGAACATGACGCTATGCGGTCTTATATCAAGGAGTCATTGGAGAAGGGTCATATCAGACCATCCTCTTCACCCTTAGGTGCCGGTTTTTTCTTTGTGGCCAAAAAGGATGGTTCATTAAGGCCTTGTATTGATTATCGTCTCTTGAACAATATTACTGTGAAATATCAATATCCGTTACCCTTGATCTCTGATCTGTTTTCCAGGGTGAAAAACGCTACTTGGTTTACCAAGCTTGACCTCAGGGGGGCATATAACCTTATTCGCATTAAGCACGGGGATGAATGGAAGACGGCATTTAATACCCCTGAAGGGCATTTTGAGTACCTTGTGATGCCCTTTGGGCTCACTAATGCTCCTTCTGTCTTCCAGTCCTTCATGAATGACATTTTCAGGGATTTTGTGGATACATTTCTGATTGTTTATTTGGATGATATCTTGATTTTTTCCAATTACTGGGACTCTCATGTAAAACATGTTCGGACTGTGTTCCAGATTTTGAGAGAGAATGCTCTGTATGTGAAGGGATCAAAGTGTCTTTTTGGCGTTCAGAGGATCTCATTTCTGGGATTCATTTTGTCCCCATCTGTTATTGAAATGGACCCGGTCAAAGTTCAGGCCATCTGTGATTGGGTCCAACCTACTTCATTAAAGGCTCTTCAAAGATTCTTGGGTTTTGCCAATTTTTATCGTAAATTTATTGGTAATTTCTCTGTTATTGTTAAACCATTAACTGATTTGACCAAGAAGGGTTCTGATGTGGTGAATTGGCCTCCTGAGGCAGTCTCTGCATTTCAGGAACTTAAGCAGAGATTCACTTCTGCTTCTGTTCTACGGCAGCCTGATGTTTCTCTACCATTTCAGGTGGAGGTGGATGCCTCTGAAATTGAGGCAGGTGCCGTTTTGTCCCAAAGAGATCCAGAGACCTCTAAAAGTAACCCTTGTGCCTTTTTCTCTCGAAAATTTTCTCCCACTGAACGTAATTATGACGTGGGTAATAGGGAGTTATTAGCCATGAAGTGGGCTTTTGAAGAGTGGAGACATTGGCTGGAGGGAGCCAAACATCAGGTGGTAGTTAGTGTTGAGCATTCCGATACCGCAAGTATCGGGTATCGGCCGATATTCGCTGTATCGGAATTCCGATACTTAGTTCCGATATTTTTCCTATATCGTATACCGGAATCGGAAGTTCCCATAATTCTTTGAGAGGCAATGTGATTTTAGTCAGCCAATGAGGAATCTTATGAAGTGTGGGCACATCCTGTAATGCTGCGGTCATCTTAACTAATGGCATGGCTGTGATTGGCTGCTGAAATGATTTCAGAATGCACTATAAAAGGCGCCGCCTCCATTTTAGCGTCACTGTGCTGTGAACTCAGTTAGGGACAGAACGCTGCTGTGCTGACTCTGAGGGACAGTTAGACATTGCGATTTTGTGTACTCTACTGTGCTTTAGGCAGGCTAGTTTACCAACCACTGTGTAAAGCTTCCTTTTGCCAGTGTTGTTTTAACAGCTCTGTGCAAGGTGTCTGTGAAAGTGCAGGTGACGCTGCAGTTTGCTCTGCATCCACCGCTGTTTGTAGGCATCTGCACGTGTCACTCACTGACTCTTTTTTTATTTGATTTTGTGGAATTGGTGCAGCTCCATTATATTTAAAAAAAAATCGAATCTATTAGTGTGACGCGCTTCCATCCGTATACAATACATTGGTTGCAAACACTATAGAAGTAGACAAAGGGGCCTTTCACAGCTACTGAACAGTTGTGTTTCAGTGTTCACTGTAGTCTGTGAGCTTTTCATTTTTTGAGTGCAGATTACGCTCCAGTTAGTTCTTCAACCACTGCTGGTTGTAGTCTGCTGAGCGTGTGTCACTGCCTCATCCTTCACTAATTGGTGCTGCTCCATTATATTTGAAAAAAATCTAATCTATTAGTGTGACGCGCTTCCATCTGTATACAATACATTGGTTGCAAACACTATAGAAGTACACAAAGGGGCCTTTCACAGCTACTGAACAGTTGTGTTTCAGTGTTCACTGTAGTCTGTGAGCTTTTCATTTTTTGAGTGCAGATTACGCTCCAGTTAGTTCTTCAACCACTGCTGGTTGTAGTCTGCTGAGCGTGTGTCACTGCCTCATCCTTCACTAATTGGTGCTGCTCCATTATATTTGAAAAAAATCTAATCTATTAGTGTGACGCGCTTCCATCTGTATACAATACATTGGTTGCAAACACTATAGAAGTAGACAAAGGGGCCTTTCACAGCTACTGAACAGTTGTGTTTCAGTGTTCACTGTAGTCTGTGAGCTTTTCATTTTTTGAGTGCAGATTACGCTCCAGTTAGTTCTTCAACCACTGCTGGTTGTAGTCTGCTGAGCGTGTGTCACTGCCTCATCCTTCACTAATTGGTGCTGCTCCATTATATTTGAAAAAAATCTAATCTATTAGTGTGACGCGCTTCCATCTGTATACAATACATTGGTTGCAAACACTATAGAAGTACACAAAGGGGCCTTTCACAGCTACTGAACAGTTTGTGTTTCAGTGTTCACTGTAGTCTGTGAGCTTTTCATTTTTTGAGTGCAGATTACGCTCCAGTTAGTTCTTCAACCACTGCTGGTTGTAGTCTGCTGAGCGTGTGTCACTGCCTCATCCTTCACTAATTGGTGCTGCTCCATTATATTTGAAAAAAATCTAATCTATTAGTGTGACGCGCTTCCATCTGTATACAATACATTGGTTGCAAACACTATAGAAGTACACAAAGGGCCTTTCACAGCTACTGAACAGTTGTGTTTCAGTGTTCACTGTAGTCTGTGAGCTTTTCATTTTTTGAGTGCAGATTACGCTCCAGTTAGTTCTTCAACCACTGCTGGTTGTAGTCTGCTGAGCGTGTGTCACTGCCTCATCCTTCACTAATTGGTGCTGCTCCATTATATTTGAAAAAAATCTAATCTATTAGTGTGACGTGCTTCCATCTGTATACAATACATTGGTTGCAAACACTATAGAAGTAGACAAAGGGGCCTTTCACAGCTACTGAACAGTTGTGTTTCAGTGTTCACTGTAGTCTGTGAGCTTTTCATTTTTTGAGTGCAGATTACGCTCCAGTTAGTTCTTCAACCACTGCTGGTTGTAGTCTGCTGAGCGTGTGTCACTGCCTCATCCTTCACTAATTGGTGCTGCTCCATTATATTTGAAAAAAATCTAATCTATTAGTGTGACGCGCTTCCATCTGTATACAATACATTGGTTGCAAACACTATAGAAGTACACAAAGGGGCCTTTCACAGCTACTGAACAGTTGTGTTTCAGTGTTCACTGTAGTCTGTGAGCTTTTCATTTTTTGAGTGCAGATTACGCTCCAGTTAGTTCTTCAACCACTGCTGGTTGTAGTCTGCTGAGCGTGTGTCACTGCCTCATCCTTCACTAATTGGTGCTGCTCCATTATATTTGAAAAAAATCTAATCTATTAGTGTGACGCGCTTCCATCTGTATACAATACATTGGTTGCAAACACTATAGAAGTACACAAAGGGGCCTTTCACAGCTACTGAACAGTTGTGTTTCAGTGTTCACTGTAGTCTGTGAGCTTTTCATTTTTTGAGTGCAGATTACGCTCCAGTTAGTTCTTCAACCACTGCTGGTTGTAGTCTGCTGAGCGTGTGTCACTGCCTCATCCTTCACTAATTGGTGCTGCTCCATTATATTTGAAAAAAATCTAATCTATTAGTGTGACGCGCTTCCATCCGTATACAATACATTGGTTGCAAACACTATAGAAGTAGACAAAGGGGCCTTTCACAGCTACTGAACAGTTGTGTTTCAGTGTTCACTGTAGTCTGTGAGCTTTTCATTTTTTGAGTGCAGATTACGCTCCAGTTAGTTCTTCAACCACTGCTGGTTGTAGTCTGCTGAGCGTGTGTCACTGCCTCATCCTTCACTAATTGGTGCTGCTCCATTATATTTGAAAAAAATATAATCTATTAGTGTGACGCGCTTCCATCCGTATACAATACATTGGTTGCAAACACTATAGAAGTAGACAAAGGGGCCTTTCACAGCTACTGAACAGTTGTGTTTCAGTGTTCACTGTAGTCTGTGAGCTTTTCATTTTTTGAGTGCAGATTACGCTCCAGTTAGTTCTTCAACCACTGCTGGTTGTAGTCTGCTGAGCGTGTGTCACTGCCTCATCCTTCACTAATTGGTGCTGCTCCATTATATTTGAAAAAAATCTAATCTATTAGTGTGACGCGCTTCCATCCGTATACAATACATTGGTTGCAAACACTATAGAAGTACACAAAGGGGCCTTTCACAGCTACTGAACAGTTGTCTGCAGTGTTCACTGCAGTCTCTGAGGAATAACCACACTTAGGCCTTATAACTTTTCTGACTTTCTTTATCAATCTACCAAGATGAAGAAGGCAGGGAGTAAGGCACGTGGTCATGGCCGTGGAGTTTCAGCAGGGAGAGGACGTGGGGATTCTGTGGCTGCTGCCGCACCCAGTGACACAGCATCCACCAGTTTTCCCCGTGAGCGTTCCTTTATGCGCACTTTTGTAGGAGCTCAGTGTACCCCCCTGCTGCGGGAAGAACAAATTGAAGCCGTTGTTGGTTGGATGGCAGCCAATGCATCGACTTCAATTGCTTCCACCTCCTGTCAGGACCACAGCACTGTTGAACAACCATCTGTCTCTTCACCGCCTGCCAAATTGCCCAGGCAGTCAGAGAGTTCTGAACTGGAGCCAGCTGAGTCTCTGCTTCTGTTCTCAGAATCTGTTGGCTTGCAAACAGGGGCCCAGCCAAGAAGAATTCTGGAATGTGAAGAAGAGGCAGTATACAGTGATGCGCAACAGCTGTGTCTCTCTGAATGTGAAGAGGCGGGTGAGCCAGTGCCGATGGTCAGCTCACCGCAGAACGCATCTGATGATGATGAGACTCAGGTGCCATTTTCTGTTGAGCAAGGTGCTGGCCAGACCACCCAACAGCAGCAGGTGTTGGAAGAGGGTAGTGGAGATGATGAGGTCCAAGACCCAACATGGCGTGAGGAACAGGAAGGTGGTGGTAGCAGCTCTGAGGAAGAGATTGCCCCAACGGTCCAAACAGTAGGGAGAGGTAGGCTGCAGACTCGGTTGCCTGTACCCTCCAGTTTGGCACCCGTTCGTAGCAGTTCTCTTCCAACAGCCAAACCGGGCGCTCCCAGGACTTGCACTGCGTGGTCCTTTTTTGACACACTTACAGATGATATTTGCTATGTCAAATGCAAGCTGTGTAATCAAAAAGTTAAAAGAGGTAAAAATATCAGTAACCTCAATACCACAAATATGTGGAAACATGTACGGACAAAGCACGTGGTTGAGTTCCAAAGACACACTGGAGATGTAGGCCAACCTACAGCAGCACCTACATCTTCAGCTCGTGTTGGAGCCTCTTCCTCCAGCTCACACACAGCTGGTTCGGCTTCCTCACAGGATCGCCATGGAAGAACCTCTGTCACTGTTGTCCAGAGACCCAGTGTTATTCCACCCACAGCTGCAAGGTCCCTGTCATCCTCACACTCCCAGGCCACAAAACAGCCATCGGTAGCACAGGCATGGGATAAAAGACGGCCATACTCGGCAAACCATCCACGAGCACAGGCTCTGAATGCTGGCATTGCAAAACTCCTGTCCCTTGAAATGCTGTCATTCAGGCTGGTGGAGACTGACAGTTTCCGTAACTTTATGGCATTGGCAGTCCCACAATACAATGTGCCCAGCCGATTTTATTTCAGGCAAGCCGTCCCTGGTCTGCAAAAGCATGTCGAGGGAAAAATTAAACATGCGCTACTAAACGCCGTCAGTAGCAAGGTCCACCTGACCACCGATGCGTGGACCAGTACCCATGGCCAGGGATGATACCTTTCCCTCACTGCCCATTGGGTCAATGTTGTGGAGCCGGGTACAGATCTTGCGAGTGGCGCTGTACGTGTTCTGCCAACTCCAAGGATTGCAGGAATCAAGTCTGTCCACATTGACTCCTCCTCCTACTCCAATTCCTCAGAATCATCGCTGCAGGAGCTGTCACGGTCTACCTCCACATGGACCCGTGAACGCTTACCTGATGCAACCGATATGAGCACAGCCGTGGCCAAACGTCAACAGGCCGTCCTGAAATTAATTTACATGGGGAATCGAAGCCACACAGCGCAGGAGCTCTGGAATGCCATCAAGCAGGAGAGCGACGTGTGGTTTTTGCCAGCGAATCTCCAGCCAGGCTTGGTAATGTGTGACAATGGCCGAAATCTGGTGGCAGCTCTGGGCCTTGGCAACCTCACTCACATACCATGTCTGGCACATGTGCTCAACTTGGTCGTGCAGAGTTTTTTGAGGGACTATCCGGATCTTGATGCACTGCTGCACAAGGTCCGCCTAGAGTGCGCTCACTTGCGACGTTCCAGCATGGCCAGATCGCGCATTGCAGCTCTGCAACGCAGATTTCGCTTTCCTGAACATCGCATCATATGTGACGTACCCACCAGGTGGAATTCCACGTTACAGATGTTGGAGCGGTTGTATGAGCAGCAGCCAGCAGTAATGGAGTATCAGCTGCATCAGGCGCAATCAACTCGCAATTTGCGTTGTTCACACTTCACCACTACTGAGTGGGCCTCTATGAAGGACATCTGCCACGTTTTGCGTGCGTTTGATGAGTCAACGCGGATGGCGAGTGCAGATGATGCACTAGTCAGCCTGACTGTCCCTCTTATCTGCCTGCTTCAAAAAACACTGCAAGCAATAAGGGATGAGGTTTTGGAAGAGGTGGAGGATGAGGAGTCACAAATTCCATCACCTTCTGGACAGTCAGCACAACGTGGTTCCTCACAAAGGGCTGGGCAGTGTTCACTTTGTGAGGAGGATGAGGAGGAGTCAATGGAGGAGGAAGACATCGCTCCAGAGGGAGGTACACAACGCTCTAGTCAGTATGTAGAGCGAGGGTGGGGTGATGCAGAGCAGGCAGAGATGACGCCTCTTGCAGGGGACAGCGTTTCTTGGCCAGTTGGGAGTCTGCAGCACATGGTTGATTTCATGCTGCAGTGCCTGAGAAACGACCGCGCATCGCCCACATTCTCACCACGTCTGATTATTGGGTGTACACCCTCCTAGACCCTCGCTACCGGGACAACTTACAAAGCCTCATCACACCGTTGAACCGGGAGCGTAAAATGCGGGAGTACCAAGACACACTGGTGCAATCCATAATGTTCTCCATTCCACCGAGAGCACTGCTACTGCTTTACAAAGCAGCTCTGTGCGTCGAGGCAGTGGAACAGCTCTGCAACAAGAGGGAGCACAAGCAGCGCATCTGCACAGGGCAAGACCAGTATGTTCCAAATGTGGCGAAGTTTTGTGGCAGGCCACCAATGTCTACACCATCCGAGACGGCAACGTTTCCGTAAGATGGTGACAGACTACATGTCTTTCCCTCTCTTAGCCAGTATGCATTGGAGGTGCTGGCTTGCCCTGCTGCCAGTGTATTATCGGAGCGCGTCTTTAGTGCCGCAGGTGGTGTACTAACAGACCGTCGCATGCGACTATCCTCCGATAATGTAGACCGACTTACTTTTCTGAAAATGAACAAGGCATGGATCTCGCCAGAATTTGTCTGTCCGTTTTCAGATTGAATAACTGGTTCACAACATTATCCATGTCTCCTGTTATGTTCATCTTTCTACCACCTGAACTCTACTCCCTGTGCTACAACACTGCCAGTTGCTGCTCAGAAGTGTCGTGTCCACAGACCAATACACAAGCTATAGTGTTAGTGGGGTTCAGTAACGCCAGCTGTTCCCCTGCTGTGTGTCCGGCAACAAGTCTCCTGTTCCCTACACATGCACAGAAAAACCCATGTCGAACATGCTCCAAATAGGGAAGAGCTGTCACCCTGATTGTTATGCTTAAAACAGGAAATTGTGAAGTTTTCCAGGCCTAGAATGATAATATTTTTATTACAAATATGGACAAATAATAATTTGTCATCACAGCGCATATCTGCACATGTCTATTAGAAATGGTAACAAAAACTAAAACATAGTGTTCACTTTTTGAAATTAATGCATAAAAGTACATTTCATACTTATCAATTAATGCTTTTTAAGGAACTTTATCTGTACCTGTAAGATAATGCAGTCAATGGATGTACGAATCATAAAATCCTCATCATCATCATCACAAGTTTTATTTATGACAGACATTATAAAATACACATACTGATGCCAACTGTAACTTCACACACCATATATGAAATGGCCAGCATCTAAACCTGGTAATAATGTGCAATAATAAATTATTACATCTAGAAAGTGCATCATGCATACTGACAATAGGTAGTTATACCTGCAAGTGCTGTTGAAACAACCACAACAGATATAAATTAATAATGGTATATAGGTATCACAGTGCATAGTTACTCATGGACAATGTCGATGTAATACTGTACCTCAATAAAGTCAGCGTCAACCATTATGCTTGTTAGTCTTGTAGATTGTTAAAGAGGGAACGTTCTTTTTTTGTTGGTCATAGGTGGAGTATTAGACAGTAAATGATTACTGCTGTCGTATTTTTGGCGTCCCTAGGGCGCAATAACGCTGCGTAACGTCACATTTTATAGAGTCATATAATTGACACACGCTACCCTACCCTACGCGTGACAGTAGGAAGGTAGTGTTGACGGATAAAGCCTTGCGCAACCAGACATGCTTTTACCCTCTTCAACACTGTCCAAGAAAAAAATGCATGATTGCAGCCGCAGACTTTATTGACGTACAGTATAACATCGCCATTACCCATCAGAGGCTGTCCACTGTCTGATACAGACATAGAATATACCTTTGCTATCCGTAGCCTTTCTTTCACCTACACTTGCAGGCACACACTTAAATTGTGACAATGCATTATGTTTTTTTAAATGGTTATTTTTTATCGTACATTATTGTCTTCACATTGATGAGTCCATGCTGGACATGTCATACATGCTGTACAAAGTAACGATTTTATTAACTTAAATAATTGAAATGTCTGTGACTGTCACATCTAAACTGCAATGATGATGATGATGAGTGACGATTACAAAATCCATTGTCTTCACTATGTTATGGTTTAACATAGCGTTCCTTAAGCATTATTCATAAATACAAAAATGGACTTTTATTGTTAAATTTACAACACTATATTTTGTAACCAATTTTTTGGGTGGTGTGTTGTTCCATTTCTTGTTGGCATGTGCATATATGCGTTTATATTTGCAGTGTCTTTATTTTTATTCTTGAAGTTAGGAAACATGTGTATCTTCGTACCGTGTTAGCCATAGATAGATAAATATTTAGACTTGAGAGTCCACAGTGGTTGATACCTTTGAATGGATAACTGAAAAGATGGTAACAAATTGCAAGCTTTCGAGGCTACTCACGTCTCTTCATCAGGCAAAGACTAAAACAAAAAATGAAGCATCACATATTTCTATACACAACAGGACACAGGAATAGTGCAATAGGTAAGACAAGTAAGTGACGTGTAGCAGAACTGTCATTATCACAGAGGGATGAACATAAATATTGGAACAGTTCCTAGATAAGGAGAGAAGTTTTATTGCCCTCTGATTGGGGTCTGGTTTTGTGTTTTCATGCCCCTGGAAGGGCAGAGACGCAGATTCCTTAATTGATATAGAATGACATAAATCCGTGTGATCTATTCATTCCATCACTAACAGTGTCAAAGGTCATGATGAGCTTATATTCTGAAACCTTTGTATCTTTCTCATATTTGAATTTATATTTTAATACCAGTAATTCCATATCCATCATGCTATGACCGGGCATACAAAAGTGTTTTGCCACAGGTAAATCCATTATTTTTTGACTTATCGTGTGGCGCTGATAATCCACTATGTAACACAATTTTTGTTCCTGGCTTCCAAGTGTAATATTTCAATTGCTTATGTTTAAAGACTATGGAAAATGACTACATTCAGCACAAACTTTGATTTTATCACCACAGGCCAGAAAAATGTTGTATTTATTGTGTAAAAAAAAGAAAATTATTATATTTTCGTTCATGCGGTCTGATAAAAAGCAACACTTGCATGGTAAACAGACAAAGACAGTCAAAAATAACTCAAAAAGGTTCAGAAATGAGTAGTTTTTCTAGATTTGCGAGTGTACTGCAAATCGCTTTCTTGAAGAAGCTCCCAAATGTAGTCCGCCATCATGTATTCGTTATACTGTCCTTGGTAACGACATTCAAAGACCAATATATCTTGATGAAAGCGCTCGCATTGCTCCTCTGAGCTCCCATATTCTTGAACTTGTCAAGATGAGCGTCAAGGATATGGACTGTGAGAGACATTCTGCCGCCATTATGGCGTAATTCTTCATGAGAGTCTGAACCAACTGCTGTCATGGGTGCATCGCCACGAAGATCGTCGCGATTGCACATTCTGACTTCTCACAGCTGAGCTGCTGTTTCTTTGTGTTTGGTAATGAGAGAGTTAATTTTACCTAGCTCTTTGCTAAGACTAGGTCCAGCCTCGCCCGGCTGCTTTTGATTATGTTCTAATTAGTTTCCTTTATATTCCTGCCAGTCTGGGTGTTAGACGCCGGTGAAAGCATTCATGTAGTCTAGCAGACTGGATCGGTTCTGAGAATACTTAAGCTAAGAGCTCCTTAGTTGTTTTTACTCTTACAGCTTATAGTTTTTCTCTGAGACCTTAGGTGTTCCTACTGTGTGTGAGTGTTGTATGTAAGACTTTATTTACTTTATTTCTTGTCTTTCTTGTATGTCTTTCTGTTCATTAACCGTTACCTGTTCATTCCCTTTGGTGGTATTCAGGGTCCTTCTTAGGACTAGAATACAGTTGGCAGGGATTGATAGGAGACAGGGTTTACACTGGTGGCCTGGACCTCTGTACCTTTAACAGTACCTCCAGGTTGAGGGATTAGTTAGGACCCCAGTTTAGGGTCAGCTTAGACCCCGGTCACCCTCTAGCCGGAGACAGCGTATAACGGATTCCGTTTTGACCCACTGGACATTCTGTCAGGTAAATCTATGTTATCATATATTTATGCGCATGTTATATAGTATGTTGCCCTTTTGATATAGATTACTGACATCACATATATATATCTGCTATACAGCGTGACATTTTCACCGGCCTAACTAAAGATTCTCCCCAGCTGTCATGGATCCAGTAGCCCAGCTGGCCCGGCAGTTGCAGGGGTTGTCCATGGAATTTGCAGACATTAAGTCCAAGGTTTTGTCCCCCCCGGAGCAAACCAGATCTGAACCTAAGGTTGCTCTCCCGGACAGGTTCACTGGTGGGCGGGACAAATTTTTTACTTTCCGGGAGGCATGTAAATTGTACTTTCGGCTGCGGCCTCGGTCATCTGGGAGTGAAGAGCAGAGGGTGGGAATTGTTATCTCGCTCTTACAAGGGGACCCTCAATCTTGGGCGTTCTCTATTCCTCCAGGCTCCCCAGATCTCCAGTCAGTGGATCGATTTTTTACTGCCCTGGGTCTGGTATATGATGATCCGGATCGAGTCTCCCTTGCTGAAACAAGGTTACGTAAAATACGGCAAGGAAATCGTCCAGCGGAGGAATATTCTTCTGAGTTCCGTAGATGGGCAACAGATACTCAGTGGAATGACCCAGCTCTTAGGAGCCAGTTTTGTCAAGGGTTGTCTGACAAATTAAAAGATGTGTTGGCTCAGTATGATTCTCCTCCATCACTGGAGGCTGCTATGGCCCTCGCTATTCGCATTGATAGACGACTTCGGGGAAGACGCGAGGTAACTCCGCCCCCGTGATGACTCCACCTACTACTAAAGTCCCTTATACTGAGGTTCCCCTGGTCTGTTCTGAGGAACCCATGCAGTTGGGAGGGACATCATTTTGTAGGAGGGAATCGGCGGTGCGCCGCAAGACTAGAAGGTGTTTCTTTTGCGGGAGAGAGGGACATTTTGTTGGGGGGTGTCCATCCCGGACCTCTTTGAGCCAAGGAGTTAACCTGGGAGTGTGTATTTCGTCCCCAAATCCCTCTCAGTTTCTCGTGCCTGCGGAGGTGGTGATTGGTACTAGAACTGAGAGGATTTCTGTTTTTCTTGATAGTGGGTCCGGGGCTAATCTGGTGGACGCTCGGTTTGCCCAGGTGCATGGTATGCAACTTAGTGTATTGGCCAAACCGGTCCCTATACTCTCTATTGATTCTAGACCTCTTGGTCAAGGTAGCTTGGTACAAGCTGTTCATAACATAGATCTTCGGGTAGGGGCAATACATAAAGAGCAATTGTCTTGTTATGTGTTGGAGGGTCTACCTACTCCTATTGTGTTGGGACTTCCTTGGTTGGCTAAACATAACCAGTGATTGATTGGCAATCCAGAAAGATAAGCCAGTGGGGTGAATTTTGCAAGAATAACTGCATGAGCACGGTCATCGGTGCGGTTGTGCCTAGGACTTTGCCTCCTTTTCTGGAGGACTTTGGGGAGATGTTCTCAGAGGAGGGGTGTAAAGAGTTACCTCCTCATCGCGCATATGACTGCTCAATAAAGTTGCTTCCTGATGCCTTATCTCGTACTTTCCCAGGGACCGGGAGGATGGATGATCCGGTTCCTATTCCTCAGGAGGGAGTTGTAGTGTCAGCTGTATGCTCTGAGCTTGAGGGGGAGGTATTGGGGGCTCAGGGGGACGCCCCTGTGGGACTTCCAGGGAGACTGATAGTTCCAGATCGGTTAAGACTGAAGGTTACGGAGAACCGTTACAAACGGATGGCTGATAGGGGGAGAGTTTCTGGTCGAGATCTGAAGGTGAACGATCTGGTGTGGTTGTCTACCAGGAATATAAAACTTAAAGTTCCCTCCTGGAGGTTGGGTCCCAGATTCATCGGGCCGTACAGGATCCGTTCCATAATTAATCCTGTGGCATTTCGTCTGGACCTCCCTCCTACGTTTAAAAATCATAATGTGTTTCACAAGTCATTACTTAAAAAGTATGTGGCACCAGTCATACCGTCACCTCTACCTCCTCCTTCAGTGGTGGTCAATGATAACGTGGAATTTCATGGGTCGAAAATCATTGACTCACGTCTCAGTCGCCGATCCCTTCAGTACTTGGTTCATTGGAGGGGGTATGGTCCTGAGGAGAGGACGTGGGTCCCTGCGTCTGATGTTAACGCAGATCGATTGGTTCGGACCTTTCACACAACTCACCCGGACAGACCTGGTCATGAGGGTCCGGAGGCCCCTCGTAGAAGGGGGGGTACTGTCATGGGTGCATCGCCACGAAGATCGTCGCGATTGCACATTCTGACTTCTCACAGCTGAGCTGCTGTTTCTTTGTGTTTGGTAATGAGAGAGTTAATTTTACCTAGCTCTTTGCTAAGACTAGGTCCAGCCTCGCCCGGCTGCTTTTGATTATGTTCTAATTAGTTTCCTTTATATTCCTGCCAGTCTGGGTGTTAGACGCCGGTGAAAGCATTCATGTAGTCTAGCAGACTGGATCGGTTCTGAGAATACTTAAGCTAAGAGCTCCTTAGTTGTTTTTACTCTTACAGCTTATAGTTTTTCTCTGAGACCTTAGGTGTTCCTACTGTGTGTGAGTGTTGTATGTAAGACTTTATTTACTTTATTTCTTGTCTTTCTTGTATGTCTTTCTGTTCATTAACCGTTACCTGTTCATTCCCTTTGGTGGTATTCAGGGTCCTTCTTAGGACTAGAATACAGTTGGCAGGGATTGATAGGAGACAGGGTTTACGCTGGTGGCCTGGACCTCTGTACCTTTAACAGTACCTCCAGGTTGAGGGATTAGTTAGGACCCCAGTTTAGGGTCAGCTTAGACCCCGGTCACCCTCTAGCCGGAGACAGCGTATAACGGATTCCGTTTTGACCCACTGGACATTCTGTCAGGTAAATCTATGTTATCATATATTTATGCGCATGTTATATAGTATGTTGCCCTTTTGATATAGATTACTGACATCACATATATATATCTGCTATACAGCGTGACAACTGCACATAGTTTTCAGCCTTGTGATTACCCAGGAAGCCATTAACCACTGCAATGAAACTGTTCCAAGCCGCTTTCGCCGTCCTGTTAAGTAACTTGGCGAACTCGTCACATTCTATGATCTTCTTGATCTGCGGTCCGACGAAGATACCACCCTTGACCTTTGCCTCAGACAGCTTTGGAAAGAGATCTTGGAGGTACTTGAAAGCTGCAGTGCTGACTCCTTGTCAAGAACCGTGACAAATTGCTTGATGAGGTCTAACTTGATATGCAGTGGTGGCATCAGCACCTTCAGAGGTTTTTCTGTCAATATGGCCATGTGAGGGATTATTTTTTGTGGGACGAGTTGTACTTTTGAAGAATGCCATTGTTTTTCCCTGTCGTGTACTCGAAAACGGGAAAAAAAATTCCAAGTGTGGTGAAATTGCAAAAAAAGTGCAATCCCACACTTGTTTTGTTTGGCTTTTTAGTTAGGTTCACTAAATGCTAAAACTAACCTGCCATTATGATTCTCCAGGTCATTTTGAGTTCATAGACACCAAACATGTCTAGGTTCTCTTTTATCTAAGTGGTGAAAAAAAATCCAAAGTTTGCTATAAAAAAAAAATTACGCCATTTTCCGAGACCCGTAGCGTCTCCATTTTTCGTGATCTTGGGTTGAGTGAGGGCTTATTTTTTGCATGCCGAGCTGACGTTTTTAATGATACCACTTATGTGCAGATACGTTCTTTTGATCGCCTGTTATTGCATTTTAATGCAATATCGTGGCAACCAAAAAAACGTAATTCTGGCGGTTTAATATTTTTTTCTCGCTACGCCATTTAGCGATCAGGTTAATCCTTTTTTTTATTGATAGATCGGGCGATTCTGAACGCGGCGATACCAAATATGTGTATGTTTGATTTTCTTTTTATTGTTTTAATTTTGAAAAGGTTTTTTCCAAAACAGATCAAATTTTCCAAATTTCATTGGTCCGACACAAAAGCAAATTTTTTGTGGAATCAACAACTATGTTTCTAATTGTTTTAGGCATACGGGTTAGCAACACACTTTGATCCCAGGAACAAAAAATAAATAAATTTGTTACATGTGGATTAATCCTTGTTCTTCATTTTTTGGCCGTCTTCCCTTACTTGTCCCTCCCTCAACTTGTCTTTACCTATTTCTGTGTCCTGTTGTGGTATAAAATATGGATCTTCATTTTTTTTTTAGTTCTTGCGATGAAGAGACCTGAGTAGTCTGAAAGCTTTGAATTTGTTTCATATTTTCAGTAGCATTTAATGGATCAACCACAGAGGATCTCAAGTATAATATTTTTCTATTCTTGGAATGGAAAATTCATCATTTTATGCCTAGATAAAACTTCATTTATTCTTGTTTGAAGTCATCCATTTGCATGGCCACGTAACAAGGCAATAACTCAATTATTTTGTTGCCTACACCCTCCTTGACCCTGGGCTTCAACAGCGCCAGTTGCTGCTCAGAAGTGTTAGATGCACAGATGAAAACAATCGCTGATGTGTTTGTGGGGTTCAGTAGCGCCTGCTGTTCCCCTGCTGTGTGTCTGGCAAAAATTACTGCTGCTAACTACAACTTCAACTTCAAACGTCTCATACTAGGCCTCTGCCTACACCCTCCTTGACCCTGGGCTTCAACAGCGCCAGTTGCTGCTCAGAAGTGTTAGATGCACAGATGAAAACAATCGCTGATGTGTTTGTGGGGTTCAGTAGCGCCTGCTGTTCCCCTGCTGTGTGTCCGGCAAAAATTACTGCTGCTAACTACAACTTCAACTTCAAACGTCTCATACTAGGCCTCTGCCTACACCCTCCTTGACCCTGGGCTTCAACAGCGCCAGTTGCTGCTCAGAAGTGTTAGATGCACAGATGAAAACAATCGCTGATGTGTTGTGGGGTTCAGTAACGCCTGCTGTTCCCCTGCTGTGTGTCCGGCAAAAATTACTGCTAGCTACCTAATCATGGTGAAAAAAACAATGACATCTCAAAGTGTCTAGTGCTACACATAGATATGAGGCTACACCCTGATTTCTAAGCTGTAAACATTTGAAACGTCAACTTTCAAACCATAAAATGATTAGTCTTTGTCACAAATCTGTAACAAAATAATTGTGACATATTATTACAGATATGCACATGTCGAAAACAAATGCAAACACAAAAGCCTACTTATGCTATAGGATACTGATGGTCAACCTTGTCACTCCATAGCTTAGACAAATCCAACTCACATAATGATGACTCAAATACTGCAATGTTGGAAGTGCATAATGTGGGTTGAACTTTGACAACTGCTGCAGTGCGAAGGTTATACTTCAGTGTTCTTGCCTTTGAATAAAAGCATACAAGTAAATATAATAATCCAATGTTGATTAAGGGACGTGATGTACACCTGTAATATTGTGCAAACAATGCATGTAGGAATAGTCCTCTTCAACATTACTTATATTTGTGTCATTTTAAAAAATACATATTTGATTAGAAAGTTAACAGCCCATATCATAAAGGTCCTTCATGTAAACATGATAATCGCTAACAAAAATCATGCATTACCTTGGTAAAGTCAATAGTGCATAGTCACAATAGCAAAATATATACCTGTAAGTGGTGCTGAAAGAACGACAACTGATAGAATACGTGAATGATATATATTTATCAGACTGAATAGCGACATCTGTACAATGTCGATATAATACTGTACCTTAACAAAACAGCTGTGTCACACCTCACACTTGTTTTTCTTGTAGCTTGTTATGTAATAGGGCACATGCGTGTATGTTTCATCATAGGTGCATGTTTACTGAGTAAAGCAGTCATGACAACGCCTTTGTGTTGTCGGTACGCTTGCGATGATGAACGATGCGCACCGTGAATGTTAGTCTGCGTCATAAGACGTACAGACGCTCCAATACCCAAGCGTCACAGCAGGAAGCCAGTCTGTGCGTCCAAACAAAGGCGCAACCATACATGCACGTAACCTTTTATAAAGCTAGATAAAAAAAAGGATGTAGTAGTAACGCACACTTTATTGAGGTACAGTATTACATCGCCATTCACCATCTGTGGCTATACAGTCTCATCTATATATACCTTATCTATCCGTTGTCATGCTTGCAAGTCCACAGTCAGGCATAAATATCTGTTTTCACTCTGCACTATGCACTTTTTAAATTTTTGTTTTGTTAATATAAATGATTGGCACATATTATCAGTATTACATGATGGAAATTTTAGATATTTTTTTAACAATTTTAGTGATATTATTCACCAAATGTAAGTTTTATGAATGTCAAAGAAGACTTGTAATGCTGATTATGTTTTTAAGTCAGCCATTCATTGTCTACACAATAAAAATGGTGTACATACTGTTACTTACCCATCATTAATGGATTCTGATGTGTACTTGTATGCTTTTATTTTAAACCGTATAGCAGATTATTTAACCTATTTTAATTGTGGTTTGCATTGCTTTTCAACATGTTAATGTATGCGTTTATGTTTGTAAATTATTAATTTACATATATTTTTTTAAGTTAAATCATCATCTTATGGTACTAAAGTTTATATTTCTCTTGTTTGGAGTATAGACATTTTTAATTGACACGTAACAAGGAAAATACTTGATATAGTATTTAAACATCCTTCTTGACCCTGGGCTACAACACCGCCAGTTGTTGCTCGGAAGTGCTGTTAGCACAGTGAACACTTGCTCCTGTGTTACTGGGGTTCAGTAATGTCAGCTGTTCCCCTGCTGTGTGAACGGCAAAAAGTCCTGCTGCCTCCACCCTGTTCTCTTCTCATCCCTGGGCTACAACACCGCCAGTTGTTGCTCGGAAGTGCTGTTAGCACAGTGAACACTTGCTCCTGTGTTACTGGGGTTCAGTAATGTCAGCTGTTCCCCTGCTGTGTGAACGGCAAAAAGTCCTGCTGCCTCCACCCTGTTCTCTTCTTATCCTTGGGCTACAACACCGCCAGTTGTTGCTCGGAAGTGCTGTTAGCAAGTGAACACTTGCTCCTGTGTTACTGGGGTTCAGTAATGTCAGCTGTTCCCCTGCTGTGTGAACGGCAAAAAGTCCTGCTGCCTCCACCAGGTTCTATTCTCATCCTGGGCTACAACACCGCCAGTTGTTGCTCGGAAGTGCTGTTAGCACAGTGAACACTTGCTCCTGTGTTACTGGGGTTCAGTAATGTCAGCTGTTCCCCTGCTGTGTGAACGGCAAAAAGTCCTGCTGCCTCCACCCTGTTTCTTCTCATCCCTGGGCTACAACACCGCCAGTTGTTGCTCGGAAGTGCTGTTAGCACAGTAACACTTGCTCCTGTGTTACTGGGGTTCAGTAATGTCAGCTGTTCCCCTGCTGTGTGAATCGGCAAAAAGTCCTGCTGCCTCCACCATGTTCTCTTCTCATCCCTGGGCTACAACACCGCCAGTCGTTTCTCGGAAGTGCTGTTAGCACAGTTACACTTGCTCCTGTGTTACTGGGGTTCAGTAATGTCAGCTGTTCCCCTGCTGTGTGAACGGCAAAAAGTCCTGCTGCCTCCACCCATGTTCTCTTCTCATCCCTGGGCTACAACACCGCCAGTTGTTGCTCGGAAGTGCTGTTAGCACAGTAACACTTGCTCCTGTGTTACTGGGGTTCAGTAATGTCAGCTGTTCCCTGCTGTGTGAACGGCAAAAAGTCCTGCTGCCTCCACCATGTTCTCTTCTCATCCCTGGGCTACAACACCGCCAGTTGTTGCTCGGAAGTGCTGTTAGCACAGTGAACACTTGCTCCTGTGTTACTGGGGTTCAGTAATGTCAGCTGTTCCCCTGCTGTGTGAACGGCAAAAAGTCCTGCTGCCTCCACCCTGTTCTCTTCTCATCCCTGGGCTACAACACCGCCAGTTGTTGCTCGGAAGTGCTGTTAGCACAGTGACACTTGCTCCTGTGTTACTGGGGTTCAGTAATGTCAGCTGTTCCCCTGCTGTGTGAACGGCAAAAAGTCCTGCTGACCTCCACCATGTTCTCTTCTCATCCCTGGGCTACAACACCGCCAGTTGTTGCTCGGAAGTGCTGTTAGCACAGTCTACACTTGCTCCTGTGTTACTGGGGTTCAGTAATGTCAGCTGTTCCCCTGCTGTGTGAACGGCAAAAAGTCCTGCTGCCTCCACCATGTTCTCTTCTCATCCCTGGGCTACAACACCGCCAGTTGTTGCTCGGAAGTGCTGTTAGCACAGTGAACACTTGCTCCTGTGTTACTGGGGTTCAGTAATGTCAGCTGTTCCCCTGCTGTGTGAACGGCAAAAAGTCCTGCTGCCTCCACCACTGTTCTCTTCTCATCCCTGGGCTACAACACCGCCAGTTGTTGCTCGGAAGTGCTGTTAGCACAGTCAACACTTGCTCCTGTGTTACTGGGGTTCAGTAATGTCAGCTGTTCCCCTGCTGTGTGAACGGCAAAAAGTCCTGCTGCCTCCACCATGTTCTCTTCTCATCCCTGGGCTACAACACGCCAGTTGTTGCTCGGAAGTGCTGTTAGCACAGTCACACTTGCTCCTGTGTTCTGGGGTTCAGTAATGTCAGCTGTTCCCCTGCTGTGTGAACGGCAAAAAGTCCTGCTGCCTCCACCATGTTCTCTTCTCATCCCTGGGCTACAACACGCCATTTGTTGTCGGAAGTGCTGTTAGCACAGTAACACTTGCTCCTGTGTTTACTGGGGTTCAGTAATGTCAGCTGTTCCCCTGCTGTGTGAACGGCAAAAAGTCCTGCTCCTCCACCATGTTCTCTTCTCATCCCTGGGCTACAACACCGCCAGTCTTGCTCGGAAGTGCTGTTAGCACAGTGAACACTTGCTCCTGTGTTACTGGGGTTCAGTAATGTCAGCTGTTCCCCTGCTGTGTGAACGGCAAAAAGTCCTGCTGCCTCCACCATGTTCTCTTCTCATCCCTGGGCTACAACACCGCCAGTTGTTGCTCGGAAGTGCTGTTAGCACAGTGAACACTTGCTCCTGTGTTACTGGGGTTCAGTAATGTCAGCTGTTCCCCTGCTGTGTGAACGGCAAAAAGTCCTGCTGCCTCTCACCTGTTCTCTTCTCATCCCTGGGCTACAACACAGCCAGTTGTTGCTCGGAAGTGCTGTTAGCACAGTGAACACTTGCTCCTGTGTTACTGGGGTTCAGTAATGTCAGCTGTTCCCCTGCTGTGTGAACGGCAAAAAGTCCTGCTGCCTCCACCCTGTTCTCTTCTCATCCCTGGGCTACAACACCGCCAGTTGTTGCTCGGAAGTGCTGTTAGCACAGTGAACACTTGCTCCTGTGTTACTGGGGTTCAGTAATGTCAGCTGTTCCCCTGCTGTGTGAACAGCAAAAAGTCCTGCTGCCTCCACCCTGTTGTCTTCTCATCCCTGGGCTTCAACACCGCCAGTTGTTGCTCGGAAGTGTCATTGGCACGGGTACTCACTCCTGTCCAGACTGGTTACAGCACGCCATCTGTTTCCTGTCAGTGTAAACGTCACTTAGCCTCCAATAAGTTGTCCTGTCGTGTTGCGGTCGGGTTAGCCGACTCTATGGTGCTTGGAGTTTAGGTGCTTCCTATGTGTGCTGCGGGATATGCAAATAAAGGCTGTTTCCGTTGTGACAATAGGACAATCACCCACTGTAGTACTGTGGGATTCGGTAACTGCGGCCGGCTCGCGGCCTGTCATCTTAAATTTCCATGGGTACCTTCTGCTACCCGTCCGGGTTCCAGTACCGTCAGCTGGTTCTCCGCAGTGCCTTTGGCCTAGGTGCCTCCATCTCGGTATCCGAGTTCCAGCAATGTCTGCTGGTCCTTGGTAGTGCTTTGGAGCACAGGTACCTCCTGCTTAGTAACCGTGTCCCAGTAACGTCAGCTGGTCCTCGGTTGTGCCATTGGCTCTTTTCCTTCTGCTGCCCCTCCGGGTTCCAGCACAGTCAGCTGGTCCTCGTTACTTGGATTGCCTCTTGTACCTTCTGCTACCCGTCCGGGTTCCAGTACCGTCAGCTGGTTCTCCGCAGTGCCTTTGGCCTAGGTGCCTCCATCTCGGTTCCGAGTTCCAGCAATGTCTGCTGGTCCTTGGTAGTGCTTTGGAGCACAGGTACCTCCTGCTTAGTAACCGTGTCCCAGTAACGTCAGCTGGTCCTCGGTTGTGCCATTGGCTCTTTTCCTTCTGCTGCCCCTCCGGGTTCCAGCACAGTCAGCTGGTCCTCGTTACTTGGATTGCCTCTTGTACCTTCTGCTACCCGTCCGGGTTCCAGTACCGTCAGCTGGTTCTCCGCAGTGCCTTTGGCCTAGGTGCCTCCATCTCGGTATCCGAGTTCCAGCAATGTCTGCTGGTCCTTGGTAGTGCTTTGGAGCACAGGTACCTCCTGCTTAGTAACCGTGTCCCAGTAAGTCAGCTGGTCCTCGGTTGTGCCATTGGCTCTTTTCCTTCTGCTGCCCCTCCGGGTTCCAGCACAGTCAGCTGGTCCTCATTACTTGCATTGACTCTTGTACCTTCTGCAACATTTACAAATTGAAGATTTTTTCAATGCTTTTTTGGGTAATCACTCTGGATCTCCAACAATGAAGACGACGACCCTGATGACCACCCCGAAGAAGATGACGACCACAAGGACGACGAGCATCAAGCCAACCAGCCTAAACACCATACAAAGAAGAAATAAAAGATTACCAAACAGGACTAAGAAGGTTAAGACAAACTACAAGATACAGAACAAGAGACTTAAGAACAATAAGCAGAAGATCAAAAAGCAGAAGAACATGAAGTATAAGACCAAAATGAAGAGCAAAATATATGCTCTAAATTATAAGCAGAAGAAGACTAAGCAGTGTATGGGGGTGAGTCCGTTCCTCCTCGTGGTGCCCCTGGAAAATGCCTGCTGCTGCAGGCTAAACTGAACACGGACAAATACTGTTGTAATTTAAATCTTTTGTGACAGCAAGAACGGAAGGATGAAAAATTCATACTTTGACAGATTACAAGTACAGGATTCTCTGTCACAAATAAGAATATGATGAAGAAGATGAAGTACAATATGAATAAGAATAATAGTTTAATAAGAAGAATCTGAGTAATGTTAACAAAAAGATGAATAGCAAGAAGTTTAAGAAGAAGATAAAGAAGGTGGAGATGAAGAATAATTTGATGAAAAAGATGATGCTGCTGAAGATTATGAAGGAGAAAGTGTGTGAAAAGTTAAAAAGGTGAAGAGCATGGAAGTTGTGAAATATACATATTTGCCAAAATAGAAAAAACGTTAACAACATTGTCAATTTCTTCGTCAATCCGAACATCTTTAAAAAAAAAAATATTTTGCTATTCCATTTGATTGGGTTAAACATCTATGCCTTTAATGTCTCCTCAACCTTCCACAATACATTGTACATTACTCTTTGTTGTTTTCCTTCATGTACAATTAACCAACAAGGCAAGAATGGGTTTTTTTTAATTCCGATATTTTGTTCCCATAGACTTACATTGGATTTCCGGTATCGGTATCGGGTATCGCCGATATTTTTTGGATATCGGCGATACCATTCCGATTCCGATACTTTTGGATATTGGAAAGTATCGCTCAACCCTAGTGGTGGTCCTTACGGACCATAAGAATCTAGTTTATCTGGAATCTGCCAAGCGACTTAATCCTAGACAGGGCCAGGTGGGCCTTGTTTTTCACAGGTTTTAATTTTGTGGTTTCATTTCTTCCTGGCACTAAAAATGTTAAGGCGGATGCCCTCCGAGGAGTTTCCTGGCAGACTCTCTGAGTTATCTGATCCTTCTGTTATTTTGAAAGAGGGTGTAGTTCTTTCCGCCATCTCGCCCAATTTGAGACTGGCTCTGGAGGGGTGTCAGGAGGATAAGCCCGAGCGCTGCCCTGTTGGAAAATTGTTTGTCCCGGACCAGTGGAAAAAGAGTGTAATGTCTGAGATTCATTGTTCCGCGTTGGCCGGTCATCCCGGAATTTTCGGTACCAGAGACTTGGTTAGTCGGTCCTTTTGGTGGTCTACCTTGTCTCGTGATGTCAGGGAGTTTGTGCAGTCCTGCGGGACTTGCTCTCGCTCCAAGCCTTGCTCTCGTTCTAGTGGTTTGTTGATGCCATTACCTGTGCCCAAGAGACCATGGACCCATATCTCTATGGATTTCATTTCCGACCTCCCTGTTTCTCAGAGAATGACCGTCATCTGGGTGATTTGCGATAGGTTTTCCAAGATGATACATCTTGTGCCATTACCTAAGTTGCCTTCCTCCTCTGAATTGGTGCCTTTGTTCCTTCAGCACGTGGTTCGTTTACACGGCATTCCTGAGAACATTGTGTCTGACAGAGGAGTCCAGTTTGTTTCCAGATTTTGGAGGACCTTTTGTTCTAAAATTGGTGTTCAATTGTCTTTCTCCTCGGCGTTTCATCCTCAGACCAATGGTAAAACTGAGAGAACAAACCAGACATTGGAGACTTATCTAAGATGCTTTGTGTCTGCTGATCAAGATGACTGGGTCTCTTTTTTGCCTTTGGCTGAGTTTGCTCTTAATAATAGGGCTAGCTCTGCCACTTTGATGTCTCCATTTTTCTGTAATTCTGGGTTTCACCCTCGATTTTCTTCAGGACAGACGGAGGCTTCTGTCTGTCCAGGTGTTGACTCTGTTGTGGAGCGTATGCAACAGATTTGGGACCAGGTAATGGAGAGGTTGTCCCTCTCTCAGGAGAGGGCCCAGCGGTTTGCTAACCGGCATAGGACTGATGGTACTCGGTTTAAAGTGGGGGACTTGGTCTGGTTGTCCTCAAGAAATATTCCTATGAGAGTGGAATCTCCTAAATTTAAGCCTAGGTTCATTGGACCTTATAAGATCATGGAGATTCTTAATCCTGTTTCTTTTCGTTTGCTTCTTCCTGGGACATTTAAGATCCATTAACGTGTTCCACAAGTCCTTGTTGAAGAGGTTTGTTGAGCCAGTGGTTCCTACTACTGTGCCTCCTGACCCTGTTTTGGTTGAGGGCAATCTGGAGTATGTGGTTGAGAAAATATTGAATTCTCGTTTTTTAGACGGAAACTCCAGTATTTGGTTAAATGGAGAGGTTATGGTCAGGAAGGACAATTTCTTGGGTGTTTGCTTCGGACATCCATGCTAGGAGACTCATCCGTGCTTATCATAGAACTCATCTGACCGACCTGGTTGCTCAAATGAGGGTTCGGTGAACCCTCCTCAAGGGGGGGTACGTTGTGAATAGGCTGGAAATGAGTTGAGCAGAAGCTCCCTCTGGTGGTTACAAACGGTACTGGACTGTCCAGTAAGATTGTGAGGATTGGGAATCAGGTGTTACTGACTGGTCTTATTAAGGGAGTCGCCTTTCCATCAGGGTTGCCGGTGATCAATTGTTCTGGTCTCAATCCTTGATTCCTGTTTCCTTGGTAGCCTGCTGTGTCGTGTCTGAATCTCCTGCTAACAGATAAGACATTTTCTTCTTTTTGTTTTTGTGCTTGATTTTTGCATTTTGTCCTGCACTTCTGTGGGGGCCTTCAGGGTCCCTTCTGGGGGGCTTTTGCCTCTCAGTTCAGTTCAGCCACTGATGTTTGTACATTTGCTTTTTCCATTTTTTCAGTGGCTGCTGTTTTGTTTTTGGTTACACAGAGAACTAATTTAGGTGGTAGAGGTCGTGTGATCTCAGGTGTTTTTGAAATTAGTAGAGTTGGTGCTGGTGCTTTTCAGGGTTTTTTGGGATTGCAGTAAGTGCCCTTCCTATCCTTTTCTATTTAGTAAGTTTGGGCCCCAACGTTTGCTCATACTATTTTTCTGTCTGTGTCAGTATTTCTTCTTGTCTAACCGCCATTACATGTTTGGGGGCTTTCTATGTTCTTTGGGGATCTGCTCCGGGGCAGATAGCTTTCCTCTTTCTATCTTTAGGTATAGTTAGTTTCTCAGGCTGTGACGAGGCGTCTAGGACCAACGTAGGAACGCTCCACGGCTGCTCTAGTTGTGGTGGTTAGTCAGGGTACTGCAATTCATAGTTTCCAACTGCTCTGGTGTATTTCCTTTTTTGCCTGCTCTCCTCAGCTACCAAATCATAACAGATATCCTGGATTCTTCTATTCCTTTAATAAGACAGTGAAGATCAGTTGATGTTACATTTCCTTTTGAGAGGAAAACAGATGCAAATTAGGAATTTAACAGTTCAGCCTTCTCAACATCCTGTCTTACCATTTCATTATTTTAATCCTGTAAAAATCCTATAGCATCTTTGACTTTTCTTTTACTTTTGAGTATCCCAAAATCCTTTTTTGTTGCTTTTGATGTCACTTGCAAGCCTTAAGGTACTGCCACACTAAACAATCCGCTAGCGATCACGATAACGACGCATACTAATGCGATCGCTAGCGGGATTGTTTCTATATCGCTAAGTGCGGCCACATTTAGCGATATAGTTAACGACGCTATCGCGTTAGCGATCTTCTTAACGACTTTAGCGGTACAAAAGTACCGCTAAATCGCTAAGAAAAGGTGCCACACTAGCGATATATACTTACCAGCGGGAGGCCGAGAAGAAAAAAAAATAGGGTCCGGAACGATTCCAGCGGACGAAGCGAGATCACAGCAGGAAGCTCGTGTGGCAGCTCCGCATGAAAACATCGTAAGGGATCGCTAAATAGTGACGTTTTTTTAGCGATCCGTTAGCGATATTGTTCAGGGGCTACCCTTAAATTTTATTTGTCACTTTAGATTAAACTGATTTGTGCCCTGAGGTTCTGCGACGGCATTTTTTTCTTCTTAGATATGCCTCCCTTTCCATTTGATAAACATTTTTTCCCTTCCATTTTTGCATGTGTTTAAGTTTGTGTTCATCCATCCTGGTTTCCTTTAAAAACTTCCCATTTTCACTCTTTTCGGAATTTGTTAAAATTTACTTTGGAATCTCTTTTTTTAAGATTTTCCCTCTTCCTGGACATTTTTGTCCTTAAGGATATTTCCCGCCATTTTGGATCCCTTCAATTCTCTTTCTGGCCCCTTTAAAAAATGCTTTCTGAATCTAACCTTGGTTTTGAGTCTTCACGGTCTTCTCTTTTGTTATCCAAATTAAAATCTGGTATACCCCCTTGGGTCCGCCACCTTCCCCCCTCAACCATTTTTTCCCCCGTTTATAGGATTGATCCAATAGCGGTCCCCTTGTTTTCTCCCCTTTCTTTTGGAAGTAAAGTTGTCAGCAAGGGGAGGATAAAAATTTTCCTTTTCCTGTTATTTTTCCCCGAGAGAGTTCCCCAAAAAAAGTCTGGATGTTGAAATTCCTGAAAATTTATCTTTTTTTGGGAACTTGGCCTTTTTATGCATAAAAGGGTTTACCATTCTTTTAGCTTGCATAGGTGGCCTGTAGAAAACCTACAATGGTTCCTTTCCATTGTTCTGTTTGATTTTTCCCCAAAAATTTTTCCCCCAGAACTCCCCGTTTAAGCGTCAATCTTGGCGATATCCTTTTCTAACTACAATGGACACCTCCTCCTCGTTTATAAGTCTTTTTCTTGTAAATAAGTTGTACCTTCTCCTTGTTTCCAAAAAAAGGGATGCCCCCCAAGTCTTATGTTCCCCAAATTAATCATTTTTTTCCCCTGCTTTGTATTCCAATTTCTTTTTTTGTTGCCCTGCTTTGTGCATTTGTAAGAAACATTTTGTTTGTGATTTGGGTTTTCCCTTTCCTCCAATTTTTTTTATTATGAGATTTTTTTGTTTTTTTTCCCCCCCCTTTAAATTTAATACCCAAATTCCCAATAGTATTTTCAGGTGTAGGGCTTTTCGGGGCCCGGTTTTGCTTCCCTTCCCACTTTTTTTTTTGTTTTAAAGCTCCCTGATGATGTAGAAGGGTTTCCCAAAATTTAAATGTTTTCCAGTTTTGTAAGGTGCACCCCATCTTTTGCAATTTGCCCCTCTTTTAAAAGGGAAATTTACTCCGGACCCCAAAAAACCAAAAATCCGGTAAAGGCATCTTGACTCCCCGTTGTTAAAGGGCAAATTTTTTTTCCCCCCCCTTTTTTCCATGGACACCCAAAGGGAAGGTGGAAGGGAAGCCCCCCTCCCCTCCCAGTTTTTTCATTTTTTTCAAAAATTTTTTCAAAGCCCCCCCAGAGGTTTTCCCCAGGTCTCCTCTGTGTAAATTTTGCCCCCCCTTGTATTAGCGGGAATGGGTTATTTCACGTAGTTTTGAAAAGTCCTGATATCCTGTCATAACACTTTTTTTTTGCAGGGGGGAAAGGGACCCCACATTTTTTTGGGTTAAATCGGTTTCAGATAGGGGCCCAGTTCCTTCAACGGGAATCCCCATGACAACAATTTCCCCTTTTTTTTTACAAAAATTTTTTTTTCCCCCCTTTTGGAGGCCCTTTGGGGGACAAGGTTTTTGTTTGTGGCTAAAGCTTATTTTTATTTTTTTCTTCATCATTCCCGTGTAAGACGGGGCCCGGTTTTGGCAAATTGGGCAAAAGCCTCCTTTCTCTTTTCTCTGGGCCCATGCTTCCTTTCCCTCGTTTCTTAAAGGGCACTTGAATTTTTTTTTTCTGTAACGAAGAGAAAAATTTTGCTTGTCTAAAAACTTTTTCCCCTTTCCCCAAAGGGGTTTTTAAGTAGAAAAACCCCTTTCCCCGTTTTTTAAAATTTTTTTCCCCCAACGGGGGGAAAAAAACTTGCATTTTGGCGGGTGAATTTTGTTTTTTACTGTTAAGTCTGGAACTTGTAGAAAAAAATGGCTCCCACATGGTTTTGGGCCCCTTTTCCCTTTGTTCTATTGTTCAAGAGTATTCAAGCGGTGAAATAATGCCAAAGCTTTTAAAAATTTTTTCTTACCGGGGGAAAGGGGTTGTTGGCCAAAACCCCCAAATTTTCATCCCCCATCCCCCCTTTCCCCAAAATTAAGGGCAGTCATCCGCCCCCGGGCCCGGAAAGAGCAAATAAATGTAACCCGACCTTGTTCTAATTTTTGGGGCAGTTTAAAAAATACACAAAAATTTAAAAGGGGTTCACTATAGGGTTAAGTGATATGCTATTTTTTTCTTTGGGTCAGTGCGTTACAATGTCCCAAAAATTTTAAAAATTGGGGGGTTTTTTTATTTTTGCTCTTTCCCAGTAAAAAAAAGAAAAAAAAATTTTTTTTCTTGACTTTTCCCTGAGAGTTGACTTGTTTTTTTTTTGTAATTGCGATTTGGAAAAATTTTTGGCATCATTTTTGGCCCCCAAAATAACTTTTTTTGATCATTTTTTTATTCAGAGTTCTGAGAACAGTATGACCAAAAACCAGCGTTTCGTGTTTTTTTTTTTTTTTTTTCGTTTACAGGCCCCAAAAAAAGTGTAAGACCTTTTTTTTTTTTGGGGCATTGTATTTTTTGAAAAATTTTTAAATTTTCCCAGTTTTTTATGCTTTGCTGCTTTTTCAGATTAAAAAAAAAAATTTTACAAAAAAAAATTTGTTTTAGAAATCCATATCGACTTTTTTGCTGTGTTTTTTATCTTATTTTTTTTTTAATACCAAAGTACAGAATAAATTAAAAAGGGCAGTTTATAGATCTTTTTTTTGAACATGGCAAACCAATTTTGTTCTTTTTTTTTTTTTTGTTTTTATTTTCCCGTGGGGGAAATGGGTTTTTTTTATTGTTGTAATTTTTGGTTTTTTTACTTTTTACACATTTTATGTAACTTTTTTCCTTTTTTTTCTTAGCCCCCCGTGGGGGAATTTAATATTTTTTACTTTTAGTCCTGGTTTTTATGCACCCCGAAATTATGAAAATTTCGTGCCCCCGATTGGCCCAAAGGTCAATGGCAAAGCCTGGGGAGACGCGGCTTTTAAGTTGGGGTTCACAGGGGCCCCCCCAAACCCCCCGGCTCAATGACTCAGGGTGCCTTTGGGAAGGTCGGGGGAAACCCACGTTTCAAGCAGTGAGGCCCAAAAAAATTAAATAGGGGGTTTTTTTTAAACCCCTTTTTTTAAACCCCCCCACAAAATTTTACCAGTTTTTAGGGTTTTCGTCCCCATGGTTAAAAAATGGCCAGGTTTTCCCAAAAGGGTTTAAAATTGGGAAAGGCCCCTTGGGTAGGTTCACTTTGCATTGGGGCATCCAAAAAACGGATTTCCCTTTAAAAAGGGTGTGCTAACGCTGATGTCTTTTTTACATCTTTTTTTCCCCCCCGGGTTTAAAATGCACTAAAAATGGAGCATTTTTTTACATACGGGCCGGGGTTGACTACAGGGTTTTTACAGCAAACGGTCCCTTTTCCCCCGTGCGTTTCCTAAGCACCCCCCCAAAACGCTGTGACCGGTTCGGGGTGCGTTAAGCAAAACGCAACATACTAAGATAGATTTGCATGCTTAGGGGGCGTTATCCCATAGCAGTCTATGGTGGTTAACGGACTGAAAAAAGGGAATGTGAACCTCCCCCTTTTTGTCTTTTTGTGTCAGGACTGCTTGTCAGGGAAAAAAAAAAAGGAGCTAAAAAAAAAAATTTAAAAGAAAAAAAAAACCCAAAAAAAAAACGTAAATGGCAACGCTTATTTACCACCGGTTTAAAAAATTAATGGGGGTTAACCCCCCCTATCAAATTGAAAAAAAAAATTTTCTTTTTCCTGTTGGGGGGCCCCTAAATTTTTAAAAATTTTATATCAGAACAAAATTCCCTTTAAAATTTTGTTGAAATTTTTAAAAAGGGGGGGTTATATTTCACCCCGGGGTTTCTGCTACATTTAAAAGGGTTTATGCATAAAAAAATAAATTAAGTTTTTTTAAATTTTTTTAATTTGTATCAGAAAATTTTAAAATATATTAATTTTTAAAAAAATATTTTTGAACTAGAATTGTTTTAAAAAATTTATACAGATGGCTGTAAAGTTTTTTAAAGGAAAAAAAAATAAAAAAAAAAAAAAAAAAAAATGTAATTTTTTGGGTTTTTAAAAAAAAATTTTTTACCCAGGGATTTTTTTAATTTTTTCCCTACAAAAGAAGGGGGAGGGGTTTTTTTTTTATCAAGATACACTTCAACTGTGGGGGAGACAGAAAAAAAAAAAAAACCCCAAAAAATCAATTGTATGTTTTTTTTTTGGGGTTTATCATCCTTCTTTCTCCAAACCCGGGGGTGGAGTTGATACCAAAAAATTTTTAAATTTTTTTTATTTGACCCATGCTTTCCTTTTTCTTTTGGGTTATCCAAAATGGCTATGGTTTTAACTTCAAAAAAGGTTGGGGCATGTGCTGGGGGGGCAGTGAACCTTGCAATGCGGGGGTTTTTTTTCAGAGGGCGCAATTTTTTTACTAATGATATGTTTTGGACGGGGGTTTTAGCTCTTTTAAATTTTTTTTTCCATCTCGGGAAACTCTGACCTCTGAAATTTTTAAAATAAGCTGTAAAAAATTTTTTCTTTTTTTTTTGTATAAAATACTTATTTTTTAATAAAAAGCGTAATTACCATATTTTTTGGTTATAAGATCATTTTTTTCCCCCCAAAATTTTTGGGGGGGAAAAAGGGGTGCATCTTTTTTACTACATTACAACCAAAATTTTGGGGCCCCCCTTTCTTTTAAAAATTTTTCGTTTTTTTGGAAAAATTTAGAATCACACTGAAGGGCATCAAAATATAAATTAAAAACCCGGGGAATTATACATTACATTTTTCAAAAAAGGGAAAAAAATGAAAAATTTGTTTTTTAGGTTTTTCAAGTAGCCCCCTTTTTTCTTTTTTTTGCTTTAAAAACAGAAAAAGGGACGGTGGCTTAATCCCTTTTTTCCCCAAATGTGAAGCAGAGGTGGTGGTGGATGGTGTGGGGGCTTTGCTGGTGACCTGTGGGGATTTATTCAAAATTGAAGCAGTGAGCGGTCCGCCTACCCCAAACCTCTTGATTGGGTTCAGGTCTGGTGACTGTGGAGGCAGGTCATCTGCGTACCACCCAACACTACCCTCTTGGTCAAATAGCCCTTAAACGTCTGGAGGGGTGTTTGGGGTCCATTGTTGTTGAAAAATAAATGTGGTCCAACATAATGCAAACCGGATGGAATAGATGCTGCTGCAAGATGCTGTGGTGCCTTCTGGTTCACTATGCCTTCAATTTGGAATAAATCCCAACAGTGTCACCAGCAAAGCACCCCCACATCATACACCCCTCCTCATGCTTCACGGTGGAACGGCATGTAGAGTCCATCCGTTCACCTTTCTGGTGAAAGCAGTAATCAAAGCAAAAGGTGGCTCTTTGAAAAACCTAGAATATAAGCATATTTTCAGTTGTTTCACACTTTTTTTGTTAAAGGTAATGTATAATTCCCCAAAGTGTTAATTCATAGTTTTGATGCCTTTCAGTGTGATTCTACAATTTTCATAGAATGTGAAAATACAGAAAAATCTTTGAATGAGAAGGTGTGCCAAACTTTTGGTCGTAGTATATACTTACTGGGCACGTTGCTGAAAGGCCGGGCTGGGATGAGAAGGGGGGTGTCGTCAGGCTGCGGGTGCGGGCGGCGTTATGGGGGTGTCCGGCGTGCGGGGGTTTCTGGCGGGTGGTTTCTATGGGGTTCGGGGCTGCAGGGGTCTTGCCAACATTTTTTGGAAAGGCCCGGCCCCCCCGCAGTTCCTGGTTTCTGTGGGTGGACCCTAGGAAAATGGCCCCCGGGGCGGGCTTTCCAGATGAGATCTCAGCATCAAGATCTTTGGGAGATGGATTGCAGCCTGTATTTACAGCCAAACACATTTTGTTTTCCTAACAGCAGCGAGAAGAAAAGCGGTTGCGGGGTCTTGAACTATTATTCGGCATTCCGGAGCACTCGTTGCATGGCTGGTCGGATAAGAAACCCTTATCCCAGCACGTTAATCTCTCACTAAAAAATTTACAATGCTCTTGCATATGCAATCTCTTCTCTCTCTTTAATGCTGAAATATATATTTGCTGTAATGTTTTTTTCACAAGGGATAAGTTGATCAATTTAGAGCAAAAAAGCAGATTTTTTCAAAAGATGTGTTGTAATCACTGGTATAAAATTCCCCATAAAATTTATCTATGTACTAGTGACATTATCCTTAAACAAATTTCTGACAATCAAGCAATCATTTTTTTTGGGAAGTAATGTTCCTGAGAAAGTATGTGGTGTTCCAACAGTAGAATACATTTCTAGGTTTTGGTAATACTACAAATGTAAAAGCATAAATCTTAGTGTACCATTTTCCCCCGGATAAAATGTTTTTAAGTCTTACCATCATGTGAGTGGGTTTTTTTTCGAGCTAACACATTTAGCCATAATTTCATTTTACCTGGGAAATTTAAGTTGACATACTTTTTCAATGCTCAGCCTGTTTCAGATTTTTTTTCATCTGTGAATAAATGTCTTTTATCCCCTGCTTGCTTTAAATGTATGATTTAATCATTAAGTTTATAAATGGAACCGTGTGAAAGACTGTCTGGATATTCTATACACAGGTGAATTTGAACTGAGTAAAAAAAAAAGCATTTATTCAATAAATGATAAATATGTCTTGCTATCTGTCATTGGCCTAAGTACACAACAGAGTTTATTGTCACATGTTGTTGTTTTTTCCTCCTGATGTCACACTGACATTTTTTATTCTATATTCCATTGATCTATTACATATCTTTTTATATAATAATGGACCACAGGGAAAAAAAAAAGATTTTTTTTTTTACTGTGGTCTATTTTGTGACAGAATTTTCCCATTCGAATGAATGTCAGTGAAAAAATAGCACATGGATAGCACTGTGTTTCTCGTTTTATTTGACTTGCTGCTATTTTTTTTTCTAACAAAAAAAGGATAAATATGAATGGTTAATGGACACGCAAACTAAAAAAAGGATGAAAAAATAGATCTGTAGACAAGAAGAAAGAAAGGGAGCCCCTCACCGATCCTTCTTTTTGAATTCCTTTAATCAATATTGATGGTATCAATAGCTCAATAAGGTGCTTGGGGCGGTTTAAAAAGTGACAGACGACGGCGTTTTGCGGCCTATGGGTGGGGAAACAGTGAATTTCATTCCCTTAAGTAGGGGCACATGTGATCGCCCGGCAGTGCAGTGAATATTCTTTTTTTAGCAGGG
>JARQOD010000005.1:272404315-272501049 GCA_033576555.1 Oophaga sylvatica
GGACCAGGTGGTACCTGGAACACCCCTGCCAAAAAATTTATAAATAACCGGACAGGGTCCCTGTATGTAAATAGTTAATTTTTTGATGTACCCGGACGGGTGAATGTTCATAAACATTTTTTTTAATTAATAAAAAACACAACACAGTTTTCATTACTTTTATTACAGTCTCATCCTGCGACGACATCGATCTCCTGTAAAAAAATGAAAAAAAAAACCAGCAGTATACCACCTGTCCGACGCAGTCCTTAGTAACGAGTGTCCCACGACGATCCAGCTTGCTACATCAAAATTTGACAGGCAGAGCGTCATCCCGGCGCAGCACAGCTGATTACCTGCTTCCCCGGCGGTGACGTCATCGGATGGTTTACGGCCGGGATTACCCTGCAGTCACTGCAGTTATCGCGAAAAAAACTGCATGTGACCGCCAGGGAGAAGATAATGGCGGCCATCAAGCAGTCCAGGACGTGACTGCCGGAGATCTTCTTGCCAGGTAAGTGCTGCTGACTCCTGACAGACCCGACCGACGGACACTCACAGTGACAGTGACAAATCCGATTCGGTATCCGATATGACGAAAATACGGTACTCGGAATCGAAAGCCCGATACAGCTAATATCGGCGATACCCGATATTTGCAGTATCGTATCTCTCAACACTACTGTGACGTGTCAAAAGTAGGATGAGCAATATTTCAATGTTCGGTTCGGATTACGATTGCCGAATTGCCGAATTTGCAATATTCGTTTTTTGGGAGGCAAAAACAAATGCATGCACAGCACCTTATAACGGCCCAATGTGGCCAAAACACATCAAATGAGGGACAGACACCAGGAAAGTGGCCTCAATTCACCACAGTTCAAATTGCATCATGGCACTGCAGCAATCTCAAGGGGGCTTCCTCCACGCCCCCTTGAGGAAGCGAGAGTCACGCTCACAAAATGTGAGTCGGGTCCACGGTCACCTTTGGACAGGAGACTTTTATACATATGGGTAATTAACCTTTTTATAGTTTAATGATTCTTGCATAACGTATGCTTAGTAAATGACTATTAATACAGTAGCACGTCACTTATGCTATTTGTAAAGATCTTTTGGGGCGGATTTGTGCAGTCCCAATTAATGAGGGAGATCGACGGCTTTTCCTACCAGTCTTTGTAATGATAACTGTGAGCGTTTCTTTTATACTTACCTAAGCATGTTATGCTGTCATGATCCACTTTGTGACTGTGTTCTTTTCATTGTCTTGATGATCACACTGTTTTATCCATATGACTATTAAATTATTTACATGTATTTAATTTTTTGTGGTATATGTTTACCCTAAATAAAATATTTGTATATTTTCAGATACATTATGACTCATGTTCTCCTTGATTGTCATTGATTGTTTTGAGTTTGTATTGTTTATGGATTACTCTGGTAATTAATATATTAACCCCTTCACCCCCAAGGGTGGTTTGCACGTTAATGACCGGGCTAATTTTTACAATTCTGACCACTGTCTCTTTATGAGGTTATAACTCTGGAACGCTTCAACGGATCTTTGCGATTCTGAGATTGTTTTCTCGTGACATATTGTACTTCATGTTAGTGGTAAAATTTCTTCGATTATAACTTGCGTTTATTTTTGAAAACAACGCAAATATGGCGACATTTTTAAAATTTTGCAATTTTCAAACTTTGAATTTTTATTCCCTTAAAACAGAGAAATATATCACACAAAATAGTTAAGAAATAACATTTACCACATGTCTACTTTACATCAGCACAATTTTGGAACCAAAATTTTTTTTTGTTAGGAAGTTATAAGGGTTAAAAGTTGACCAGCGATTTCTCATTTTTACAGCAAAATTTACAAAGCCATTTTTTTAGGGACCACCTCACATTTGAAGTCACTTTGAGGGGTCTATATGGCAGAAAATACCCAAAAGTGACACCATTCTAAAAGCTGCACCCCTCAAGGTACTCAAAACCACATTCAAGAAGTTTATTAACCCTTCAGGTGCTTCACAGTAACTAAAGCAACGTGGAAGGAAAAAATGAATATTTTACTTTTTAGCCACAAAAATTATCTTTTACAAACTTTTTTTTATTTTCACAAGGGTAAAAGGAGAAAATGGACAGATAAGGTTGTTATGCAATTTCTCCTGAGTACGCCAATACCCCATATGTGGGGGAAAACCACTGTTTGGGCACACGGCACAGCTCGTAAGGGAAGGAGCGACGTTTGACTTTTTCAAACTAAAATTGGCTGGAATTTAGATTGGATGCCATTTCGCGTTTGGAGAGCCCCTGATGCGCCTAAACAGTGGAAACCCACCACAAGTGACACCGTTTTGGAAACTAGACCCCCTAAGGTACTTATCTAGATCTGTTGTGAGCACTTTGAACCCTCAAGTGTTTCACAAAAGTTTATAAAGCCTGGGTGTGAAAAAAAAAAAAATCAATTTTCCACAAAAATGATTTTTTAGTCCCAAATTTTTGAATTTTCCCAAGGAAATTGGACCCCAAAAGTTGTTGTCCAATTTGTCCTGAGTACGCTGATACCCCATATGTGGGGGGGGAAACTGTTTGGGCGCACGGCAGGGCTTGGAAAGGAAGTAGTAACGTTTTGGAATGCAGACGTTAATGGGGGTCATGTTCTGTTTGCAGTGCCCCAGATGAGCCTAAACAGTGGAAACCCCCCACAAGTGACCCCATTTTGGAAACTAGACCCCTAAGGAACTTATCTAGATCTTTGGTGAGCACTTTGAACCCCCAAGTGCTTCACAAGTTTATAATGCCCGGGCATGAAAATAAAAAATCCAATTTTTTTCCCACAAAAATTATCTTTTAGTCACTAATTTTTTATTTTCCCAAGGGTAAAGGAGAAATTGGACCACATAAGTTGTTGTACAATTTGTCCTGAGTACGCTGATACCCCATATGTGGGGGGGAACCACTGTTTGGACGCACGGCAGAGCTCGGAATGGAAGGAGCACCATTTGACTTTTTTCAACCAAATTGGCTGGAATTGAGTTTGGATGCCATGTTGCATTTGGAGAGCCCCTGATGTGCCTAAACAGTGGAAACCCCCTACAAATGACCCCATTTGGGAAACTAGACCCCCTAAGGAACTTATCTAGATTTTTGATGAGCAATTTGAACCCCCAAGTGCTTCACACAAGTTTATAACGTAGAGCCGTAAAATTTAAAAATCATATTTTTTCCACAAAAATGATCTTTTCACCCCAATTTTTATTTTTCCAAGGGTAACAAGACTCCAAAAGTTATTGTGCAAATTGTCCTGAGTGCGCTGATACCCCATATGTGGGGGTAAACCACTGTTTGGGTGCATGGCAGAGTTTGGAAGGGAAGGAGCGCCGTCTGACTTTTTCAACGCAGAATTGGCTGGACGCCATGTCGTGTTTGGAGAGCTCCTGATCTGCCTAAACAGTGGAAACCCCCATAAATGACACCATTTTGGAAACTAGACCCCTCAAGGAACTTATCTAGATGTGTGGTGAGAACTTTGAACCCCCAGGTGTTTCACTAAAGTTTATAACGTACAGCCGTAAAATAAAAAACTTTTTTTTTTTTTTACAAAAATGATTTTTTCGCCCCCAATATTTTATTTTCACAAGGGTAACAGAAGAAATTGGAACCCAAAAGTTGTTGTCCAATTTGTCCTGAGTACACTGATACCCAATATGTGGGCAAAAACTACTGTATGGGCACACGTCGGGGCTCGGAAGGGAAGTAGTGACGTTTTGGATTGCAGACTTTGATGGAATGGTCTGGGGGCGTCATGTCACATTTGGAGAGCCCCTGATGCACCAAAACAGTGGAAACCCCCCACAAGTGACCCCATTTTGGCAAATAGACCCCACAAGGAACTTATCTAGATGTGTGGTGAGCACTTTGAACCCCGAAGTGCTTCACAGAAGTTTATAACGCACAGCCGTAAAAATAAAAAATCCTTTTTTTTTTTTTGCAAAAATGATTTTTTCGCCCCAATATTTTATTTTTACAAGGGTAACAGGAGAAATTGGACCCCAAAAGTTGTTGCCCAATTTGTCCTGAGTACGCTGATACCCAATATGTGGGAGAAAACTACTGTATGGGTACACGTTGGGGCTCGGAAGGGAAGTAGTGACGTTTTGGATTGCAGACTTTGATGGAATGGTCTGGGGGCGTCATGTCGCATTTGGAGAGCCCCTGATGCGCCTAAACAGTGGAAATCCCCAACATGTGACCCCATTTTGGAAAATAGACCCCACAAGGAACTTATCTAGGTGTGTGGTGAGCGCTATGTAGCCCCAAGTGCTTCACAGAAGTTTATAATGTACAGCCGTAAAAACAAAAAAATATTTTTTTTGTACAAAAATGATATTTTCGCCCCCAGTTTTTTATTTTCCCAAGGGTAACAGAAGAAATTGGACAAATTGCACAATAACTCTTGGGGTCCAGAGTACGCTGATACCCCATATGTGGGGATAAACTACTGTTTGGACGCATGGCAGAGCTCAGAAGTGAAGGAGCACCGTTTGACTTTTTCAACGCAGAATTGGCTGGAATTGAGATCAGACGCCATGTCACATTTGGAGAGCCCCTGATGTGCCTAAACAGCGGAAACCCCCAATTCTAACTCCAACCCTAACCCCAACACACCCCTAACCCTAGTCCCAACCCTAACCACAAACCTAACCCTAACACACCCCTAATCCCAACCCTAACCCTAATCCTAACTTTAGTGCCAACCCTAACCCTAACTTTAGCCGCAACCCTAACCCTAATGGGAAAATGGAAATAAATACATTTTTTTAATTTTATTATTTTTCCCTAACTAAGGGGGTGATAAAGGGGGGTTTGATTTACTATTTATAGCGGGTTTTTATGATTGGCAGCTGTCACGCTAAAAGACGCTTTTTATTGCAAAAATAGTTTTTTGCATCGCCACATTTTGAGAGCTATAATTTTTGCATATTTTGGCCCACAGTGTCATGTGAGGTCTTATTTTTTGCGGTACGAGTTGACGTTTTTATTTGTACCATTTTTGAGCAGGTGACATTTTTTGATCGCTTTTTATTTCGATTTTTGGGAGGTTAGAATGAACAAAAATCAGCAATTCATGAATTTCTTTTGGGGGAGGCTTTTTTATTGTTCCACGTGTGGTAAAATTGATAAAGCAGTTTTATTCTTCGGGTCAGTACGATTATGGCGATACCTCATTTATATCATTTTTTTATGTTTTGGCGCTTTTATAGAATAAAAACAATTTTATATAAAAAATAATTATTTTTGCATCGCTTTATTCTGCGAGCTATAACTTTTTTATTTTTCGCTGATGATGCTGTATGGCAGCTCGTTTTTTGCGGGACAAGATGACGTTTTCAGCGGTACCATGTTTATTTATATCGGTCTTTTTGATCGCGCGTTATTCCACTTTTTGTTCGGCGGTATGATGATAAAGCATTGATTTTTTTGCTTCGTTTTTTTTTTTTTTTTAAGGGGTTCACTAAAGGGGTTAACTAGTGGGACAGTTTTATAGGGGGGTCGTTACGGACGCGGCGATACCAAATATGTGTACTTTTATTGTTTTGGTTTTTTTATTTACAGGAAGAAATGAATTTATTGGGGAATATTTTTTTTTTTTTTTATTTATTTTGGATTTTTTTTTATAACATGTTTATTTTTATTTTTTTAACTTTTTTACTTTGTCCCAGGGTGGGACATCACTGTATTTTATCAAATCGCTGGTGTGACAGTGTGCACAGCACACTGTCACACCAGCGATCGCTCAGGCAGTGCAGCAGGCTTCTCAGTGCCTGCTCTCAGCAGGCACTGAGGAAGCCGCCTCCCTCCAAGACCCCGGCGCCATCTTGGATCCGGGTCCTGGGAGGGAGGAAGCCCTCAGAACAGCGCGATCACATTGCGCTGGTCTGAGGGTCTCAGGGGGGCGTGCAGGGAGCCCCCACCCTGCGCGATCCTCCCTGTGCCCCCAGTACACCGCGATCATGTTTGATCGCGGTGTGCTAGGGGTTAATGTTCCGGGAGCGGTCCGTGATCGCTCCTGACACACAGTCACGGGTGTCAGCTGTGATAATCAGCTGACACCCGGCGGCGATTAGCTGCGCTCCCCTCAGGAGCGCAGCTGATCGCCTATGACGTACTATCCCGTCCATGGTCAGATTGTCACAGGTTTTATGGACGGGATAGTATGTCTAATGTCAGAGAGGGGTTAAGCTAACCATCTTAGTAGCCATTTCAAAACTGTGCAGAAGGGTGCAGAGGTTCTTAATCTGTGCCCACTCTGTAAACGTGATATGCGCCACGTCCGTACTGCTTTGGCCCAGGCTATACGACACGACACACTGCGTCAGGGTTCATTGCTGCTGCCACAGTCGCTGCAACTTGTGAATAATGGAATACCACCGTGTTGGCACATCGCATATCAACCTTTCAACTGGCATGGACAAAGACCTCTGTATCGATGCAAGTCAATGACCTGAAGGGTGCGAACGGCAGAATTAAGCACACTGCATACATGATTTCTGAAACAGTTCACCCAGGCCAGGATAGTGGCTGAGGAAACGCTATACCACCAGGTTGAGGACATGAGCCATGCAAGGCATGTGTGTGAGTTTGCCTCACCATAGGGCCGCCACCAGGTTCGCACCATTATCGGACACGGCCTTCCCTGGATGCAGGTTCAGCAGAGACAGCCATTGATCAAACTCAACCTGGAGAGCTGTCCACAACTCTTTAGCTGTATGACTGCGATCTCCAAGACATATCAAGTTTAATACTGCCTGACTGTGGTGAGCCCTGGCAGCGCAGTACGGAGATGGTGGGGGATTCGCTCTGCACTGTTGGAACATGTGTCTCATTAAGGCAGAGGTTGAGGGCACAGTTGGAGGCCCTAGAGGAGATAATGCACAATGTAACCTCCTCGTCTTCCTCCTCAGATGACCTACTCAGCGGTGGGCCTCTATGTTCACGACAACTAGGATCTAACACCTCATCATCATCATCATCACCCTCTGTGTTATCACATTCCTCGTCCTTAGAGTGGCGCTCCTACTCTTTCTGCCCTTACAGCACAGTACAGTCCACGTGAGCCTCAGATATCTGAGTCTCATCAGGATCACCTCCCCCCAGGGGTTATCATCTGATGAGGGTCAGGATGCTGCTCGGACCCTACTTCATCCTGCCCCGAATCTAAGGTGAAAAAAATTTGGGCATCAGTGAGATTTTCTCCTCTTGACTGTGTGAAGCTTTTGAGTACACTTCTGATGAACATGGCATAGAAGGTGTGAACAGCTCTTCAGACTCTCCCATCTGTGGTTCCGTACAGTCAGTTGTACTGCTGGAGATTTGGGATGTGGGGGGAAGCAAGGGTAATTTGGGTGGCATGTCTGTGGACTGTACTGGGTGTGATGTTGAGGTGGAGGAAGAGGAGAATAGGCCACTTGAAGCTGTGCTTGTCATCCACTCGAGCACATGCTCTTTCTGGGCCTCATCAACAAGGCATACGGCTGTGCATCTGCCAAAGAAAGGTAGTGGAGTAGCCCATCCAGTAACAGAAATTGTCAGTTGTCTTTGCATAGGACATGACGTTGTTAGTTCACTGGTGCTTTTCCAAACATTACCACCTACCACACATACACCTTGAACACCAAGCCTAATTCTCCTTCCACCATGGTTTCGCTTTTTCCAAGTCATATTGCCCAGATAGTGTGGCAGTAGCACAGTATTAGCAACCAAAAATTAGATTTTAAACTCTGCATCACCTCTGCAAACAGATGAATTTTAGCGACAGTAAATTCCAAGGTGAAATATGACTTGCTGTACCATGTTAGTCACAGAAGAATAATTTGTATGTATTGTTTGAGTGTGGATGAGGCCTGTATGACAAAGAATATATGCTACAAACAGTTTGAAAATCTGATGTCCCCTACTGTATTAAGTTAGGAACACAAGAATTTTTTGGTGGCCTCTGGATAAAGCCTCTATAACACACTAGATGCTGCAAACTATTTGAAAGTCAGGTCCCCTATTGTATGACACTAGGAACAGAAGAATTTTTTGTGGCCTATGGATCAGTCCTGTATAACACACTAGATGTTACAAACTACTTTAACCCCTTCACCCCCACGGGTGGTTTGCACGTTAATGACCGGGCCAATTTTTACAATTCTGACCACTGTCTCTTTATGAGGTTATAACTCTGGAACGCTTCAACGGATCTGCGCGATTCTGAGATTGTTTTCTCGTGACATATTGTACTTTACGTTAGTGGTAAAATTTCTTCGATATACCTTGCGTTTATTTTTGAAAAAAATGCAAATATGGCGAAAATTTTGAAAATTTTGCAATTTTCAAACTTTGAATTTTTATTCCCTTAAAACAGAGAAATATGTCACACAAAATAGTTAAGAAATAACATTTCCCACATGTCTACTTTACATCAGCACAATTTTGGAATCAAAATTTTTTTTTCTTAGGAAATTATAAGGGTTAAAAGTTGACCAGCGATTTCTCATTTTTACAACAAAATTTACAAAGCCATTTTTTTAGGGACCACCTCATATTTGAAGTCACTTTGAGGGGTCTATATGGCAGAAAATACCCAAAAGTGACACCATTATAAAAACTGCACCCCTCAAGGTACTCAAAACCACATTCAAAAAGTTTATTAACCCTTCAGGTGCTTCACAGGAGCTGAAGCAACGTGGAAGGAAAAAATGAATATTTAACTTTTTAGCCACAAAAATTATCTTTTACAAACTTTTTTTTTATTTTAACAAGGGTAAAAGAAGAAAATGGACACATAAAGTTGTTGTGCAATTTCTCCTGAGTACGCCAATACCCCATAAGTGGGGGAAAACCACTGTATGTGTGCACAGCAGAGCTCATAAGGGAAGGAGCGCAGTTTGACTTTTTCAAACTAAAATTGGCTGGAATTGAGATTGGACGCCATGTCGCGTTTGGAGAGCCCCTGATGCGCCTAAACAGTGGAAACCCCCCACAAGTGACACCATTTTGGAAACTAGACCCCCTAAGGAACTTATCTAGATCTGTTGTGAGCACTTTGAATCCCCAAGTGTTTCACAAAAGTTTATAATGCCTGGGTGTGAAAAAAAAAAGAAACAATTTTCCACAAAAATGATTTTTTAGTCCCAAATTTTTGATTTTTCCCAAGGAAATTGGACCCCAAAAGTTGTTGGCCAATTTGTCCTGAGTACGCTGATACCAAATATGTGGGGGGGGGGAAACTGTTTGGGCGCACGGCAGGGCTTGGAAAGGAAGTAGTAACGTTTTGGAATGCAGACGTTGATGGGGGTCATGTTCCGTTTGCAGTGCCCCAGATGAGCCTAAACAGTAGAAACCCCCCACAAGTGACCACATTTTGGAAACTAAACCCCCTAAGGAACTTATCTATAGCTTTGGTGAGCACTTTGAACCCCCAAGTGCTTCACACAAGTTTATAATGCCCGGGCATGAAATAAAAAAATCCTATTTTTTTCCCACAAAAATTATTTTTAGTCACTAATTTTTTATTTTCCCAAGGGTAACAGGAGAAATTGGACCACAAAAGTTGTTGTCCAATTTGTCCTGAGTACGCTGATACCCCATATGTGGGGGGGAACCACTGTTTGGGCGCACGGCAGAGCTCGGAATGGAAGGAGCACCATTTGGCTTTTTCCAACCAAAATTGGCTGGAATTGAGATTGGACGCCATGTTGCATTTGGAAAGCCACTGATGTGCCTAAACAGTGGAAACCCCCCACAAGTGACCCCATTTTGGAAACTAGACCCCCTAAGGAACTTATCTAGATCTTTGGTGAGCAATTTGAACCCCCAAGTGCTTCACACAAGTTTATAACGTAGAGCCGTAAAATTAAAAAATCATATTTTTTCCATAAAAATGATCTTTTCACCCCAATTTTTATTTTCCCAAGGGTAACAAGACTCCAAAAGTTATTGTGCAATTTGTCCTGAGTACGCTGATACCCCATATGTGGGGGTAAACCACTGTTTGGGTGCATGGCAGAGTTTGGAAGGGAAGGAGTGCCGTTTGACTTTTTCAACGCAGAATTGGCTGGATGCCATGTCGTGTTTGGAGAGCTCCTGATCTGCCTAAACAGTGGAAACCACCCACAAATTACACCATTTTGGAAACTAGACCCCTCAAGGAACTTATCTAGATGTGTGGTGAGCACTTTGAACCCCCAAGTGCTTCACAGAAGTTTATAACGTACAGCCGTAAAATAAAATTATTATTTTTTTTTTTACAAAATGATTTTTTCGTCCCCAATATTTTATTTTCACAAGGGTAACAGGAGAAATTGGACCCCAAAAGTGATTTTCCAATTTGTCCTGAGTACGCTGATACCCAATATGTGGGAGAAAACTACTGTATGGGTACACGTTGGGGCTCGGAAGGGAAGTAGTGACGTTTTGGATTGTAGACTTTGATGGAATGGTCTGGGGGCGTCATGTCGCATTTGGAGAGCCCCTGATGCGCCTAAACAGTGGAAACCCCCCACAAGTGACCCCATTTTGGAAAATAGACCCCACAAGGAACTTATCTAGATGTGTGGTGAGCGCTATGAAGCCCCAAGTGCTTCACAGAAGTTTAGAACGTACAGCCGTAAAAACAAAAAATTTTTTTTTTTACAAAAATTTTTTTTTCGCCCCCAATATTTTATTTTCACAAGGGTAACAGGAGAAATTGGACCCCAAAAGTTGTTGTCCAATTTGTCCTGAGTACGCTGATACCCAATATGTGGGAGAAAACTACTGTATGGGTACACGTTGGGGCTCGAAAGGGAAGTAGTGACGTTTTGGATTGCAGACTTTGATGGAATGCTCTGGGGGCGTCATGTCGCATTTGGAGAGCCCCTGATGCACCTAAACAGTGGAAACCCCCACAAGTGACCCCATTTTGGAAAATAGACCCCACAAGGAACTTATCTAGATGTGTGGTGAGCACTTTGAACCTCTAAGTGCTTCACAGAAGTTTATAACGAACAGCCGTAAAAATAAAAAATATATATTTTTTTTACAAAAATTATTTTTTTCGCCCCCAATATTTTAATTTCACAAGGGTAACAGGAGAAATTGGACCCAAAAAGTTGTTGTCCAATTTGTCCTGAGTACGCTGATACCCAATAGTGGGAGAAAACTACTGTATGGGAACACGTTGGGGCTCGGAAGGGAAGTAGTGACGTTTTGGATTGTAGACTTTGATGGAATGGTGTGGGGGCATCATGTCGCATTTGGAGAGCCCCTGATGCGCCTAAACAGTGGAAAACCCCCACAAGTGACCCCATTTTGGAAAATAGACCCCACAAGGAACTTATCTAGATGTGTGGTGAGCGCTATGAAGCCCCAAGTGCTTCACACAAGTTTATAACGTACTGCCGTAAAAACAAAAAAAATCATTTTTTTTTTTAAAAAATGATATTTTTGCCCCCAGTTTTTTATTTTCCCAAGGGTAACAGAAGAAATAGGACAAATTGGACAATAACTCTTAGGGTCCAGAGTACGCTGATACCCCATGTGGGAGTAAACTACTGTTTGGGCGCATGGCAGAGCTCAGAAGGGAAGGAGCACCGTTTGACTTTTTCAACGCAGAATTAGCTGGAATTGAGATCAGACGTCATGTCACATTTGGAGAGCCCCTGATGTGCCTAAACAGCGGAAACCCCCCAATTCTAACTCCAACCCTAACCTCTACACACCCCTAACCCTAGTCCCAACCCTAACCACAAACGTAACCCTAACACACCCCTATCCCTAATCCCAATCATAACCCTAATACTAACTTTAGCGCCAACCCTAACCCTAACTTTAGCCGCAACCCTAACCTTAACCATAACCCTAATGGGAAAATGGAAATAAATACATTTTTGTAATTTTATTATTTTTCCCTAACTAAGGGGGTGATAAAGGGGGTTTGATTTACTATTTATAGCGGGTTTTTATGATTGGCAGCTGTCACGCTAAAAGACGCTTTTTATTGCAAAAAATAGTTTTTGCATCACCACATTTTGAGAGCTATAATTTTTGCATATTTTGGCCCACAGAGTCATGTGATGTCTTATTTTTTGCGGTACGAGTTGACGTTTTTATTGGTACCATTTTTGAGCCTGTGACATTTTTTGATCGCTTTTTATTTCGATTTTTGGGAGGTTAGAATGAACAAAAATCAGCAATTCATGAATTTCTTTTGGGGAGGCATTTATACCGTTCCGCGTGTGGTAAAATTGATAAAGCAGTTTTATTCTTCGGGTCAGTACGATTACGGCGATACCTCATTTATATCGTTTTTTTATGTTTTGGCGCTTTTATAGAATAAAAACAATTTTATAGAAAAAATAATTATTTTTGCATCGCTTTATTCTGCGAGCTATAACTTTTTTATTTTTTCGCTCATAATGCTGTGTGATGGCTCGTTTTTTGCGGGACAAGATGACGTTTTCAGCGGTGCTATGTTTATTTATATACGTCTTTTTGATCGCGTGTTATTCCACTTTTTGTTCAGCGGTATGATGATAAAGCACTGATTTTTTGCTTTGTTTTTATTTATTTTTTTTAAGGGGTTCACTAAAGGGGTTAACTAGTGGGACAGTTTCATAGGGGGGGTCGTTACGGACGCGGCGATACCAAATATGTGTACTTTTATTGTTTTATTTTTTTTATTTACAGGAAAAAATGAATTTATTGGGGAATATTTTTTTTTTTACTTATTTTGGAATTTTTTTTTTTACACGTTTATTTTTATGTTTTTTACTTTTTTACATTGTCCCAGGGTGGGACATCACTGTAAAATGTGAGATCGCTGGTCTCACAGTGTGCACAGCACTCTGTGAGACCAGCGATCTCACAGGCAGCGCTGCAGCTTCTCAGTGCCTGCTCTCAGCAGGCACAGAGGAAGCCGCCTCCCTCCAGGACCCCGGCGCCATCTTGGATCCGGGTCCTGGGAGGGAGGAAGCCCTCAGAATAGCGCAATCACATCGCGCTGTTCTGAGGGTCTCAGGGGGGCGCGCAGGGAGCGCTCTCCCTGCGCGATGCCCCCCTGTGCCCCCAGTACACCGCGATCATGTTTGATCGCGGTGTGCAAGGGGTTAATGTGCCGGGAGCGGTCCGTGACCGCTCCTGGCACACAGTCCCGGGTGTCAGCTGTGATAATCAGCTGACACCCGGCGGCGATCAGCTGCGCTCCCCCCAGGAGCGCAGCTGATCGCTATGACGTACTAACCCGTCCATGGTCAGATTGTCACGGGTTTTATGGACGGGATAGTACGTCTAATGTCAGAGAGGGGTTAAAGTCAGGTCCCTTACTGTATGATGTAAAGAACAGAAGAATTTTTTGTGGCCTGTTGATAAGGCCTGTATAACATTGAGTAGATGCTCCAAACAATTTATAAGTGATATGTCCCCTAATGCACGACATTAGTAACAGAGGAATTTTTGGTGGCCTTTGAATAAGTCCTCTGTAAGATTGAGTAGGTGCTCCAAACAATTTGAAAGTCACATGTCCCCTACTGTATGATGCTAGTAACAGAAGAATTTTTTGGGCCTGTCGATAAAGCCTGTATAACATTGACAAGATGCTCCAAACAATTTAAAAGTGACATGTCCCCTACTGTTTGACGTTAGTAATAGAAGAATTTTAAGCGGCCTGTCGATAAGGCCTGTATAAGATTGAGTAGATGCTCCAAACAATTTCAAAGTCACATGTCCCCTACTGTATAACTTTAATAACAGAATAAATTTTTTTGTGCGGGAATGGGAACGTATAAAAGGATCAATAATAGGGTGGCTATGGGAAATACGAGATCCAAGATCCAGCCTACAACTATTATTCAGCTACCCAACACCAATTGTCAAAGAGCGTTTGATGTTTATCAGAAGATAGGTGTAACAGATGCGTGTCTCAAGCTAGGTATAAAAAATGCCTGTGAGAAATTGGATGCCAAAGATGCACATAATCTAGAAGATAGGGTCTAAAAAATGTCAAACTCAGATCTCGGCTGCAGTAACACGTTTCTTGTTTGTAAAAAAACTAAAATTAATTAATTTTAATATGCAACAGCTCCACACACAGAACACTTTCATCACCACCAAATGAAAAGGTTGGCTATTGTTTGAAGACAACCATGACAGTGGTTTTCCCCAAGACAGCAGTGACACACACACACTTTTTATCACAGTGATAGGCTTCCAACCACAGAAACGTTGAGTCGTCAACGCAAAAAACATTAGCAACCTTGCAGTTCTGGGTTCTGTGTTCCAACCCCAACAAGGACCACATCTACAAAGAGTTTATATGTTTTAACAATTGTAAGGATTAGGCCTCGCTTGAGTGCGACCGGAGGTAAGCAGGAGGGCGACTTCACTCGATTCTTCAAGCAAGTTTATTCAAACTTCATAAACTGCTTACAACAGAAAACAAAAACAGCCTTCTCTGGCACAAAGTAACAAAAAGGCATATATACAGTCCTGGTACTCTAGCAGAGTAGTCTCCTCAGAGCACACACACTGGAGGTCTCCACACCTCCAGCCACTCACACCTGTGGTCAGCAGTAGGCTCATTTATATCGCAGACATCCAGCTAACACAGAACACATGACTGGTCATGTGGCCATGACCTCATCACAGGTCCTCAAACCACATACAAAGGTATAGTGATGCCCTACTCTCCCATCTGTCTATGTGTTCATCATACCGCTACATACCTCCCCCCTCTGCCTAAAGCCATGGGCTTGGCACATTTCATTCACCGACTAGAAACTCTTTTCAGTCGTCTCCACAATTAACTGGTCTGTCACAGTTTGGCTTAGGTCACGGAGTCCTGAGCTAATTGAGGTGTCACTGCCTCTACCTCTCATTTCAGGCCAACTATGTCCTGTCTTAGTTCCACTTCGATGACTTTCACTCTGAAGCGAACTTCTGCGCCTCTCTATATTACGGGTGGCTGCCTGTTTTCCCCCAACTCTTGCAGCTGTCTCTTGATCTGCTCCTCTTCAATTCTTAGCTGTTCTATTTTTCCCTGGTGCACCTCTAGGAGCACCCGGATCTTCCCAAGGTTTTCCACCAACCCCTTCCGACTTGGAGGTTTTCTTGTTGTCTCCCGACGTCTCTGCTTCTCACGGAGGCCATCTGGGTGGCGGCTCCCTTGCTGACTTTCTTCCTCCGTTGAGGCCCCTTCTTTGGTCATCTTCTCCAGTTGACTCTCCTCCCGTACGCTCGGACCAGGAGAGCGCAACCGTTCGGTTTCCCGGACTGTCGTGGATTTCCTGAGGTGGGCATTAGCTTCCGTCTCTATTTGGAGTTCTTTGAGAATTTTCTCTTGCTCCTCTGCCCAGCAGCGGTGCTCCTCCTCTCTCCGAAGAAGTTCCTGCTGATGCTTCTCCTGGACCGCTCTGAACATCTCCGTATCTTTCACTAGGATTTGGGTCGCCGTCTGGCATGCTGACAGTTGACCTTGGACTTTAGAGACTTCCTTGTCCAGGTCCTCCACTCGTTGCTCAATCCCTTGTCTCCGTATCCTTTCTTGCCCGACTGTCTCTTTAAGCAGCTCCATCTCATGGACTTGCTCTCTTTTATCCAGTACATGTGGCACCATCCTTTCCCTCTTATTTCTCTTCTTAGAGAGCATAGGCTGTCGGGCCTTCCTGCAGCCCCTGCGGTGAGGAGGAGATCTGCTACTTGTACCCGACTCCACCTTGCTGCACTCGCTTTCACTTGCGGTTAAGTTACAGTCTGTATAGGAGTCATTCCCACTCCCTCTGTCATCTTGGAACAGCAAGTCCCACTTAACCAATGTCGGCCCCTATTCCAGGAGCTACCCAGTTTTCTGCGGTCCTATATTTGGTCACCCCAAAGTCCTCACTTTGGTCTGAGCAACACTTTCTGACGGTCACCAGGCACTGGGTATCTTTGACTTTAGGGGTGGCTACCTCTGTTTTACCCACCACACTATCAGCAACCACTACAGCCTCCTGCAGGGATGGGCCTCTCTTAGGGTCATTCTGGTTCCCTTCTGAGCAATCAGCCAGTGCTTCGTCCCACACCTCCCAAAACCGTTTACAATCCTGGCCTATTATTATAGGATATGGTAAGTCTGGGACTACAGGAACATCATGGGTTGAAATAATAGTGGACGTCTCAACGATTACCCTGGATACCGGATACTCCCTAGTGACCCCATGAACACAAGGGACTTCTATCTTCTTTCCGGGATTCTGATAGACAGGGAGTGTGTCGCTCAGCAGAGTCACCTGGCTTCCTGAGTCTAGAAGTCCACTCACACACTCTCCATTCACTATTAGAGAACAGTTCAGTGCCCCCCGGTCAGATGTAAAGTCAGTACACCATTCGCGACATACGCTGTTCAAACCCTGAACCCGGCAATAGTTCCTCGGCTCATCCGCCGCCACTTCTTTTCTCCTCATCGACTCAGTTTGGGACTCCGTCCCTTCTGAGTGTGGCAGTAGTTTATTAGGGTTTACTGGTTCCCCATTCTCGCTAGGGACCTCAGAACCCTTTCTCCACAGATCCCAAAACAGACAGAAATCCCGGCCTATAATTATAGGACGCACCAAGTCCCGAACGACGCCGACTTCATGGGACTCAGTGCCATGCGTCGTTTCAATGTCCACTCTGGCCATAGGGTAGTCCTTTACATCCCCATGTATGCATTGAACACCGACTTTTTTCCCTGGTAATATGTTGAGAGGAAAAGTGGCCCTAATCAAGGTAACTAAGCTTCCAGAGTCTAGCAGCGCTGTTACTACTTCACCGTTCACCTTCACGGGACAGACTTGAGGACCCTGATTGGGGAACGGGTTTCCACTGCAGGCTGGATATGCATACCATGAAATACGGTGTCCTATGCTGCAGTCCATCTGCTCGGTGGTCTGCGGACACCAGGCAGCTATATGTCCTGGCTCGTGGCACCTCCAACAAATAATTTCACCCGCAGTGACCTTGGGCACCACCTCCCCCCGCCATTTTGACCTTGGGCGCTCCACCCCGTTTTGGGACTCTGCCCCTGTTGGGGCCGCCAGTACGTAAGGGGCTGGTTCCCCACTGCTCCTTCCATCCCCTGGTACCTCTTGACCAGTCCGACCAGTTCATCAGCATTCCGGGGATCACCCTGGGCAACCCAGGTCTGCAGAGGCTTTGGCAGGGAGTGCACAAACCGATCCATTACAACTCTTTCTACCATCTGGGCCGGTGTAGCGGACTCTGGCTGCAGCCATTTCTGGACCAGATGCAGCAGGTCAAACATTTGGGAGTGCGGTGGTTTGTCCCTGTGATAAGCCCAGCGGTGCACTCTCTGTGCTCTGACAGTCATTGTTACCCCCATACGTGCGAGGATCTCAACCTTTAGCTTAGGATATTCCTGAGCGTCCTGCACCGTCAAATCGTAGTACGCCTTCTGGGGCTCCCCTGTCAGGTATGGGGCCAGTACCTCTGCCCACTGCTCTGGGGGAAGTCTTTCCCTCTCAGCAACCCTCTCAAATGCAGTCAGGAAGGCTTCAACATCATCCCCGGGGGTCATTTTTTGTAATGTGCGTCTTACCGCCTTTCTGACGTGGTTGTCATTAGCCAGACCTGGGGTTGGGGCACTCGTCCTGCCCTGGATGGCGGTTGTCAGAAGCTGTATCTTCTGCCGATGTTCCTGCTGGCTCTGCTGCATCTGCTGTTGGTGTTCCTGCTGGCTCTGCTGCAACTGTTGCAAACAACATCCTGTTGGCCTCTTGCTGCTGTACCTGCGCCTGGACCAAGTGTTTCAGCAGGTCCTCCATTTTCTCCGGCAATGCTGGCTGGCTTGCTATAGCCTTGACCCACGACATGCAGTAACCAGTCCCACTTTCTTCTGGGAACGCTGCTCGCACGTCCCCACCAATTGTAAGGATTAGACCTCGCTTGAGTGCGACCGGAGGTAAGCAGGAGGGCGACTTCACTCGATTCTTCAAGCAAGTTTATTCAAACTTCATAAACTGCTTACAACAGAAAACAAAAACAGCCTTCTCTGGCACAAAGTAACAAAAAGGCATATATACAGTCCTGGTACTCTAGCAGAGTAGTCTCCTCAGAGCACACACACTGGAGGTCTCCACACCTCCAGCCACTCACACCTGTGGTCAGCAGTAGGCTCATTTATATCGCAGACATCCAGCTAACACAGAACACATGACTGGTCATGTGGCCATGACCTCATCACAGGTCCTCAAACCACATACAAAGGTATAGTGATGCCCTACTCTCCCATCTGTCTATGTGTTCATCATATCGCTACACAATGTATGCAAGGTTTTCCTCCCAGTACTTATTTTTCTACACCCACTACAAAGACATATAATATTAAATTTTGTTTTTGAGTTTCAATGATGAGAGTAGCAGTAATGTCTGTGAATGTCTGTAAAGCAAATGTTGATTTATTGGCGCTATATAACTGATTAAAAAAATTTGAAACTGATGCTCAGCCACACTCAGGTGGCACAAATATCAGTTTCGTTGATTAATATTGTCAGAAAAATTTAAGAATAGTAACATGGGTAGTTGACGCAATGAGGGTGGAGGACTGCCGGTCTCGATGTCCTACTGCTACAGGAAACACACATGAAGGAGGCTCAACCGGGAGTCTACACATTTCCAAAAATGTATTGACAGACAGCAACAAAGTGACATAAATTTCACCACAGTAGAAATAGTATAATAGGGACCGACAAATCTTCCACTACAGCCAACCCAGCAGTTGTACAGTCATGGCCAAAAGTTTTGAGAATGACACAAATATTATATTTTCACATGATCTGCTGCCCTCTGGTTTTTATGTGTGTTTGACAGATGTTTTTATCACAGACAGAAATATAATTGCAAACATATGAGTAACAAAAGCTTATATTGACAGTTAGAATGAGTTAATGCAGCAAGTCAATATTTGCAGTGTTGACCCTTCTCCTTCAGGACCTCTGCAATTCTCCCTGGCATGCTCTCAATCAACTTCTGGACCAAATCCTGACTGATAGCAGTCCATTCTTGCACAATCAATGCTTTCATTTTGTCAGAATTTTTAGCTTTTTGTTTGTCCACCCGTCTCTTGATGATTGACCACAAGTTCTCAATGGGATTAAGATCTGGGGAGTTTCCAGGCCATGGACCCAAAATCTCTATGTTTTGTTCCCTGAGCCATTTAGTTATCACATTTGCTTTATGGCAAGGTGCTCCATCATGCTGGAAAAGGCATTGTTGATCGCCAAACTGCTCTTGGAGGGTTGGGAGAAGTTGCTCTTGGAGGACATTCTGGTACCATTCTTTATTCATGGCTGTGTTTTTAGGCAAGACTGTGAGGAGAGCCGATTCCCTTGGCTGAGAAGCAACCCCACACATGAATGGTTTCAGGATGCTTAGCAGTTGGCATGAGACAAGACTGGTGGTAGCGCTCACCTTGTCTTCTCCGAATGAGGCGTTTTTCCTGATGTCCCAACAATCGAAAAGGGGATTCATCAGAGAAAATAACTTTACCCCAGTCCTCAGAAGTCCACTGCCTGTACCTTTTGCAGAATATCAGTCTGTCCATGATGTTTTTTCTGGAGAGAAGTGGCTTCTTTGCTGCCCTCCTTGAGACTAGGCCTTGCTCAAATATTGACTTGCTGCATTAACTCATTCTAACTGTCAATATAAGCTTTTGTTACTCATATGTTTGCAATTATTATATTTCTGTCTGTGATAAAAACAATCTGTCAAACACACATAAAAACCAGAGGTCAGCAGATCATGTGAAAATATAATATTTGTGTCATTCTCAAAACTTTTGGCCATGACTGTACAACCACCTAAATAACTAGCTAAAATCTTGCTGTTAACAGAGCCAGCATCAGGAGCAGCCTCTCTGTGTCAATATGTCACTAAAACATGATGTCCGCTATTTTATTGGAGAGGGACATGTGATTTCAGCAGCCAATGACACAAGCCGTTGTGTCAGGACAATGTGGGTGCTTCCTGCACCCTGATTGGCTAGCCGCAATAAAGTTAGGAAAAAAAATGACTGCTTACAAAAACACTGCGCCTCCGAGCTCTGCAAACCCCATCCCCTCAGGAAACCACTTATGATACACCACCATTATTGTTGCTAAAGTGCTGAAAATATTTTTGTGGCAACACAAAAATTTTCCTGCACTTTTACTGAACGTTACTGATTTTTACCGATTTTATAAAATTTTGCTCGGGTTTCCGATCACAAATCCGAATGTGCCATATTCGTGCCAAATTTATGTTTGGCGATCGTTTTCCGAACAAATTCGCTCATTACTAGTGTCCATCTGTTGGATTGGATGTAGTGGATAATCTGTGGGTCCCTATTATATTATTTCTACTCTCGTGAAATTGATGCCACTTCTGTGGTGCAAGGCTAGGTTCAGATTTGTGGATGGCAGAGTTGCTGAGGGCTGCGTATTTCCTCCGTGAAGCCCCGCCCACTGCAGCACCTCCTCCATTCAGCTCTGCATACGTCTGCATGAGGCCTGCGTACCTATCTTTAACATTGGGTACGCAGGCCTTGCGGATGTATGCGGATGCCTCCGCATGCGTCGTTTTGTAGGTTATACCACAATATATTATACACATATTCAGTACAGCTGCATAGATATCAGTGCTAGGCAGGCAGGAAGTGTATGAGGCAGACTGCACTGCATTATAGCAAGAGGGTCCATTCCTTTTCTGTCTGCTGTTGCTTTTACAAATATTTCTAGACATGGCCGCAGATATCAGGGGCCAGGAATAATTTTTTTTTTCATCTTAATCCTGATTATTTGCTTAAAAAGCAATGCAGAGAACACCATTTTTCTGCTCCATTTGCTTGTTGGCACTGCAGAATACAGCCATATCCTTTCCATATTACAGTGCTAAAAATCCATCTATTTAAAACTGTGGTTTGTCTGTCACACAGATCGCGTATAAGTGCACTCAAAATTCTGCCATTTCTGGCATTCATTTAAAGGGAATCTGTCACCTCATTTTATTATTATTATTATTATTAAAATTATTTCTATAGCACCATTGATTCCATGGTGCTGTACATGAGAAGGGGTTACATACAAATTACAGGTATCACTTACAGTAAAACAAACTAACAATGACAGACTGATACAGAGGGGAGAGGACCCTGCCCTTTCGGGCTTACATTCTACAGGATTGTGAGGCAGGAGACAGTAGGTCGGGGGGTTGCAGCAGTTCCGGTGTTGTTGAGGCAATAACTCGGTAGTGGTGAGGAGGCAGCAGGGTCATTGCAGGCTGTAGGCTTTCCTGAAGAGATGGGTTTTCAAGTTCCGTCTGAAGGATCTGAATGAGTTTGATAGTCGGATGTGTTGGGGCAAAGAATTCCAGAGGATGGGGGATATTCGGGAGAAGTCTTGGAGGCGGTTGGGTGAGGAGCGAATAAGTGTGGAGGAGAGAAGGATGTCTTGGGAGGATCGGAGATTACGTGAGGGAAATATCGGGAGATTAGTTCAGAGATATATGGAGGAGACAGATTATAGATGGCCTTGTAGGTCAGTATTAGTAATTTGAAACTGGATACGCTGAGGGAATGGGAGCCAGTGAAGAGATTTGCAGAGGGGAGAAGCGGAGGAAGTAGCGAGGAGGGAGAGAGATGAATTAGTCGTGCAGCAGAGATAAGGATGGACTGGAGAGGTGCGAGGGTGTTAGCAGGGAGGCCAGAGAAAAGGGTGTTGCAGTAGTCTGGGCGGAGATGATGAGGGCGTGCACAATCATTTTTAGTAGATTGAGGGTTGAGGAAAGGACGGATTCTTGAAATATTTTGAGCTGAAGGCGACAGGAGGTAGAAAGAGCTTGGATGTGCGGTTTGAAGGACAGGGCAGAGTCAAGGGTTACTCCGAGGCAGCGGACTTCTGGTACGGGGGAAAGCGTGATGTCGTTAATTGTGGTAGATAGGTCAGGTAAGGAAGATCTGTGGGATGGGGGAAAGATTATGAGTTCAGATTTGTCCACATTGAGTTTGAGGAAGCGGGAGGAAGAAGAAGGAGGATATGGCTGATAGACACTCCGGGATTCTGGATAGCAGAGAAGTGATGTCTGGGCCAGAGAGGTAGATCTGAGTGTCATCAGCGTAAAGGTGGTACTGGAATCCGTGGGACTTTATGAGTTGCCCCAGGCCAAGTGTATAGATTGAGAAGAGTAGGGGTCCTAGAACAGACCCTTGGGGGAACTCCAAAAGAAGAGGGTGGGACGAGGGGGGGGGTGGGGAGTGGGGACGTGAATGTGCTTTGGAAGGGTAGAGGAGACCAAGATAGGGCGAGGTCTTTGCGCCAAAAGGAAAGAATCTTTTGTAGAAGGCAGTGGAAATTTGTGTCAAAAGCGGGACAGGTCAAGAAGCGGGTATAGAGTATTGTCCTTTTTGCTTTGGGCTGAAAAGTAGGTCTGTAATTTGGTAGGGCTGTCTCGTGGATGATGGGGGCGGAAAACCAAATTGTAGGTGTCAAAGGGAAATTTAGAAGAAAGTGGTAGGAATGCCGTGGAATGCAGCCCAGGAGTTTGGAAGGGGAAGGGGAGCAGCGTATTGGGCAAATAGTGGACTTGCGGTTGGCGGGGTTGGTTTTTTTAAGGAAAGGCGGATTGGGGATGCTTGAAAGCAAAGGAAGGTACGGAAGTTAGGATAGGTTGAAGAGGTGGGTTAGGAGGGAATAATTAGTGGGGGAGGTTGGGGGGAGGGGTTGGGGGGGGTTCAAGGACAGGTTGTGAGGGCGTTTTGGAGGGAAAAACAATTAAGCTCCCCTCGTTATTATTGGAGAGGGAGGTTATGGGGTTTGGGCATTGTCTGGTATACAAAGGGGTTGAGGTTGGGTTGAAAATGAAGATTTTGCCTTGTTTGGTCGATCTTTTTTTGGAAGGGTGGCAAAGTCCTCAGCAGAGATAAAGGGAGGTGGGGGGGCAGTGGTGGGCGGAGGAGGGAGTTAAAAGTTTTGAATAACTTTTTGGGGGGGTTTTTAGGATGGGAAGATACGAGGGTTTGTGAAGTAGGCTGTTTCCAAGAGGTGAGAGATTTTATGCATATAAGATGCGGCCACCCCCATTAGGGGCTTTTCTACAGCATTTGGAATGCTTTTTAGATAAGCCCCTGTTGTAACCTGAAAGATAAGAAAAAAAGTTAGTTTATACTCACCTGGGGGGGGGTCCGATGGGTCTGCGATCCTGGTCCGGCGCCCTTCCCATCTTCATGCGATGCGTCCTTTCCTTGTTCTGTCGGGGGCTCTTTTTCAGGTGTTTAAAACTTGCCTCTGCCCTGTTGCCCGGGGGAAAGGTCAGAGAGGCCGGCGCCTGCGCCCCTGAAAGTACTTTTCCGCCCTCAACAGGGAAGTTCAGTACACCGTGCCACTATTTCTCCCGGTTTTTCCGTCCCCGATTGCACAAGCCGTGTTCACAAAATTAGCCATGCCCTAAAACAATGCAGTTACTGGGAAAATTTCCCCCTAACCAAAGGGACATGTGGGGCAAGTGCTTGTGGGCAGGGTTTACATCTCGCTGACAGCACATTGGGTTAACATGGGAAGGCGGGACCCCTTGGGACCTTTTGGGGTGGAACACGTCCTCCCGACACCAAGGTTGAGGGGCCCAGGTCAATCAGGGTTGCCCCCCGTCTCAGCTCCTGACCTCATACTTCCTGCATAGGCAAACAATTGGAAGACCCCTCCTAAAAATGGGAACATTGTTTTTCTGGAGGCCCTCCTGTTCCCTTCCCAAGGGGTTTTGGGTGCGTCAAATTTTGGGCAGCCCTTCCCTCACGATGGAAATTAACGTATAGGAAACCCATGTTAATAAAGAGAACAAAAAAAGCATAGCCGGTGATGGTCTCTAAGAATAGAGGGGCTGATGCTGGCCCTTTAAGAATAGTAAAGGCGCCTGATGGCCCTATAAAAAATAGACTTTGTGACTTAGGTCCCTTTTCACAAAGAAACAGAATGTATTGTTTATTTGCAAAGCCACTGGCAGATAAAAGGTTTGGAAAAATGTTAAAATTCCCTTTCCCAGGAAATGCATTTGTCTTGATTGAAAGCAATGCTTTAAATTCAAAAACGCATCAAAAAGCACAAGTGTGAACATGCCTAAGTTGTGGAGGAGCTTTTCATTTTTGGTTTATATTTTGCCTATACCAAAGTCTTACTTGGAAAGGATGTCCTTTTAACTATTTTCCCAGGAAATCCACTTTGGTTTCGTTTTTGTTGTATGAGTCTGTAAACCCGGAGTAAACTTTGTTCCTCCGATCACAGCTGAGTGCCTAAACTGTCTTTTGTAGCACAGGGACCAAGGCTTCTAACCAGGGGGGGATTTCACAGCCATCAGAAACGCCAACGCGGTGTTTTCCAACTGTCACCCCGCTTGGGAAACACGCCGCTTAAGTGTGTGTAGGTTCGGTTTTTGCCGATTTAATAGACGATTAAATCAGCGAAAAATTGCAAATTCTGGGCCGAACCGAATATTGAAATATTAAATCATCTCTTGGGGTGTTCATCTGTGGAATGGGTGTAGTGGAAGACCTGTCGGTCCCTAATTATCTATTTCTTTTTGCGAAATTGATGCAACTTCTGTGGTGTAAGGTCCTTTGTTTAAAATTGTACATCCTGGTTGGGTTTCATCTGTTGGATGGGTGTAGGGGAAAATGTTGGTCCCTATTTTCTTTCTACTTTTGTGAAATTGATGCCATTTCTGTGGTGTAAGGGCCTCATGTTTAATGTGAACCCCCTGGTTGGGTGTCCATTTGCTGGATTGGGTTTAGTGGAAGACCAATCAGTCCTTAATTGTACTATTTTTATGCGGTGAAAATTGATGCCCCTTTTGTAGTGTCTGCCAGTAATTTTTGGAAATTGTGAACCTCCTGGTTGGGGTCTCCTGCTGTATTGGGTGTATTGGAAGACCTGTTTCCAATTATGCATTTCAATTTTTGTTGAAATTAAAGCCATTTTGTGATGTCTGCCAGTTTAATTTTGGAAACGTGAACCTCCGGTTGGGGGGTCCATTACGGGATTGGGTATTGGGTGACCGGGCCCGGTCCCTTTTATATATTTCCTCTATTTCAAATTGTTGCCTTCTGGGTTTTTGACCTCTTACCTCCTGGTTGGTGCAATAGCGGGTTCGGGTTGGTAGGGAAGACTTTTTTGGTCTCCTATTATATATTTCTTTTCTCGTGAAATTGGCCACTTTTTTTTGGGTTGCCGTAATATTAGGAAATGTGAACACTCCTAGGGTGTCAATTGCTGTATTGGGTGTAGGGAAAAACCTGTCGTCCCTATTATCTATTTATTCTTTGCAAAATGATGCAAATTTCTGTGGGTAAGGTCCTTTGTTTAAATGTGAACCATTTCCTGGTTGGGTGTCCTTCTGCTCCACTCAAAAACCTGTGTTATTATCCTTAAAAATATTGTGACAATGGTAGTTTTTCAAAACTGATATTTGTGCCAACCTGGGTGTGGCTTAGCAGGGAGAGCAGGTTGAGGTGTTGCATGTGGTATCAGGGTTTCCAGCAAAGGGGTCCTAAAGGGATCCCCAACCCAACCTAATTTTCTGTGACTTTAAAATTGAAAGGCTGGAAATGCCTTGTCCCGGACCCCGGGATACTTGATGCCTGGTGTTTAGCTGCGTTCCATGCAAAAAATTTTTGAAAGTGGGTGAATTGAGGCCACTTTCCTGGTGTCTACCCCTCATTGATTTGTTTTGGCAGCTTTTTGGGGGGTTTAAGGTGTTTTTGCAAACATTTTTTTTGCCTCCCATTGACCGAAGGCTTTCTTTTAGGTTCGGTGAAATTTCGATAATTAATTGCAAAAAATTAAAAAACAGCTATCGTATTCCAACCCGAAAAATTGAAATTATTCGCTCTTTCTTGTTTAGGAGATTGGGAGAAAAATTCCTAGGGGATAAGGTCTATTTTTTTTTTGAAATTTAAATTTGGCCCAGTTTTTTTCAGTGTGGGGGTTGGGGTTGGAGCCCTGCCCCTTAGACTGAGGAGAAAAAAAAAAGGTCAGTTTACTTTAGATTTTTGGAAAGTGGGTGATGATTTTGGTGAAGTGGGTTTTTTGGGATGTGAAGGGCCCGGTGGCATGTTTTAAGCAAAAATTAAAGTGGATGGAAATTTTTGGGCAAAAAAGGGATAGCTCCACAGCGTTTGGCCCCTGAAGTTGGCGGAAAATGTGTTTGCAGGTTGTGAGGGTGACCGTTATCTGTGACAAAGGTTGTCTATGGGGAGGAGGTGCGCTTTGCAGTGTTTCGTTATAATTTTTCAGGCAATCAGGACTAGAGTTGGCAAAACAGGTCGTTGATTTTTTAAAAAAAGAAGACTTTCGCCAAAGTCGGGTTTTGTGGCCATAGCGTTGAGGTCGGCCATGGTTTCGGCCGGGCCCGAGCGCCAAAATCGGTTTTCCCATAATTTTTCTTGAAAGAGCCTTTTCTCAGCCAATGAGCAAGGATGCAACTGGGGCAATGCAATGACATGGGCAGCGGCCAGCACCATCTTAAGAAGGGCCCCTTGAAAATTTTGGCTTGCTTTGTGTGGGCACAGTGGGGCTATAAAAGCCCTCACCCCGGAAACCCCCATTCCACTTCTGTTTTAGGGTAGGGAGAGGTTGCTGACGCTGGTTCTCAGTAGGGGGAGCGTTAGGAGGAAAAACAATAATTTGTGCTTGTGCTGATACGTTTAGTGCCAATTAGTGTGCAGTGACGGGGGGTTTTTTGTTGTGTGCGCGCGCTGGTTCTTGGCTGCCTGCCAGTGAAAGGGAGGAATTTCTTGTGTGCAGCATAAGAGCTGATTTATTAGGCTGCCTGCCGGGAGAGGGAGGAATTTCTTGTGTGGAGCAGCAGATCTGGATTATTAGGCTGCTTGCAGTGACAGGGGAGGAATTTCTTGTGTGCCAGCAGCAGAGCTGATTATTAGGCTGCCTGCTACCTCTATTGCTGTGTGTACACTGCTGTGCAGAGTGCTTTTTAACACAGCACCTTAGAAGAAGCTGTCACGTGGTGCCCAAAGAATCGGTTTTTTATGGCGTGCAGGGGGAGCCAAACTTGACAGCTTCCGTGTCACGTGAACCTGAACACACAGCGAAGGCCTCAGTCGGCGTTCTTCGCGGACAATCCGCGCTGCAGCGCCTGGAGGAAGGGAGAGCTGCTACCGGCCGGGCAGCTCTCCAGGGACTATTTCTTATCTTCGGATTTCTTTAACCACCTTCTTCTTCTAAGCTAAGTATCGTACTACTATATCGGAAAGATCAGTACCCTTATATTCAAACTAAAGGTACCGCTTGTACTTAACTATCACGGCTCATATCCCCAATTAAGCATGCAGCCACTACCAGCACTTTATTGCATCCGGTACCTATTAGTTGCTACACATATGTGTTTCATAAGGCATATTTTATACTTGCACTCTAGCACTTTACAAATGGTAAATTATACTCATAAATGCACTCGCATTGAAACAGTAGAGTAATTTATTGAAACGCCCTATTTGCACAGTAGGAAATAATTAGAGTATTAGTGTACCACACCAACTTTTTTTCTCAGGGATTGTTTTATAGGCACTTTTTGCTATTTTATTAGGGCGCATTTCTTTCCTTTTTTCCTCCTTTTTTTTCACTTTCCCCGCCTCCCCTTCTCCCTTTATCAATTACTGCCTCATTGATTTCAGTTCTGTTCTTCTCCTCAACCTAGTGTATCATTTGATAAATTATCACCGATACTCACCATAGTTATATCTCCGGTATTATGAAGAGATTTCAAATTACCCCAACACTGTATACAGCTGTACGCTAATGACACAGTACACTTTTTATGCTTTTCTTATTCTGGTGATATTCCATTACTGAGCCTGTGACCGTGTGTGTTACTCCGAAATATATACGGAGATTTAAATTTACCCCAACACTGTACACAGCTGTACGCTACTGATACAGTACACTTTTTCTGCTTTTCATATTCTGGTGTAATCCATACTGAGCCTGTGAGCGTGTGTGTTACTCCTCAAATTATACGAAGATTTAAAATTTACCCCAAACACTGTATACAGCTGTACGCTATGATACAGTACACTTTTTATGCTTTTCATATTTGGTCTACTCCATATGAGCTGTGACCGTGTGTGTTACTCCTGAAATTAATGGAGATTTAAAATTACCACAACACTGTATACAGCTGTACAAACGATACAGTACACTTTTTATGCTTTTCATATTCTGGTCTACTCCATACTGAGCTGTGGACCGTGTGTGTTACTCCTGGAAATATAACGGAGATTAAAATTACCCCAACACGTATACAGCGGTACGCTACTGATACAGTTACACTTTTTATGCTTTTCATATTCTGGTGTTATCCATATGAGCCTGTGGACAATTGTGTTACTCCTGAAATATTACGGAGATTTAAAATTACCCCAACACTGTATACAGCTGTACGCTACTGATACAGTACACTTTTTATACTTTTCTATTCGGTCTACTCCTACTGAGCCCTGTGAGCGTCTGTGTGTTACTCTGAAATATATACGGAGATTTTAAAATGACCCAGCACTGTATATGGCTGTACGCTTCTGATACAGTACCCTTTTTTTCCTGTTTATATTCTGGTGTAATCCATACTGAGCCTGTGAGAGACTGTGTCTGTTACTCCGCAAATATATACGGAGATTTAAGTTTGTCACTCTCGCCGTATAAGCTTCTGATACAGTACCATATAGCTGGTGGTATTTTGGGTACATTTTCACAAACATGAGGAAGTATGGTGGAAGAGGCAGCAGACGTGGCCGTGGGGGGGCCACCTGGTACTGATGGTCATTGTGGTGGTGCATCTGCTGGTAGTGCCAAAAGCACAATAGCACCTAAAGGTACTGCCACACTAAACAACCCGCTAGCGATCACGATAGCGACGCATACTAATGCGATCGCTAGCGGGATTTTTTCTATATCGCTAAGTGCGGCCACATTTAGCGATATAGTTAACGACGCTTATCGCCGTTTAGCGATCTTCTTAACGACTTTAGCGGTACAAAAGTACCGCCTAAATCGCTAAGAAAAGGTGCCACACTAGCGATATATACTTACCCAGCGGGAGCGCGACGAGAAAATTGGGTCCGGAACGATTCCAGCGACGAGCGAGATCACAGCAGGAAGCTCGTCGCTGGCAGATGCCGCACTGAACAACTTCGCTAACGGGATCGCTAAATAGTGACGTTTTTTAGCGATCCCGTTAGCGATATTGTTCAGTGTGGCATACCCTTAAGGCAGGAGGTGTTAAGCCTGCGTCATCGTCTGGCTCCAGAAGGCCTGAAAGGCTCCCTTTTTCTGAGACTACATAAACCGCTTTTAAAGCTGGAGCATCAGGAACAGGTTTTGGCTTACATTGCCGAAAAAGCCTCCAGCTCTATCGCCTCCTCTTCTGAAGTTTCAAAAACTCCAAGCACTGAGTCGTAAGTGAGGCTTCTGGTCAGGAACACCCTTTCCTTGTGTCCTTCACCCCCACCAAAAGGGAAAGAATGCGGCAGGCCACACTTCAGATTACTCCATGGAGCTCTTTTCACATACCATGCCTTGGTTAGCAAGTCAAATCCTGAATTCCCCAGTCCAACATGAATCTGACATGAAGTGCACTGATGCACAGCCACTGCTATATGATTGTGCTGGTACATTCAACCAGAGCACTGCATTACCCTCGCAGTCTACTGTGGCCAGAATGTGACCCTGATGAAACTCAGGTGCCCCTTCCTGCATACTATACCACCTTACATGGTGACACAGAGGAAGGTGCAGATTGAAATTGAAGAGGAGGTGATGGATGACCCAGTTGTTGACCCTGATTGGCATCCAGTGGAGGAAGAGGGTGCCACTGGCAATAGCTCAGAAGAGGAGGAGGATCCGCAGCAGGCATCGACATCGCAGCTGGGGTTATCTGGCAGGCCCCCTAGCAGTCCAAAAAAGGTTTTAAAAAAAGCAAAAAGTTGCAGGACAGCTTGGCCAGATGGTCAAATTAGCACAGTGTGCAAGCCCTGAAAATTTATACATAGTAGGAAGAGTCCAGTGTGGCACTTTTTTGACCAAAATCCTATTAATGAGGCAAAGCTTATCTGCAAGATGTGCGGAAGGACCTTTAGCCGAGGGAAAAATCTCAGAAATTTGAATACCAGTTGCATGCAATAGACATTTAATGAACATGCACTTGCAAGCGTGGACAGACTACAAAACCTACAAATCCCCCCCCAGGGCCGGCGTCAGCACCTGGCGCACCTGGGCAAGTGCCGGTTCCCTGAGCAGGTGGGGGGACTGACTGATGGGCGACGGCACTGGCACAGGGCCCCTCTTAGTACAAAAAAGTGTCTCTGACGGTGGGAGGGCCCACTCGCCGTCAGACACACCGCGTACTGTGAGGGGACCCTGTGCCAGTGCCGTCGACCACAAGTCGGCCCCCTGCTTGCTCAGGGCCCCAGCACTTGCAATACTTACCCTCTCCATTCTCCACCGCTGTGACGTCTTCTGCGTTTCTGATAGTGACATTCAGGTTAGAGAGCGCGATGACGTCACATCTGTACGCCCTCTGCCAAAACAGTCCAAGTGCAGAGAGCTGTAAGATAGTGGACGCTGAGGAGTCCAGAGTAGAGCAGTGCACAGCGAGGAGAGGTATTTCATTTTTTTTAATGTTTGGAGCAATTTATGGGGAGCATTATACGCTGGAGAATTATAGATGGGGTTTCAGCATACACTTGAGCATCATAGATAGGGCCCATCATACACTGGAGCATTCTAAATGGGGACATCAGACCCTGGAGCAGCATTTACGGGGCCCATTTACACTGGAGCATTATACATGGAGCCCATTATATATGGAGCATTTTTTGGCCCAAAAGACACTGGAGCATCATCCATGGGGCCCATCATTATACTGGACCATTATAAACGGTGGACATCAGACACTGGAGCAGCATTTACGGGGCCCATTTATACACTGGATCATTAATAATGGCGCTCATTATATATGGAGCATGATTTTGACCCATAAGACACTGGAGCATCATCCATGAGGCCCATCATACACTGGAGAATTCTAAATTGGGGACATCAGACACTGAGGCAGCATTTACGGGGCCCATTATACACTGGAGCATTATTACATGTGGACCATTATATATGGAAGCATTATTTTGGCCCATATGACACTGGAGCATCATCTATGGGGCCCATCATATACTGGAGCATTCTAAATGAGGGACATCAGACACTGGAGCAGCATTTACGGGGCCACCATACACTGGAGCATTATACAGTACATGGGGCCCATTATGTATGGTGAATTATAAATGGGGCAGATCAGACACTGGAGCAGCATCCATGGTGCCCATCATATTCTGGAGCATTCTAAAAGGGGGGAAAAACAGACACTGGAGCATTATTTGGGCCCATAAGACCCTGGAGCATCATCCATGGTGCCCATCATATACTGGAGCATTCTAAAAGGGGCAGATCAGACACTGGAGCAGCATTTACGGGGACCATTATACATTGGATCATTATAAATGGGGCCCATTATATATGGAGCATTATTTTGTATGGAGCATCATCCATGGGGTCCATCATATACTGGAGCATTCTAAATGGGGCAGATCAGACACTGGAGCAGCATCCATGGGGCCCATCATATACTGGAGCATTCTAAATGGGCAGATCAGACACTGGAGCAGCATCCACGGGGCCCATCACATACTGGAGCATTCTAAAAGTTGGAAAACAGACACTGGAGCAGCATTTATGGGGACCATTTATACACTGGATCATTATAAATGGGGCACATTATATATGGAGCATTATTTTGGCCCATAAGACACTGGGCATCATCCCTGGGGCCCATCATTTTACTGGAGCATTTAAATGGAGCAGATCAGACACTGGAGCAGCATCCATGGGGCCCATCATATACTGGAGCATTCTAAATGGGGCAGATCAGACACTGGAGCAGCATCCATGGGGCTCCTCATATAATGGAGCATTCTAAATGGGGCAGATCAGTCACTGGAGCATCATCCATGGGGCCCATCATATACTGGAGCATTCTAAATGGGGCAGATCAGACACTGGAGCATCATCCATGGGGCCCATCATATACTGGAGATTCTAAAATGGGGGAGATCAGAACATGGAGCAGCATCCATGGGGCCCATCATATACTGGAGCATTCTAAATGGGGCAGATCAGACACTGGAGCATCATTCATGGGGCCCATCATATACTGGAGCATTCTAAATGGGGCAGATCAGACACTGGAGCATTTATCCATGGGGCCCATCAATACTGGAGCATTCTAAATGGGGCAGATCAGACACTGGAGCAGCATCCATGGGGCCATTCATATACCCGGAGCATTCTAAATGGGGCAGATAGACACTGGAGCATCATCCATGGGGCCCTCATATACTGGGAGCATTCTAAATGGGGCAGATCAGACATGGAGATCATCCATGGGGCCCATCACATACTGGAGAATCATATGGGGTTCATTATTTATGGGGCATTATATAGGGTATGGAGCATCATATGGGGCACATATGGGGCCCCATCTGTATGGAGAATTATATGGAGCCCATCTATATGGAGCAATATATGGGGCACATCATACGGGAACTGTCATGGGTGCATCGCCACGAAGATTGTCGCGATTGCACATTCTGATTCTCGCAGCTGAGTTGCTGTTACTTTGTGTTTGGTAATGAGAGAGTTAATTTTACCTAGCTCTTTGCTAAGTCTAGGTCCAGCCTCGCCCGGCTGCTTTTGATTATGTTCTAATTAGCTTCCTTTATATCCCGGCCAGTCTGGGTGTTAGATGCCGGTGTAAAGCATTCATGTAGTCTAGCAGACTGGATCGGTTCTGAGAATACTTAAGCTAAGAGCTCCTTAGTTGTTTTTACTCTTATAGCTTATAGTTTATCTCAGAGACCTTAGGTGTTCCTACGGTGTGTGAGTGTTGTATGTAAGACTTTATTTACTTTATTTCTTGTCTTTCTTGTATGTCTTTCTGTTCATTAACCGTTACCTGTTCATTCCCTTTGGTGGTAATCAGGGTCCTTCTTAGGACTAGATTACAGTTGGCAGGTATTGATAGGAGACAGGGTTTACGCTGGTGGCCTGGACCTCTGTACCTTTAACAGTACCTCCAGGTAGAGGGATTAGTTAGGACCCCAGTTTAGGGTCAGCATAGACCCCGGTCACCCTCTAGCCGGAGACAGCGTATAACGGATTCCGTATTGACCCACTGGACATTCTGTCAGGTAATTCTATGTTATCATATATCTATGCGCATGTTATATAGTATGTTGCCCTTTTGATATAGATTACTGACATCACATATATATGTATCTGCTATACAGCGTGACATTTTCACCGGCCCATACTAAAGATTCTCCCCAGCTGTCATGGATCCAGTAGCCCAGCTGGCCCGGCAGTTGCAGGGGTTGTCCATGGAGTTTGCAGACATTAAGTCCAAGGTTTTGTTCCCCCGGAGCAAACCAGATCTGAACCTAAGGTTGCTCTCCCGGACAGGTTCACTGGTGGGCGGGACAAATTTTTTACTTTCCGGGAGGCATGTAAATTGTACTTTCGGCTGCGGCCTCGGTCATCTGGGAGTGAAGAGCAGAGGGTGGGAATTGTTATCTCGCTCTTACAAGGGGACCCTCAATCTTGGGCGTTCTCTCTTCCCCCGAGCTCCCCGGCCCTCCAGTCAGTAGATCAATTTTTTGCTGCCCTGGGTTTGGGTGTATGATGACCCGGATCGAGTTTCCATTGCTGAAACAAAGTTACGTAAAATACGGCAAGGAAATCGTCCAGCGGAGGAATATTCTTCTGAGTTCCGTAGATGGGCAACAGATACTCAGTGGAATGACCCAGCTCTTAGGAGCTAGTTTTGTCAAGGGTTGTCTGACAAATTAAAAGATGTGTTGGCTCAGTATGATTCTCCTCCATCACTGGAGGCTGCTATGGCCCTCGCTATTCGCATTGATAGACGAATTCGGGGAAGACGCGAGGTAACTCCGCCTCCCGTGATGACTCCACCTACTACTAAAGTCCCTTATACTGAGGTTCCCCTGGTCTGTTCTGAGGAACCCATGCAGTTGGGAGGGACATCTTTTTGTAGGAGGGAATCGGCGGTGCGCCGCAAGACTAGAAGGTGTTTCTTTTGCGGGGAGAGAGGGACATTTTGTTGGGGGGTGTCCATCCCGGGCCTCTTTAAGCAAAGGAGTTAACCTGGGAGTGTGTATTTCGTCCCCAAATCCCTCTCAGTTTATCGTGCCTGCGGAGGTGGTGATTGGTACTAGAACTGAGAGGATTTCTGTTTTTCTTGATAGTGGGTCCGGGGCTAATCTGGTGGACGCTCGGTTTGCCCAGGTGCATGGTATGCAACTGAGTGTATTGGCCAAACCGGTCCCTATATCTCTATTGATTCTAGACCTCTTGGTCAAGGTAGCTTGGTACAAGCTGTTCATAACATAGATCTTCGAGTAGGGGCAATACATAAAGAGCAATTGTCTTGTTATGTGTTGGAGGGTCTACCTACTCCTATTGTGTTGGGACTTCCTTGGTTGGCTAAACATAACCCAGTGATTGATTGGCAATCCAGAAAGATAAGCCAGTGGGGTGAATTTTGCAGGAATAACTGTATGAGCACGGTCATCGGTGCGGTTGTGCCTAGGACTTTGTCTCCTTTTCTGGAGGACTTTGGGGAGATGTTCTCAGAGGAGGGGTGTAAAGAGTTACCTCCTCATCGAGCATATGACTGCTCAATAAAGTTGCTTCCTGATGCCTTATCTCGTACTTTCCCAGGGGCCGGGAAGACGGATGATCCGGTTCCTATTCCTCAGGAGGGAGTTGTAGTGTCAGCTGTATGCTCTGAGCTTGAGGGGGAGGTATTGGGGGCTCAGGGGGACGCCCCTGTGGGACTTCCAGGGAGACTGATAGTTCCAGATCGGTTAAGACTGAAGGTTACGGGGAACCGTTACAAACGGATGGCTGACAGGGGGAGAGTTTCTGGTCTAGATCTGAAGGTGAACGATCTGGTTTGGTTGTCTACCAGGAATATAAAACTTAAAGTTTCCTCCTGGAGGTTGGGTCCCAAGATTCATCGGGCCGTACAGGATCAGTTCCATAATTAATCCTGTGGCATTTCGTCTGGACCTCCCTCCTACGTTTAAAATTCATAATGTGTTTCACAAATCATTACTTAAAAAGTATGTGACACCAGTCATACCGTCACCTCTACCTCCTCCTTCAGTGGTGGTCAATGATAACGTGGAATTTCAGGGGTCGAAAATCATTGACTCACGTCTCCGATCCCTTCAGTACTTGGTTCATTGGAGGGGGTATGGTCCTGAGGAGAGGACGTGGGTCCTTGCGTCTGATGTTAACGCAGATCGATTGGTTCGGACCTTTCACACAACTTACCCGGGCAGACCTGGCCCTGAGGGTCCGGAGGCCCCTCGTAGAAGGGGGGGTACTGTCATGGGTGCATCGCCACGAAGATTGTCGCGATTGCACATTCTGACTTCTCGCAGCTGAGTTGCTGTTACTTTGTGTTTGGTAATGAGAGAGTTAATTTTACCTAGCTCTTTGCTAAGTCTAGGTCCAGCCTCGCCCGGCTGCTTTTGATTATGTTCTAATTAGCTTCCTTTATATCCCGGCCAGTCTGGGTGTTAGATGCCGGTGAAAGCATTCATGTAGTTTAGCAGACTGGATCGGTTCTGAGAATACTTAAGCTAAGAGCTCCTTAGTTGTTTTTACTCTTATAGCTTATAGTTTATCTCAGAGACCTTAGGTGTTCCTACGGTGTGTGAGTGTTGTATGTAAGACTTTATTTACTTTATTTCTTGTCTTTCTTGTATGTCTTTCTGTTCATTAACCGTTACCTGTTCATTCCCTTTGGTGGTAATCAGGGTCCTTCTTAGGACTAGATTACAGTTGGCAGGGATTGATAGGAGACAGGGTTTACGCTGGTGGCCTGGACCTCTGTACCTTTAACAGTACCTCCAGGTAGAGGGATTAGTTAGGACCCCAGTTTAGGGTCAGCATAGACCCGGTCACCCTCTAGCCGGAGACAGCGTATAACGGATTCCGTATTGACCCACTGGACATTCTGTCAGGTAATTCTATGTTATCATATATCTATGCGCATGTTATATAGTATGTTGCCCTTTTGATATAGATTACTGACATCACATATATATGTATCTGCTATACAGCGTGACAGGAACATTATATGGGACCAATTATGGTATGTATGGAGCAATATATGGGGCTCATTATTCTGTATGGACCACTATGTGGTGGCCATAATACTGTATGAAGGAATATACTGTCCGCTTTTTGAGCTATTGTAGATTTTAACATAGATATCAGTCATATCATGTAAGAAGTGAAGTATTTGGCATTGTACTATACCTATATTTCTCTGCCGTATCAGAGCATCATGAATTGTGGCATGTGTTAAAGGGGCCCACTGACACTCTTTGGCCCGGGGCACACGAAAACCGAGAGCAGCCCTTCCCGCCCCCACAAGTTTAGCCAAATAACCCCCAGTTTTCAATGCGTAACTATTATTATAAAGTTAGTTAAGGTCAGAGGGTGGGAGAGAGGAGTTAGTTAAATCATGCACTGAGCAGAACTGGGAGTAGATTAAGTTCGGTGTATTTCCATCTTCATGTGCAGGAGAGTAAGTAATCTGTAAAAGGCTGAAGGAGGAAGTAAGAGAAAAACGATAATTGACTGATGTGGAGAGGGAATCATCAATATGGATGATAAAGTCATACATGATATTATGAAATGTCATTGTCAATGAAATGCAAAATATTTCAATATAAACAATGAAAATGATTGTGGGAACAGTACCAAAAATTGTAGACAAATTGTTATATAGGAATCAGACAGAAACTGTTGTGCTTCTGCTGTCCTAACATCGGAAAGACACGGGTATTACATACAAGGCCCAACTGGGACAAAAAAGCAGCCCTGCTACACAAACCTCAACAGCACACATACTATAACATTCCCTCCCCAGAACAGTGAATTTTGCTTTTACTTAGTAATGTTCCTTAAAGGGAATCTGTCACCCCATTTTTGCTATATCAGATAAAGATATGACTGAATAGTGCGTCCCATAACTAATCTATCGGTATCTATCATATATCCTGACACTCAAGGTTTCATGGCAAAATACCTTTGCAAACTTCGTATTTCTGTATGCAAATACTTGCAGTCCGGTCCGATGGGCGGCGTTTTTTTTTCTTCCCCCACCGCCCCTCGGCTTCTCTTGCGTATGTTCGTCTGTGACTAGCACAGACAGCGTAGTGTTTCAGCACTTGCGCTTTTCAAAATCCCCTCGCGCATGTGCAGTGTGCTTTGCCCAACAGTGGGCAGACGACTTCTGGGGCAAGGAAAGTGAAGAAAAATAGTTGCGCATGTGCTGTAATGATTTTATGCTTTGCCCACTGTTGGGGATTTTCAAAAGCGCAAGCCCGGCAAGCCGACGTTAAAGAAAAAAAAACTGCGTAGGGCAAGAATGGAGGCGGTGGGGGAATGCGAAGAAATGCCGCCCATCGGACTGGACCACAGGGATTTGCATACTAGAAAACTAACTTTACAAAGGTATTTCTACATGAAAACTGGGGTGTCATGAGATATCATAGGTACCCATAGATTAGTTATGGGACGCACTATCTTTCTCACATATGGCTAAAATGGGGTGAGAGATTCCCTTTCTTAAAGGAGTTATTTGAAGAGCCACATGTGAATGGTGAAGCATTGTGCATGATCAACCACAGCTCCATTTGCATGGTGCTTTTCAAAGCTACGTGTCTCAGGATCGTGGGGGTCCCAGCAATCAGATCCATAGCAAATGGAAAGTCATCCCCTATTCAGAAGATAGGGAATAACTTTCAAACTTGGGATAACCCATTTAAACAGGTTTTCAAGATTGATTTTTATTTTCCCATAGGCACATATAAAATAATAAACCAATAATGGCAATCCAGAAGTCCAATACTGCCAAGGGCTTGTGCAAACAAGCATATAAATCAGGTGTGTGCTATCTTTATTTTTTCATCACAAAGCACATTGACCGATGTTATTTAATGAAGCAATGCAGATAGACATTTTTCTTCTCATACGATTTGGTGTGAGAAAAAAATAGCATGCTACGATTTTCCTCTGTAATTGGATGAGAATCACCTATTCAAGTGCGCACACTAGCTCTAGCTTGCACGCGCCGACATACGGCGAGGCCTTGTCAGCGAGTGCAAGCAAGAAAGTGCTTGCATGCAGAGCCTTTATTCAAAAGTTATAAAGTGCCTTGTGGGCCACTTTGTAGTTCAGAGCTGCTGGCCCACCCGGTATATATCCGCTTTGGGAGATTGCCAGTCCGGGCCTGGTCACAGTGGTGTTGGTAGGGTATAACCACTGATTACCATATTACATTACAAATCTGCAGGATGGGAATTTATCCTATTCCTTTTTACTGAATTAAGAGGTTGCTGTACTAACTGTCATTTCTTGTCATTGCCATTCTGTATTTTTGTATAACTTTTGCTAAATTTAAGCAGAAAAAAGGAGTAACAGTACTCTAGCTTCTGCAATTAAATAATGCTTGCAATGAATTATTGTCAAGAAATTCTTATACTTGTCAAATAAGAAGGACACTTTCCCTAAGTTATTTAATAAATGCTCAACCTAAGAACAAATATTTTAAGAAGGAATTGGCCTTGATATTTTTACTGCTTGTAGACATTGGTATCTGTAGAAACGGTACCTGCTGTGTACCTTGTTCATAATGCTACATATATTTTAATGTATAATTGTTTTCTCACAGACAAAGAGCAGATAAAATACACTGTAATTGTTAGAAGAGCATAAAGAAAACTTCAACAATGATATCCAGAGTGGAGCATTTGACCTTCGGAAACAATGTGCTCATACAATATTTTCTGCAATTTCTAAGTAGTCTCTCTATACAGAGGCTATCCCTCATTAGCCAGGTTCACCTCCTCACCTTGCTTCATTAGGCTCCACTCCTCATAGTCTCAGCTGAGCAGTAAGGAACATTATGCACTGACGGAAAATAAGCTTTCTTTAGTGAACATCCTTTTTTGTCTGTAATGAGAATGAAGATCACATGCAGTCAATAGCACTGTGCATCAACTCAAAAATACTTCCATTTCACCTTGCAGACAAACTAATAACTAGCACTGTCGTGAGAAGAGACTGTGGATTAAAGGCATGATTAACCTTCATTTCAACATGTACGCAGGAGATGTTTCCTTGTTTGCAGCTTAATAAACATCTGTAGCAACATGTCTTAAATAATTTTGGTGGCAAAGAAGAAAGTAAATGGAGCAGTCAGCTGTATTTAGACAGATGAGAGTATTTGTAAAGCTCATGCATAGAATAATAGGCAATGTCCCAGCCTTAGCCTTTAGTAAGAATGCCCAATATACTGTGAAGCATCTTGCCTTAAAGAGTAGCAGCACTTTGAAATAAGTTTTCAAAATAATCTTCCCTGTATTTACATGAGAAATAACATGATTTCAGGTCATTACTAGAGATGAGCAAACTTGTTCAAAAAACGTTCACCAATCTCAAATTTGGCCCAAATGTACAGATTTGTGTTCGGACACCTGAGCATTTTCAATAAAGATCGGCAAAATTCAGCCAAAGTTTGTTACGTGATCGCTTTTCCACTAATGCTTTTGTTAAAACTTTGGCTAGGATAGTGGTGCTGTATGATGAGTGGGGGGACGTGTGTTTAATGAGGGGAGGAGGTGGGGAGAAGTTAGATGAGCTGCAGACTGTTTTTTTTAATTTTTTTAATTTTATGTGTGGAGATTCCAGCAGCCAATCAGGGAGCAGAAACCAACCACAATGTCCAGACGCAAGGGCTTGTGTCATTGGCTGCCGAAGTCACATGTCCCTCTCCATATAAAGAGAGGACATGTTGTTTTGCCACCATTTTGTCAGTGTAACAGCACAGAGAAGCAGTTCCTGCTGCTGCTACTGGATTGTCACATAGTTAGGTAGGCGGCTGCTTGTCAGTTAGCTAGTTCAGATACATAGGATCCTGTGTAGCTATGAAATCGACCTTCCAGCAGATCAATCGTTTTTGCTTATTGTGTGCTCCAGAGACACCAGGGTACATTTCAGCATATAACTCTTTTGTGCTGCTAATATTGTTCTTGAGCCAGGAGTCCACATGAAAATCTAAATTGTTTGTTCTAATACCGTGAACCAGAAAGAAGGGGACATTACAGTACCTAATAATTTTGTGCTCATATTTTTGCTCCATCCAGGAGTGCACATTTGAAAATCTAAATTGTTTGTTCTAATACCTTTCTCCAGAAAGCAGGGGACATTTCAGTATCCAATAATTTTGTGCTGATATTTTTGCTCTGTCCAGGAGTCCACATTTGAGAATCTAAATTGTTTGTGCTAATATCATTTTCCAGAAACAATGTTGTGCTGGTAATATTTTTACAGAGGCATCAGTCCATATTTGAAAATACAGATTGTTTGTGGTGCTAATAGCATGTTCCAGAAACAAGGCTGCATTTCAGCAGAAAAATATTTTGGGCTGGTAAAATTTTGGACTAATCAGGAGTCCACAAATTGTTTGTGCTAATAGCATGTTCCAGAAACAATGACACATTTCTGAAGAAAAATATTTTGTGCTGGTAATATTTTTGGCCAGGTATTAGTCCACATTTGAAAGAAAACAACTTATTTCTGCTATTTGTGTTGTCCAGCCAGCAGGTCACATTTTAGCATAGGACAGGGTTTGGACCAGCATTTCTAGATTAAACATTAATCGGTAACAGGTGGATGAGTGACAGGTATAGGCCCGGTGGTCTGAGAGCCCTGTCAAATTCAAGCAAGACACATGAAGGAGACCCAACTTGAAGTCCAAACATTTTCAAAAATTAGGGACATACATCAATAAAGTGGCATCAATTTATTTTATTTATTTATTTTACCCACTTATATAACATTTCCACAGCGCTTTACAGACATTATTAATTTCCGCAGAGTACAACCGGTATAATGGGGCTCTAACACACCTTCCATTGTAGGCAATCCACCAGTTGGAGACCCAACTTTGAGTCTCCACATTTCATAAAATAGTAATATCAGTAGGTGTAGCAACAGCAGGCACAGAAGCCATGACAAGGGTGTATCAGACCTGCTTTACTGCAAATAATGGCGCAAACAGAGAAAATTTTTCTAGTTCCCAAGCAGGATCTAATCAAAATTTTGAAAATTTCGCAATTTTTCAACTTTGAATTTTCATGCCCTTAAATCACAGAGATATGTTACACAAAACGCTTAATAAGTAACATTTCCCACATCTCTTCTTTACATAAGCACAATTTTGGAACCCAATTTTTTTTGTTAGGAAGTTATAAGGGTTAAAATTTAACCGGCGATTTCTCATTTTTACAACACCATTTTTTTGGGGGGACCACATCACATTTGAAGTCACTTTCAGGGGTCTATATGAAAGAAAATACCCAAAAATGATACCATTCTAAAAACTGCACATCTCAAGGTGCTCAAAACCACATTCAAGAAGTTTATTAACCCTTCAGGTGCTTCACAGGAATTTTTTGACTGTTTAAAAAAAATTATTTTAGGTCCAATTTTTTTTTCCCAAGGGTAACAGGAGAAATTGGACCCCAAAAGTTATTGTGAAATTTGTCCTGAATACGCTGATACCCCATATGTGGGGGGAACCACTGTTTCGGCGCACGGCAGAGCTTGGAAGGGAAGGAGCGCCATTTGACTTTTTCAAACCAAAATTGGTTGGAATCGAGATTGGACACCATGTAGCATTTGGATAGCCCCCGCTGTGCCTAAACAATGGGAACCCCCCACAAGTGACCCCATTTTAGAAACAAGACCCCCTAAGGAACTTATCTAGATCTGTGGTGAGCACTTTGAACTTTGAGTCATAAAATTAAAAAAATCATATTTTTTCCACAAAAATGGTCTTTTCACCCCAATTTTTATTTTCCCAAGGGTAACAAGACTTAAAAGTTATTGTGCAATTGGTCCTGAGCACGTTGATACCCCAATATGTGGGGGTAAACCACTGTTTGGGTGCATTGCATTGCTTGGAAGGGAAGGAGCGCAGATTAACTTTTTCAATGCAGAATTGGCTGTATGCCATGCCGCGTTTGGAGAGCAACTGATGTGCCTAAACAATGGAATCCTCCAACAAGTGACACCATTTTGGAAACTAGACCCCCTAAGGAACCTATTAAGATCTGTTGTTAGCACCGTTCAACCGCCAAGTGTTTCACTAAAGTTTATAATGCCTGGGTGTGAAAAAAAAAATTTCCACAAAAATGATTTTTAGTCCGCAATTTTCCAATTTTTGATTTTTCCCCAGGAAATTGGACCCCAAAAGTTGTTGTCCAATTTGTCCTGAGTACGCTGATACCCCATATGTGGGGAGAAATACTGTTTGGGTGCACGGCAGGGCTTGGAAAGGAAGTAATGACATTATGGAATGCTGACTTTGATGGGTGTCCGGTTCAGTTTGCAGAGCCCTATGTGCCTAAGCAGTGTGAATCCCCCACAATTGACCCCATTTTGGAAACTAAACCCCCTAATGAACTTATATAGATCTGTGGTGAGCACTGTGAACCCCCAGGTGCTTCACACAAGTTTATAATGCCCGGGCATGAAAATAAAAAATCCTATTTTTTTCCCACAAAAATGATCTTTTAGTCATCAATTTTTTATTTTCACAAGGGTATCGGGAGAAATTGGACCCCAAAAGTTGTTTTACAATTTGTCCTGAGTATGCTGACACCCCATATGTGGGAGAAAACTACTTTGTGGGCACACGTTGGGGCTCGGAATAGAAGCAATGACGTTTAGTAATGCAGACTTTGATGGAATGGTCTGCGGTTGTCATGTCGTGTTTGGAGATCCCCTGATGTGCCAAACAGTGGAAACCCCCCACAAGTGACCACATTTTGGAACCTAGACCCGCAAAGGAACTTATCTAGATGTGTGGTCAGAACTTTAAACCCCCAAGTGCTTCACAGAAGTTTGTAACGCCTGGCGTGAAAATAAAAAATCATATATTTTCCTCAAACATGATCTTTTAGTCCCCAGTTTTTTAGTTTCCCAAGGGTAACAGGAGAAATTGGACCCCAAAAGTTGTTGTCCAATTTGTCCTGAGTATGCTGATACCCTATATGTGGGAGAAAACTACTGTATGGGCACACGTCGGGGCTCGGAAGGGAAGTAATGATGGTTTGCATGGCAGACTTTGATGGAATGGTCTGCAGGTGTCATGTTGCGTTTGAAGAGCCCCTGATGTGCTTAAACAAAGAAAAACCCCCACAATTGACCCCATTTTGGAAACTAGACCCCCAAAGGAACTCATCTAGTTGTGTGGTGAGAACTTTGAACCCCCAAGTGTTTCACAGAAGTTTATAATGTAGAGCCATAAAAATTAAAAATCATATTTTTTTCCACAAAAATGATATTTTCGCCCCAAATTTTTTATTTTCCCAAGGATAACAAAAGAAATTGGACCCCAAGAGTTATTGTGCCATTTGTCCTGAGTACACTGATACCCCATATGTGGGGGTAAACTACTGTTTGTGCGCATAGCAGAGTTCAGAAGTGAAGAAGCACCGTTTGACTTTTTCAACGCCGAATTGGCTGGAATTGAGATCAGACGCCATGTCACAGTTGAAGAGCCCCTGATGTGCCTAAACAGTGGAAACCCCCCAATTCTAACTCCAACCCTAACCCCAACACACCCCTAACCCTAATCTCAACCCTAATCATAACCCTAATCACAAACCTAATGTCACGGGTGTGTCACTGCGAAGATCGTCGCGATTGCACACCCTGACTTCTCACAGCTGAGTTTCTGCTGCTGGGTGTTTTTCGGCAGTGAGAGAGTTAATTCTCCCTCTCTCTGTGCTGGACAAGACCAGCCTCGCTCAGCTGCAATTAATGTTGCGATAATTGGATTTCTTCATATACCTGCCTGTCTGCTAGGGAAGTGTCGGTGAAAGCATTCATGCAGACCAGCAGAGCGGATCATATTGAGAAGTCTAAAGCTAAGAGTACCTGTTGTGGTTTTCTCCTCTCCTCGCTTTATTATTTATCTCCTTACCATTTGGTGTTCCCCCTGTAGTTGTTGTTTTGTATGCAAGGTGTCTTTTATTTTACCCCTTGTACTGTCTCGTTCGTCTTATACTGTGTGTAGGCAGTTACCTTCCCGTTCCCTGTGGTGGTAATCAGGGTCCTTCTCAGGACTAGATTACAGTTGTCAGGGATTCACAGGAGATAGGGTTACGCTGGCGGCCTGGACCTCTGTACCATCAACAGTACCTCCAGGTAGAGGGATTAGTCAGGACCCCAGCTTAGGGTCAGCATAGACCCCGGTCCTCTTTATGCAGAGACAGCGTGACATTTTCACCGACCACTAAAGATTTTCTCCAGTCACCATGGATCTAGTAGTCAGTCTTGCTCGGCAGTTGCAGAGTTTGTCCATGGAGCTGGCGGACGTTAAGTCCAAGGTTTTGTACCCCCCGGAGCAGACTGGACCTGAACCTAAAGTAGCTCTCCCTGACAGATTCACTGGGGGGGGGGACAAGTTTTTTGCTTTCTGGGAGGCATGTAAATTGTACTTTCGGCTGCGACCTCGGTCATCTGGGAGTGAAGAACAAAGGGTGGGGATTGTCATCTCGCTCCTACAAGGAGACCCCCAAACCTGGGCGTTCGCTCTCCCCCCGGTCTCCCCAGCTCTCCAGTCAGTGGATGGGTTTTTTGCAGCTCTGGGTCTTGTATATGATGACCTGGATCGGGTCTCCCTTGCTGAATCTAAGTTACGTAGGATACAGCAGGGAGATCGTCCGGCGGAGGAATTCTGTTCGGAGTTCCGTAGGTGGGCCACAGACACCCAGTGGAATGACCCGGCTCTTAGGAGCCAGTTTTGTCAAGGTTTATCTGACAAATTAAAGGATGTGCTGGCACAGTATGACCCGCCCACGTCACTGGAGGCCGCTATGGCCCTTGCTATTCGTATTGACAGACGTCTTCGGGAGAGGTGCGGGGTAACTTCGCCCCCTGTTATGACTCCACCTTCCTCAAGGGTCCCTTATACGGAGGTTCCCCTAGTCAGTCCAGAGGAGCCTATGCAATTAGGAGGGACATCATTCCGGGGGAGGGGATCGGTGGGGCACCACAAAACAAGAAGTTGTTTCTTTTGTGGGAAAAAGGGACATTTTATTGGGGGGTGTCCATCCCGTTCTTTGCAGAGTGAGAAGTCGCCGGAAAACTATTGATCCCAGATTGTGTGGTGGACGGCAATCTGGGAGTAAGTATTTCGTCCCTAAATTCGTCTCAGTTTCTCGTACCGGCGGAGGTGGTGGTGGGTGCGAGAACTGAGAGGATATCTGTTCTTCTGGATAGTGGGGCCGGGGCTAATCTGGTGGATGCTCGCTTTGCCCGGGTTCAAGGTATGCGATTGAGTGTGTTGGCTAAACCCGTCCCCATATTCTCGATCGACGCCAGACCTCTCGGTCAGGGAAGTTTTTTGCAAGCAGTGCATAACATAGATCTTCAAGTGGGGGCGTTACATAAAGAACTGTTGTCTTGTTATGTGTTGGAGGGTCTTCCTACTCCTATAGTGCTGGGCCTTCCTTGGTTAACTAAGCATAACCCGGTTATTAATTGGCAATCCAGAGAGATAAGTCAATGAAGTGAATTCTGTAATAAAAACTGCATGAATACGGTCATTGGTACGGTCGCTCCTAGGGCCTTACCTCCATTTCTGGTAGACTTTGAGGATGTATTCTCGGAGAAAGGGTGTCAAGAATTACCTCCTCATCGCGAATATGACTGTTCTGTTAACTTGATCCCTGGGGCCAAATTTCCGAAATCTAGGTTGTATAACCTTTCTGGTCCTGAGAGACAGGCCATGAAGGATTATATTTCAGAGAGTCTGGCTAAGGGGCATATTAGACCTTCATCTTCCCGGTGGCCGCGGGGTTCTTCTTTGTGAAGAAAAAAGATGGAGGCCTACGCCCTTGCCTGGATTTCCGTGAGCTTAATCAGATTACGGTCCGAGATCTGTATCCGCTCCCACTTTTCCCGATCTCTCTTCAATCAGATCGTGGGTGCCAAATGGTTCTCTAAGTTGGATCTCAGAGGGGAGTGCAATCTGATTAGGATGAAGGAGGGGATGAGTGGAAGACGGCGTTTAACACTCCGGAGGGGCATTATGAGAACCTTGTCATGCCATTTGGTCTGAGTATTGCCCCAGCGGTGTTTCAACACTTTGTAAATGACATCTTTCGCCACCTAATGGGACAGTTTGTGGTCATATATCTGGATGATATCTTAATTTACTCGCCGGATCTTGTGTCTCATCAGGAGCATGTTAGACAGGTGTTACAGATCTTGCGGATAATAAACTGTACGCCAAATGGGAGAAGTGTGTGTTCGCCGTACAGGAACTTCAGTTTTTAGGATTCCTGGTGTCAGCATCCGGTTTTCGTATGGACCCTGGGAAAGTGCGGGCAGTTCTTGAGTGGGATCTGCCAGAGGATCTTAAGGCATTACAACGTTTCTTGGGGTTTGCTAACTACTACCGGAAATTCATTCGTAATTTTTCGTCCATAGTTAAACCTCTCACAGACATGACTAAAAAAGGGACGGATTTTTCAAAATGGTCTGACAAGGCTTGTCAAGCGTTTTCTTCCTTGAAAAAATGTTTTGCTTCAGCATCCATACTTATTCAGCCTGATGCGTCACAGCCGTTCATTGTTGAGGTGGACGCTTCCGAGGTAGGGGTGGGAGCAGTATTGTCACAAGGTTCGTCCCCTGGTAAATGGCATCCGTGCGCCTTCTTCTCTAAAAAATTGTCGTCCGCGGAGAGGAATTATGATGTCGGCAATACGGAACTCTTGGCCATTAAGTTAGCTTTTGAGGAGTGGTGTCATTTTTTGGAGGGGGCAGTCCACCCAGTCACCGTCATTACTGATCACAAAAACCTGCTATATTTAGAGTCCGCTAAACGTCTGAATCCCAGACAAGCTAGGTGGTCGTTGTTTTTTACCAGGTTTAATTTTGTCGTCACATATCGTCCTGGGTCAAAAAATGTTAAGGCGGATGCCTTATCTCGCTGTTTCCCAGGGGCTGGGAATACGGAGGACCCGGTTCCGGTCCTTCAGGAGGGGGTGGTGGTGTCGGCAGTATGCTCTGAGCTTGAGGAGGAGGTATTGGAGGCTCAGGGGGACGCCCCTGTAGGACCTCCAGGGAGACTGTTTGTTCCAAATCAGTTGCGACAAAAGGTGATCGAGGCACACCATAATTCAGCTTTGGCAGGACACCCAGGGAGTAAAGCAACTGAGGATCTCTTCTCGCGCCGGTTTTGGTGGCCTAACTTACATAGGGAGGTGGTAACTTTTGTCGCGTCCTGCGAGGTTTGTGCGCGCTCTAAGACCCCACATACCCGTCCGTCTGGGGCCCTCTTACCTTTGAAGATCCCGGAGCGTCCATGGACTCATCTGTCTATGGACTTCATTACGGACCTCCCGCCATCTTCGGGTAAAACAGTCATACTCGTTGTAGTGGACAGGTTCAGCAAGATGGCACATTTATCGCTCTTCCTGCTCTTCCTAATGCTAAAACTCTTGCGCAGGTGTTTATTGGGGAGATTGTAAGACTTCACGGGGTACCCTCCGATGTGGTGTCGGATCGGGGGTCTCAGTTTGTGTCCAAATTCTGGAAAGCATTTTGTACACGGCGGGGGATGCAGTTGTCATTTTCATCGGCTTTTCACCCACAGTCCAATGGTCAGACAAAGCGTCTGAACCAGAGCTTGGAGACATATCTCCGGTGTTTTGTGTCAGAGAACCAGGAGGACTGGGCTTCTTTCTTGCCTCTGGCGGAGTTTGCTCTAAATAATAGGCGGAGCGAGTCCACTGGTAAGTCCCCGTTTTTTGGGGCATATGGTTTTCACCCCCAGTTTTGTACTTTCAATAGGGGGGGCTCTTCTGGGGTTCCTGAGGAGGAACGATTTTCGTCGTCACTTGCTTCAGTGTGGAGAGGAGTGCTGAATAATCTGAGTACTATGGGGAACCGATACAAACGTATGGCTGATAGGAGGAGAGTGTCTGGTCCGGACCTAAGTGTGAACGATCTGGTATGGTTGTCTACCAAGAATATAAAACTTAAGGTTCCCTCCTGGAAACTGGGTCCCAGGTTCATCGGGCCATACAAGATCAGTTCTATAATTAATCCGGTTGCATTCCGTCTTGACCTCCCTCCCACATTTAAAATTCATAATGATAAAGATCGTTGCTTAAGAGGTATGTGGCGCCGGTGATACCTTCACCTTTACCTCCTCCTGTGGTGGTCAATGGTAACTTGGAGTTCCAGGTGTCGAGAGTCATCGATTCACGTCTGAATCGCCGGTCCCTTCAGTACCTTGTTCATTGGAGGGGGTATGGTCCTGAGGAGAGGATGTGGGTTCCTGCGTCGGATATTAACGCAGACCGATTGGTTCGGGCCTTCCACACTACTCACCCAGATAAACCCGGCCCTGAGGGTCCGGAGGCCCCTCGTAGAAGGGGGGGTACTGTCACGGGTGTGTCGCTGCGAAGATCGTCGCGATTGCACACCCTGACTTCTCACAGCTGAGTTTCTGCTGCTGGGTGTTTTTTGGCAGTGAGAGAGTTAATTCTCCCTCTCTCTGTGCTGGACAAGACCAGCCTCGCTCAGCTGCAATTAATGTTGCGATAATTGGATTTCTTCATATACCTGCCTGTCTGCTAGGGAAGTGTCGGTGAAAGCTTTCATGCAGACCAGCAGAGCGGATCATATTGAGAAGTCTAAAGCTAAGAGTACCTGTTGTGGTTTTCTCCTCTCCTCGCTTTATTATTTATCTCCTTACCATTTGGTGTTCCCTCTGTAGTTGTTGTTTTGTATGCAAGGTGTCTTTTATTTTACCCCTTGTACTGTCTCGTTCGTCTTATACTGTGTGTAGGCAGTTACCTTCCCGTTCCCTGTGGTGGTAATCAGGGTCCTTCTCAGGACTAGATTACAGTTGTCAGGGATTCACAGGAGATAGGGTTACGCTGGCAGCCTGGACCTCTGTACCATCAACAGTACCTCCAGGTAGAGGGATTAGTCAGGACCCCAGCTTAGGGTCAGCATAGACCCCGGTCCTCTTTATGCAGAGACAGCGTGACACCTAACCCTAACAAACCCCTAACTCTAATCCCAACCGTAACCCTAACTTTAGCCCCAACTCTAACCCTAACTTTAGCTCCAACCCTAACCCTAGCCCTTATAGGAAAATGGAAATAAATACAGTTTTTTAATTTTATTATTTATCCCTAACTAAGGGGGTGATAAAGGGGGTTTTATTTACTTTTTATAGCGGGTTTTTACGATTGGCAGCTGTCGCACTCTAAAAGACGCTTTTTATTGCAAAAAATAGTTTTTGCATCATCAAATTTTGAGAGCTATAATTTTTCCTTATTTTGGCCCACAGAGTCATGTGAGGTCTTATTTTTTGTGGGATGAGTTGACGTTTTTATTGGTACCATTTTCAGGCACATGACATTTTTTGATCACTTTTTATTACGATTTTTGGAAGGCAGAATGAACAAAAACCAGCAATTCATGAATTTCTTTTTTGAAGGGGGCGTTTATACCATTACGTGTGTAGTAAAATTGATAAGGCAGTTTTATTCTTCGGGTCAGTATGATTACAGCAATACCTCATTTATATCATTTTTTTATGTTTTGGCGCTTTTATACAATAAAAACGATTATATATAAAAAATAATTATTTTTGCATCGCTTTATTCAGCAAGCTATAACTTTTTATTTTTTCGCTAATGATGCTGTATGGTGGCTCGCTTTTTGCGGGACAAGATGATGTTTTCAGCGGTACCATGTTTATTTATATCGTCTTTTTGTTCACGTTATTCCACTTTTTGTTCGGCGGTATGATGATAAATCATTGTTTTTTGCCTTGTTTTTTTTTTAAGGGGTTAACTAATGGGACAATTTTATAGGACTGGTCGTTATGGAAGCGGCGATACTAAATATGTGTACTTTTATTGTTTTTTTATTTACATGAAGAAATGAATTTATTGGAGAATATTTTTTTTTCTTTATTTAGGAATTTTTTTTTACATGTGTTATTTTTATTTTTTTTATTTTGTCCCAGGGTGGGACATCACTGTATATAGGTGGATCACTGATCTGACACTGTGCACAGCACTGTGTCAGATAGGCAATCTCACAGGCAGTGCTGCAGACTTTCTCAGCGCCGGGAGCGCTGTGATAATCAGCTGACACCCGGCCGCAATCAGCTGCGCTCCCCCGGGAACGTAGCTGATCGCATGTGATGTACTATTCCGTCCATGGGAAATAAGTCCCAGGGCACATGGACGGAATAGTACGTCTGATGGCAGAAAGGGGTTAAACTGTATCAGCATGAAAAATGCAGCAAAGACCGCAGCAAAAACTAAGCAAAAATGCAGCAAAAACTGTTTTTTTTTAAACAGAATCTTTACTGCCAAGAGTGCAGGTTTTACCTGTAGAAAAAATAGCAGCAGTAACACAATGTGTGAACATAGCTTTACTGCCAAGAGAGCAGGTTTTGACTGCAGAAAAAAGGCAGCAAAAATGCAACATGTGGACATAGCCTAACAGGAAAGTCTGTAAATATTTATCTGCATTTTTCTAAGCTCATGTCAGCTGATTTGTAGCCACAGACTGCATTAAAATTGAATGCACAGGGAAACTAAGATCCAGTAAAGTTAGAGTGGTGCAAAATTTGTAACAAAAGCAAATTATACAAACCATTTTTTTTGCCCAAAATACGTGCATTTAACTGAAAATAAAGGTCCCATAGATGGCCAACCCATATAGCCTTATACATTTAATCCATATTAATTTGGTCTCATATACATGGTGGTCCAAAAGTAGGTGGACAGTATGTGTAATAGAGTTATGAAGGGGGAGATTTATCAAACATGGTGTAAAGTGCAACCAATCAGATTCCACTTTTCATTCTTCTCAGACTGTTTGGAAAATGAAAGGTGGAATCTGATTGGTTGCTAAGGGCAACTGAGTCAGTTTCACAGATCCAGTTTTCACAGATAAATCTCCCCAAAATGGCAAATAATTTAAATACAGATCACAGAAAATGGATTTTAAAAGAGTATTGGAAATCTGAAAATGCTGAAACAGAGCAAATTGGTTGAAACATTTGGTACTCAAGCCCCAAAGAGACAAACCATTTACTGCATTAGTAACAAATTTGATGCCACTGGCTCAATCCTTAATGCTCCAAAAACTGGTTGACCCAAAACAGCCTGTACAGAAAATAATAACCAACTTGTTACTGAAACATTTGCTCAGATTCCAAAAAAGTCCACCAGAAGAGTCTCTTTAGAATTGGGAATTTCACGAGCTTCCATCATGCGAATCCTGAAATCTATTGGGTGGAAAGCTTATCGTCCATGTCTAATTCATGGTTTATTGAAGGATGATCCAGACAGGCGGCTGCAATTTAGTGAGATTATGCTTAATGAAATTGAAGAAAGTCCAGTAATTTCAGATAACATTATGTGGAGTGATGAAGCTTCTTTCAAATTATCTGGCCATATTAGCAGACATAATTTTATTTACTGGTATAATGAGAACATGCATTTAACATTAGAGCAACAACTAAATGAGCCTGGTGTTAATGTTTGGGGTGGTATTTCAAGTTTTGGGGTTTTTGGACCATTTTTTTTTGATGGAACAGTCACAGGAGACAAGCATCTTGAAATTCTAATGAATCAAGTTGTTCACCAGTTACAGCAACAGCCTAATTCAAATGACCTTTATTTCCAACAAGATGGGGCCACTCCACATTATTCAAGAGTAGTCTGCGAGTATCTTGATGAAACATTTCATAATAGATGCATTGGACGAAGAGGCCCACTTGATTGGCCGGCACTTTCACCAGACTTGACTCCAATGGATTTTTGCTCTTGGGGAGTACTCAAGGACAAAGTTTATAGTCGAAAAACCAAAAAGTGTCAGTGATTTGAAAAATTACATAAGAGATGCATTTCAAGAAATTAATACCCAAAGAGACTTGTGCAAAAATGTTTGTCGAATCGTAAGAGGCAGACTTCAAAGCTATGCAAATTGTGATGGAAAACAGTTTGAGCACCTGTGTCGATAAAATTTAAGGGCTTTTGCATTATTGTTCAGAATAAAATTTAATTGTCAGTATTATGCTTGTGTTAGTAAATATAATTGTATATATAAATCAAAATAAATGTTATTATTTTCTGCCCACCTACTTTTGGACCACCCTGTATATTGGAAGTTGATATAAAATACTAGATGGTGGCCCGATTCTAACGCATCGGGTATTCAAGAATATGTATGTAGTTTATTTATGCATGGCTCCGTTCCCACTCTTGTATGCATGGCTCCGCTCCCACCCTCTCACCCTATATACATGACTCCGCTCCCACCCTCCCATCCTATACACATGGCTCCGCTCCCACACTCCCATCCTATATACATGGCTATGCTCCCATCCTCCCATCCAGTATACATGGCTCCGCTCCCACCCTCCCATCCTATATACATGACTCCGCTCCCACCCTCCCATCCTATATACATGGCTCCGCTCCCACCCTCCCATCCTATATACAGTACAGACCAAAAGTTTGGACACACCTTCTCATTCAACGATTTTTCTGTATTTTCATGACTATGAAAATTGTAGAATCACACTGAAGGCATCAAAACTATGAATTAACACATGTGGAATTATACATTACACTTTACAAAAAAGTGTGAAACAACTGAAAATATGTCTTATATTCTAGGTTCTTCAAAGTAGCCACCTTTTGCTTTGATTACTGCTTTGCACGCAGAAAAGTTGAACGGATGGACTCTACATGCCTGGTTCCCACCATGAAGCATGGAGGTGGAGGTGTGATGGTGTGGGGGTGCTTTGCTGGTGACACTGTTGGTATAAGATCTTGATATAAGATCACATGGCATCGTGTTCAGGTACAGATAAGTTAAAAAGGCGGCCCTTAGGAAATTTACCACCAGGCACTAACTCAATAGCGCAATCGTAGTTTCTGTGAGGAGGTAAGGACACAGACTTACTTTCACTAAACACATCAGAAAAATCAGTCAAAAAGTCAGGAACATCCTGAGACTGGGGAGAGGCAGATAAAACATGAGTGCCAGAATTAACACATTGACAGCCCCAACTGGTCACAGACACAGATTTTAAATCCAAAACAGGATTATGAATCTGCAACCAAGGGAAACCCAGAACAATAATGTCATGCAGATTATGCAACACCAGAAATTTGCAACTCTCCTGATGATCTGGTTCAACCCTCATTATCACCTGAGTAGAAAATTGGGGTTTATTCTCCGCCAAAGGGGTAGAATCAATGCCCAGTAAAGGAATAGACTTCCACAGGGGTATCATGGGAAAGCCACAACATTTGGCAAAGTCAAAATCCATCAGGTTAATAGCTGCTCCTGAATCAACAAAAGCCTGAGCCGAAAATGTGGACATGGAGCAAATGAAGGTAACAGTCAACAGAAATTTAGTCTGAACACTACCCAAGACAACTGAGCGCGCAAAACGTCTTCCCCGCTTAGGACAGACGGAAATAGCATGAGAGGCGTCACCACAGTAGAAACATAACCCATTGCGCTTTCGAAACTCATGAGCTGTGCCCCAGAAGTCACTCCATCACACTGCATGGGCCCAGAAGCTGGCTCACAAGGCAACACCATCTCACGCATACCTCTGCGCTCACGCAAATGTCTGTCAATTTGAATAGCCAATGACATAGAATCATTGAGACCAGAGGGAACAGGGAATCCCACCATAACATTCTTTACATTCTCTGACAGCCCCTTCCGAAAAAGGGCTGCCAAAGCATCATCATTCCATTTGGTCAGGACTGCCCACTTTCGGAATTTCTGACAGTACAACTCAGCGTCTTCAAGACCCTGATTTAATGCCATCAAGATCTTTTCAGCTTGATCAGTGACATTAGGTTCATCGTACAATAACCCCAGAGCCTGAAAAAATACATCAATATCATTCAAAACAGGATCCCCAGGTGTCAAAAAAATCCTTCTCAGCACCCAGAGAAAAAGAGGGAAAAAATGCAACAAACAGAAAAAAAAAATGTCTGACAACTCTGACAATTTCTTCTTTCCACACTATTTTTCCCTTCTGTGAGTACCATATAATTTTCAGTTTGTCCGGTGATACTGTTATGTTAGGTAGCTGAGGAGGACAGGAACAACAGCCGGGCAGACGAGCACCTGAAATGTTGGTAACTAATGGGTTGCAGATTCCTAAACTAACCACACAACTAGAGGTAGCCGTGGAGCGTTCCTACGTTGATCCTAGACGCCTCGTCACAGCCTGAGAGATAACTACACCCAAAGGCAGAAAGATGAAAGCTATCTGCCCTGGAGCAGATCCCCAAAGAAAATAGGAAGCCCCCAAACATGTAATGGCGGTTAGACAAGAAGAAAGCACGGACACAGACGGAAAATAGAATGAGCAAACGCTGGGGCCACAAGCTGACTAAATAGGATAGGACAGGAGAGATTACTTTCTGCAACCCAGAAAACCCTACAAAAATCCAACAATTCTGATTACAAAATTACTGAGATCACATAATCTCGCCACTCACTAAATCAGATCTCAGTGTGAACAAAACCAAGCCGCAGCCGCTGAAAAAGCAGGAAAAAGCAAATGAAAAAACAACAGTGGCTACAGACAAATTGTGAGGAGCACAGGCCCCAGGAGGGGACCCGGCTGTCCTCCACAAATGTGCAGAAAACTATGCAATTTGCAAGCACAAAAAGAAAAGCAGAAAATATCTTATCTGAAAGCAGTAGACGCAGGCAAGACACCAGCAAACTTCCAAATGAACCAGGAACCACAATTGAGACCAGAACAATTGATCACCGGCGACCATCATGGGAGGGAACCTCCCTTATATCAGTCCAGTCAGTGATCCCAGATTGCCATTCCTCGCTGGAAGGTTCAGTACTGTCTGTAACCACCAGAGGGAGCCTCTGCTCATTCACAACACCCTCCCATCCTATATACACGGCTCCGCTCCCACCCTCCCATCCTGTATACATGGCTCCGCTCTCACCCTCCAATCCTATATACACGGCTCCACTCCACCCTCCAATCCTATATACATGGCTCCACTCCACCCTCCCATCCTGTATACATGGCTCCGCTCCCACCCTCCCATCCTGTATGCATGGCTCTGCTCCCACCCTCCCATTCTATATACATGGCTCCGCTCCACCCTCCCATCCTATATACATGGCTCCGCTCCCACCCTACCATCCTATATACATGTCTCCGCTTCCACACTTCCATCCTATGTACATGGCTCCGCTCCCACCCTCCCATCCTATATACATGGCTCTGTTCCCATCCTTTATGCATGGCTCCGCTCCCACCCTCCCATCCTATATACATGGCTCCACTCCCACCCTCCCATCCTGTATGCATGGCTCCGCTCCCACCCTCTCATCCTATATACATGGCTCCGCTCCCAACCTATATATATGGCTCCGCTCCCACCATATATACATGGCTCCGCTCCCACCCTCCCATCCTATATACATGGCTCCGCTCCCACCCTCCCATCCTACATACATGGCTCCGCTCCCACCCTTCCATCCTGTATACATGGCTCCGCTCCCACACTCTCATCCTATATACATGGCTCCACTCCCACCCTCCAATCCTATATAAATGGCTCCGCTCCCACCCTCCCATCCTATGTACATGGCTCCACTACACCCTCCCATCCTATATACATGGCTCCACTCCCACCCTCCCATCCTATATACATGGCTCCACTCCACCCTCCCATCCCCTCCAATCCTATATACACGACTCCACTCCACCCTCCCATCCTTTATACATGGCTCCGCTCCCACCCTCCAATCCTATATACATGGCTCTGCTCCCACCCTCCCATCCTATATACGTAGCTCCGCTCCCACCCTTCCATCCTATATACATGGCTCCACTCCCACCCTATATACATGGCTCCGCTCCCACCCTCCAATCCTATATACATGGCTCCAATCCCACCCCATATACATGGCTCCGCTCCCACCCTCCCACCCTATATACATGGCTCCGCTCCCACCCTCCCATCCTATATACATGGCTCCACTCCCACCCTAAATACATGGTTCCGCTCCCACCTTCCAATCCTATATACATGGCTCCGCTCCCACCATATACATGGCTCGGCTCCCACCCTCCCATCCTATATACATTGTTCCGCTCCCACCTTCCAATCCTATATACATGGCTCCGCTCCCACCCTGTATACTTGGCTCCGCTCCCACCCTCCGCTGGGCCCTCTCGTCCTCCCCATCATACTTACCCTCTTTGCTCCGTCGCTGCATGTCCCTGCATCTCTATCCCGGCGGTCAGCTTCTTCCTCTGTGGAGCGGTCACGTGGTACCGCTCATTAAGGTCATGAATATGGACGCCACGCCTATAGGAGTGGCATCGCGTCCATATTCATGACCTTAATGAGCGGTACTACTTAACCGCACCGCACAGGATAAAAGCAGACACGCAGGCCGGGACAGGGATGCAGCGACGGAAGGTGAGTATGTACGTGGAGATGACCCGCGGCTACCGTCGGGAGATCAGCTGATCTCCCGACGATAGCTGTGGCGTGCTGGACTGTGCCTGTCGCCGGGAGATCAGCGGCTAGTGCCGCTGATCTCGCGACAATAGCGGTGGCGTGCCAGGTTGAAATCCTGCACCAATTCGTGGACGGAAGTGCCTGTCGCTGATTGGTCGCGTCCCGCCGGGCGCGACCAATCAGCGACGCAGGATTTCTGTTACAGACGGAAGTTAAAAGTTAGACAATTATAAAGATAGATATTTTTATTTAGATGACTAAAAAACAGGTAAGATCGGTTTTTGCAGAATTCATAGTATGATACTCTTTGAGTACTCTATCAAATGGAACACCAACTATTTTGTAGGCCTCCTCCACTTCTCCACTCCATGATGGTTTCCAACAGAAATGTTTGCTAATTTTAAACAAACTTATTGACTGAATATCTAAGGGGGTCTCCAAATTCAACTCTCTGAATCCCCAAATTCTCTCTTACTGATATCCATACTGTGTAAAATTAATGTAATGTAATGTAATGAGTTCCTTAGTCTATTTGGATTTAGGCTGTTGACATTGGATTTGTTCTCTGTGTTTGATGGATAAGCTAGGAAAATAGTCTTACATGACAAATGTGCTTGTACAATTACATCTGTCAGCTATTGAACGTAAAAAATGCAAACCCAGCATGAACATATTCTTACTTGTAATTATTCCAGAATTATAGAACTTTTACATGAATATGTAATCTGTCATTCTGATGTCAGACTGCTTTGTTTAAGCAGTAATTACCCATATTTCCATTAGACTTATCCATTGTTTTACAACGTGAATACTTCTAAACAGTAATATATTGATCAGTAAGGCTTGATATGTAAAATGTTTCTTTGAAAAGTGAATTATATTTTTTCAATCATGCTCTGCAAAAAGATTTTTAATATAGATTTAACTACCTTTTAAAATCATTCCCAGTCTACAATCAGCAAGGAACAAAATAAATCTTGCACATCTCCAGGACCAGATGGCTTTTTTCTGCAAGTACGTGGCAAAACAATTGCTTTTCTATTCACACTTTTCTGTTCCATTATTATAGGCAATCCTGTTCCGCAGGAGATGAGCTCCTTGTAGTACTTAATTTCCGTATTCTAAAGTGACAATCTAAGTACACGGTAAAACAATTTATCTGAAAGCTGATTTAAAAGAAATGTGTGGTACACAGTAGACTGGACCTGCATGCAAGTCTGCTTCAGATCTATCCCTGAGCTTGCAAAAGGACGTTGGGATTAGGGGAATAATAAATAGATAATTTATAGAAGGTGATAGTGTTGAGCGATACGATACCGCAAGTATCGGGTATCGGCCGATATTAGCTCTATAGGCCTTTCGATACTTAGTTCCGATATTTTCGTCTTATCGGATACCGGAATCGGGATTGTCACTGTCACTGTCAGTGTCCGTCGGTCGGGTCTGTCAGGAGTCAGCGGCACTTACCTGGCAGAAGATCTCCGGCGGTCACGGGCTGGACTGCTTCATGGCCGCCATCATCTTTCCCCGGCGGTCACATGCAGTTTCTCGCGATAACTGCAGTGACTGCTGGGTAATCCCGGCCTAAAGCAGTCAGTCCGATGACGTCACCGCGGGGAAGCAGGTAATCAGCTGTGCTGCGTTGCGATGACAGGCTCTGCCTGTCATTGCGATGTAGCAGAGCTGGATCGTCGTGGGACTGTCGTTACTATGGACTGCGTCGGACAGGTGGTATACTGTTGGTTTGTTTTTTTTTTTTTTTACAGGAGATCGATGGCGTCGCAGGAATGAGTGTATAATAAAATTAATGAAAACTGTGTTGTCTCTTTTATTTCATTAAAATACTTTTTTCTTGCTTTGTCTTTTTTTTATACATTTAATAACTTTGGGATTAATAATGGATCGGTGTCTTATTGACACCTCTCCATTATTAACCGGGCTTATTGTCACCGTGCAATCAACGGTGACATTAACCCCTTATTACCCCACTTGCCACCGCTACAGGGCAGTGGGAAGAGCCGGGTAAAGTGCCACAATTGGCACATCTTTTGATGCGCCAAATGTGGGGCTGCTGTAGCCTGGTATTATCAGGCTGTTGAGGGCCAAAATCCATGGGCCTTGACAGTCTTTTAATACCAGGCCGCAGCAGTCTGCATTTTACTTGGCTGGTTAACAAAAATAGGGGGACCCCTACGCCGTTTTTTTTTCGAGGGGATCCCCTATTTTTGTTAACCAGCCAAGCTAAGCAGACTGCTGTGGCCTGGTATTATCAGGCTTGCAAGGTCCATGGATATTGAATCCTTACCAGCCTGAAAAACCAGGCCTCAGCGGTCTGCTTCATCTGGCTGGTTAACAAAAATAGGGGGGACCCCACGCCAATTTTTTTCGAGGGGATCCCCTATTTTTGTTAATCAGCCAAGATATGCAGACTGCTGTGGCCTGGTATTATCAGGCTGGCAAGGTCCATGGATCTTGGCTCCTTAACAGCCTGAAAATCCAGGCCTCAGCGGTCTGCTTCATCTGGCTGGTTAACAAAAATAGGGGGGACCCCACGCCAATTTTTTTCAAGGGGATCCCCTATTTTTGTTAATCAGCCAAGATATGCAGACTGCTGTGGCCTGGTATTATCAGGCTGGCAAGGTCCATGGATCTTGGCTCCTTAACAGCCTGAAAATCCAGGCCTCAGCGGTCTGCTTCATCTGGCTGGTTAACAAAAATAGGGGGGACCCCACGCCAATTTTTTTCGAGGGGATCCCCTATTTTTGTTAACCAGCAAAGATAAGCAGACTGCTGTGGCCTGGTATTATCAGGCTGGCAAGCAGGGTCCGACTGAGCCACCGGGACACCGGAGAAACCTCCGGTGGGCCCCAGCTCCTGCGTGGTGGGCCCTGATTTGAAAGGATAGGTCGCGTGGCAGAGGGGGCGGTGGCCCCGGGCCCCGCGCTCTGAGGGGGCCCACCCGGAGCTACGCTACAGTAACTGTATCGGCGTGCACAGCATGCCGATACAGTTACATTCTGCGGCAGAGCAGGGAGAATCGATCTTCCTGCTCTGCCGCCCAGAAGCTATGGGGCCTGAACAGGCGTTGGGGGGGCCCGGTGCCAGCAGTGGGCCCCACAACCGTCATCGGAGGGTCAGCTGTATCGGCATGGGTACGGTTGGGGCGAGGATATGGGTGTGATTAGCTGTGAAATGGGTGTGGTCGGGGCGTGGCTTAAAATTTGCAGTTGCGCGCTATGCGTGCCGCAGCCTTTAACCCTCTTTCCTGTCTTCAAAATTTGGGAGGTATGCTGTATGACCTCCCTACAACTTCTGGGCATGCTCCTGATGAGCGCGACGGATGGTCTCCTGAGGGATCTCCTCCCACACCTGGACTAAAGCATCCAACTCCTGGACAGCCTGTGGTGCAACGTGGCATGGCCTAAAATTTGCTGCAGCAGGCACAGCGTGCCACAGCCTTTGTCCCTCTTTCCCTTCTTCAAAGGTTGGGAAGTATGATGGTGGGCCCCAAGAATATTTTTTCTCTGGTGGGCCCAAGGTACTCCAGTCCGACGCTGCTGGCAAGGTCCATGGATCTTGGCTCCTTAACAGCCTTAAATACCATGCCTCAGCAGCAGGGGCGTACATAGAAATCATGGGGCCCCATAGCAAAAGTCTGAATGGGCCCCCCCAAAAAAAAAAAAACCCAGAGCCATTGTAAATGTAAAGTGCCAGCACAGTGAGGGGACACATTAAACAAAAAAATGTATTATGCCCCCATAGATTGTGCCCCCATAGATGCTCCATAGTATAGGCCCTTATGCTGCCGCAGCTGCTGCAACCAAAAAAAAAAAAAAAAGACATACTCACCTTTCGTCACTGGGGGCCAGGTGCCGGTGTCCTGAGCAGGGGGTGACACCAGGTGCCGATGTCACCGCTCGCTCAGGGCCCCGGCACCTGAGATATTTACCTGTCCTCTCTCCACTGTTGAGTGCCGCTGTCTTCGGGGTCCTCCAGCAGTGAATGATGAGGCAGAGGGCGCGGCGCGCACTAACGACGTCATCGCGCCCTCTGACCTGAACATTGCAGCAAGAGGACGCGAGCAACGGTGGAACGGGACAGGTAAATATCCCTTATACTCACCCTTCTGCCGGCGCGGTCTGTGCAGCCCCTGCTCTTCTCCCACGGTCTCCGCCGCCAGTGTTCAGCGGTCACGCGGGACAGCTCATTAAAGTCATGAATATGTGCGTATTCATGACTGTAATGAGCACCTGACCGCTGAACACAGGCGTCGGAGACCGTGGGAGAAGAGCAGGGGCTGCAGAGACCGCACCAGGAGGGGTGAGTATATAGAAGAGCTGCGCTCCCCCTCACCCGCCGACCCCCTGGTAGTACTGTGTCAGCACAGCTACCCGACCATCGAGGGCCCCCTCACCTGTCCGGGCCCCATAGCAGCTGCTTGGTCTGCTTCATTCACGGTACGCCACTGCTCAGCAGTCTGCTTCATCAGGCTGGTTAACAAAAATAGGGGGGACCCGACGCCATTTTTTATTCGAAGGGAACCCCTATTTTTGTTAATCAGTTCCCTCTGACGTCACTGATTGTGTCCCTGGCTGACCTGAAGTGAAAGTGGAAAGCAATCAATTAAGCTTTCCACTTCCTCTCCTGTCAGCCAGGAGAGGAACTCATTCATTTGGGGGTTTACTGTGAGGCTGCAGCATTAGCTGCGGTCCCTGCAGTAAACATTAACCCTTTCTGAAGGATTACACCGTGGGACCTGACTGTGCATGGGATAGGTAAGAATAATTTTGCTTTTTTATTTTATTTTTATTACAGGAAATGGTTTTTGCAGTCAAATAAAAGATGGTCAAAAACATGTGTCTTTATTTCATTAAAATGATTTTTAATTAAAGTGTGTGTGTTTTATTTTTATTTCATGCAATAGGATTAATAATTGATAGTTGTCTAATTGACAGCTCTCAATTATTAACCTGGCTTAAGGTCACCTTTCAATTGCAATGTGGCTTTAACCCCATATTAACCCATTCGCCACCGCTACAGGGCAATGGGAATAGACGGGCAAAGTGCCAGAAAGGGCGAATCTAATTATAGATTTGTCTTTTCTGGGGTGTCTGGGGGCAGATGTTAGTAGCCAGGAGGGGCCAAAAATAATGGTCCCTCTCTGGGCTATTATTATCTGCCCCCCTTCGCTGGCTTTGTCTGTCTGGTTGCGAAAATAGGGCGGGAGCCCACGCATTTTTTTTAAACAATTTTACACCTCATATATATATATTATATATATATATATATATATATATAATATATACATGTCATTGAATTTGTGACACATATATATATATTTATATTTATAGTTCATACACTTCTACATAGTATAATAGCCGCTAATTCAATTGACGGCTTTTGTGAAAATGCAGAACCCGACATGAAATGACACTTGGTGTACATAGGGTTAACCATGTCTTTTCATGTCCTTTGCTATCTGATTTGCACAAACAATTACATCAGTCTATGTGTGCAAAATTTCACACCTGTAGGGGTTAATTAAAGGTGTAAATTCGTAGCAAAAAAGTCCGTTTTTTTTTACAACGAATTTACACCTTTAATTAACCCCTACAGGTGTGAAATTTTGCACACATAGACTGATGTAATTGTTTGTGCAAATCAGATTGCAAACGACATGAAAAGACATGGTTAACCCTATGTACACCAAGTGTCATTTCATGTCGGGTGCTTCTGTCTTTTCACAGAAGCCGGCTTTACCCGGCAATTGAATCAGAGGATATTTTACTATGTAGAAGTGTATAAACTATACATATATGTATATATATATATATATGTCACAATGACATGTATATATATATATATATATATGTATTCTATGTGTGTATATTTAGTGTTTACAAGGAAATAAAGGTTTTTTTTAGTTGCGATATTTTGTTCCCATAGACTTACATGGGACTTCCGGTATCGGAATCGGATATCGCCGATATTTAGTGATATCGGCGATACCATTCCGATCCGATATTTTTAGATATCGAGCAGTATCGCTCAACACTAGAAGGTGACTGACTACTAAAGCTCCAGGGCCTAAGTGTAAAATCTGTAAGAGACCCCTGGCTGCAGCCCTACTATAATGTTAAGTAATTGAACCGGTAAATTCAAATACTTATTTTTTCTTTTTATTGATGAGAACAGGCATTTCCTTTTTTTTACGTATTGTATTGGGCATTTAGGAAGAAAACATTATTATTATATCATCTACATTTATTGGGCTCGTGCACATGACCATATTTTTGGTCAGAGTGCTATCCGACAAAACATCGGATCACACTCAGACCAGTGTTATTCTGTGGGGCCGTGCACATGTCTAATTTTTTCCTCGGACATAGCCGGTCCAATGAACAAAGTTGCAGCATGCCCAAGTTAGATTCTCTATTTGGATCGCATTCAACCATGCAAATCAATAAGTCTGTGGAAAACATCAGACTACACTCAGAAGACATCTGGTGTCCATGGACTGACAAAATGGAAAGGATGGAGATTTTTTTTTTCTCCACATTCTCCTCATCCAAAAGAATCAAATCACACTATGATCACATTCTGATGAAACTCGATCAGATTATATTAGCATAATTGATCTGATTCTGTCATATTATATACTATATGCTCATGTGACCCTAGCTTTACAAACAGTTATGACGTAGGTTCTATAATTGCAGTTGGTGAAATTACAAAGCTTAAGAATATGGTTCAAAATGAACCTGTCACCTGATATACGCTGCCCAATACATGGGCAGCTTGTATCAGACACTAACAGCATTCCTAAGCCAGGTATGCTTGACTCTGAAAGGCTTTAATAGGTCTCGACGACCGAGCCACTCTGTAGACTAGTCAGACCGGTGAGTACCCTTCGGCTTTTCCCTGCCCACTGCCCTCAATCGACATACAGGTCTCTGTCTACATGAGTGTGTAAGCACAGATCGGTCAATCCAGGGCTGAGGGCTGGGAGAAGTTGTCAGGGACCCGACTAGTCTACAGCACGGTCTTGTTCCTCGGTGGATTTCAAAGTATGAAGATTTTGTTGGCGCTATATAAATAAAATAATTATTATTATTGTTATTAAGAATTATGATCTCCAAGAATAGAGATAAATATGAAGTAGTGCAAAAATTACAGCAGAACTAACTACCTGAAGTAAAAGGAGCATTTGTCATAAAATGTGGCGGTGGTGGTTAGAGATTAGAAAACTTGTTCAGAAAACTCTCGCCAATCTCAAATTTGGCACTATCATAGCACATCATCATAGCACATTTCACCAGTAGTGTTGAGCGATACGATACTGCAAATATCGGGTATCGGCCGATATTAGCTCTATCGGCCTTTCGATTCCGAATACCGATATTTTCGTCATATCGAATACCGGAATCGGATTTGTCACTGTCACTGTGAGTGTCCGTCGGTCGGGTCTGTCAGGAGTCAGCGGCACTTACCTGGCAGAAGATCTCCGGCGGTCACGTCCTGGACTGCTTGATGGCCGCCATTATCTTCTCCCTGGCGGTCACATGCAGTTTTTTCGCGATAACTGCAGTGACTGCAGGGTAATCCCGGCCGTAAACCAGTCTGATGACGTCACCGCCGGGGAAGCAGGTAATCAGCTGTGCTGCGCCGGGATGTCAGGCTCTGCCTGTCATTCTGATGTAGCAGAGCTGGATCGTCGTGGGACACTCGTTACTATGGACTGCGTCGGTCAGGTGGTATACTTTTTTTTTTTTTTTTTTCATTTTTTTACAGGAGATCGATGGCGTCGCAGGATGAGACTGTAATAAAAGTAATGAAAACTGTGTTTTTTTTTTTTTTTATTAAATTAACCCCTTCATGACCCAGCCTATTTTGACCTTAAAGACCTTGCCATTTTTTGCAATTCTGACCAGTGTCCATTTATGAGGTAATAACTCAGGAACGCTTCAACGGATCCTAGCAATTCTGAGATTGTTTTTTCGTGACATATTGGGCTTCATGTTAGTGGTAAATTTAGGTCGATAATTTTTGCGTTTATTTGTGAAAAAAATGGAAATTTGGCGAAAATTTTGAAAATTTCGTAATTTTCAAATTTTGAATTTTTATTCTGTTAAACCAGACAGTTATGTGACACAAAATAGTTAATAAATAACATTTCCCACATGTCTACTTTACATCAGCACAATTTTGGGAACAACATTTTTTTTGTTAGGAAGTTATAAGGGTTAAAAGTTGACCAGCGATTTCTCATTTTTACAGCAAAATTTACAAAACCATTTTTTTTAGGGACCACCTCACATTTGAAGTCACTTTGAGGGGTCTATATGGCAGAAAATACCCAAAAGTGACACCATTATAAAAACTGCACCCCTCAAGATACTCAAAACTACATCCAAGAAGATTATTAACCCTTCAGGTGCTTCACAGGAACTAAAGCAACGTGGAAGGAAAAAATGGACATTTTAATTTTTCCAACAAAAATTTTCTTTTAGCATCAATTTTTTCATTTTTACATGGGCAACAGGATAAAATGGATCCTAAAATTTGTTGGGCAATTTCTCCTGAGTAAACAGATACCTCATATGGGGTCATAAACCACTGTATGGGCGCACAGCAGGGCTCAGAAGGGAAGGAGCGCCATTTGACTTTTTGAATGGAAAATATACTGGAATATTTAGCGGTTGCCATGTCGCATTTGGAGAGTCCCTGTGTGCCTAAACATTGGAGCTCCCCCACAAGTGACCCCATTTTGGAAACTAGACCCCCTAAGGATCTTATCTAGATGCATAGTGAGCACTTTGAACCCCCAGGTGCTTCACAAATTGATCCGTAAAAAAAGAAAGTACTTTTTTTTTCACAAAAATTTTCTTTTAGCCTCAGTTTTTTCATTTTCACATGGGCAACAGTATAAATTGGATCCTAAAATTTGTTGGGCAATTTATTCTGAGTTCACAGATACCTCATATGTGGTCATAAACTACTGTTTGGGCGCACGGCAGGGCTCAGAAAGGAAGGAGCGCCATTTGACATTTGAATGGAAAATATGCTGGAATATTTAGCGGTTGCCATGTCGCATTTGGAGAGTCCCTGTGTACCTAAACATTGGAGCTCCCCCACAAGTGACCCCATTTTGGAAACTAGACCCCCTAAGGATCTTATCTAGATGCATAGTGAGCACTTTGAACCCCCAGGTGCTTCACAAATTGATCCGTAAAAAAAAGAAAGTACTTTTTTTTCACAAAAATTTTCTTTTAGCCTCAGTTTTTTCATTTTCACATGGCCAACAGGATAAATTGGATCCTAAAATTTGTTTGGCAATTTCTCCTGAGTACACAGATACCTCATATGTGGTCATAAACCACTGTTTGGGCGCACGGCAGGGCTCAGAAGGGAAGGAGCGCCATTTAACTTTTTGAATGGAAAATATGCTGGAATATTTAGCGGTTGCCATGTCGCATTTGGAGAGTCCCTGTGTGCCTAAACATTGGAGCTCCCCCACAAGTGACCCCATTTTGGAAACTAGACCCCCCAAGGAACTTATCTAGATACATAGTGAGCACTTTGAACCCCCAGGTGCTTCACAGAAGTTTATAACGCAGAGCCGTGAAAATAAAAAATCATTTTTTTTTCTCAAAAAATGATATTTTGGCCCTCTATTTTTTATTTTCACAATGGTTACAGGAGAAATTGGACCCCAAAAGTTGTTGTCCAGTTTGTCCTGAGTACGCTAGTACCCCATATGTGGGGGGGAACCACTGTTCGGGCACACATTGGGACTCGGAAGGGAAGTAGTAACGTTTTGAAATGCCGACTTTGATGGAATGGTCTGCGGGCGTCATGTTATGTTTGCAGAGCCCCTGATGTGCCTAAACAGTAGAAACTCCCCACAAGTGACCCTATTTTGGAAACTAGACCAAGCAAAGAACTTATCTAGATGTGTGGTGAGCACTTTGAACCCCCAAGGGATACACAGAAGTTTATAACGCCCGGGCATGAAAATAAAAAAATCATATTTTTTCCACAAACATGATCTTTAGTCCCCAATTTTTTTATTTTCCCAAGGGTAACAGGAGAAATTAGACCCCAAAAGTTGTTGTCCAATTTGTCCTGAGCACGCTGATATCCCATATGTGGGAGAAAACTACTGTATGGGCACACGTCGAGGCTCCGAAGGGAAGTAGTGACGTTTTGAAATGCCGACTTGATGGAATGGTCTGCTGGCGTCATGTTACGTTTGCAGAGCCCATGATGTGCCTAAACAGTAGAAACCCCCCCCAAGTGACCCCATTTTGGAAACTAGATCCCCCAAGGAACTCCTCTAGATGTGTGGTAAGCACTTTGAATCTCCAAGTTCTTCACAGAAGTTTATAACGCAGAGCCGTGAAAATAAAAAATCATTTTTTTTCCACAAAAATAATTTTTTAGTCCCCAATTTTTTTTCCCCAATGTTAACAGGAGAAATTAGACCCCCAAAGTTGTTGTGCAATTTTTCCCGAGTACGCTATACCCCATATGTGGGGGTAAATCACTGCTTGGGCATACGTCGGGGCTTGGAATAAAGGGAGTACTGTTTGACTTTTTGAACGCAAAATTTGCAGGAATCAACGGTGGCGCCATGTCGCGTATGGAGACCCCCTGATGTGCCTAAATAGTGGAAACCCCTCAATTCTAACTCCAACCCTAACCCCAACACACCCCTAACCCCAACCCTAACCCCAACACACCCCTAACTCTAATACAAACCTTAACTATAACCCTAACCCCAACACACCCCTAACCCTAATCCCAACTCTAACCATAAACCTAACCACAAGCCTTATCAGCATGCGTTGCGATGCGCACACAAATGGGGTGAATGGCAGCGTTAATGGACTGCGTTACACCGCGTTATACCGCGGTGAAACGCAGTCCATCTAACGGACTACCATAATGCAATATGAACCCAGCCTAACCCTAACGCCCCATGCACACGTTGCAGATTTTTCTAAAATCCGCAGGTAAAATGACCTGTGATTTACCTACGTATTTAGCGCGGTTTTTCCCTGCGGTTTTACACCTATAATGGAATAGGTGTAAAACTGCTGCTGAATCCGCACAAAGAATTGACATGCTGCGGATTTAAAACTGCAGCAAATCCGCGCTGAAAAATCAGCAGCAAATTCGCTGCGGATCAGCAGCAAATTCCGCTGCGGATCAGCAGCAAATTCCGCTGCGGATCCGCAGCAAAATCCGCTGCGTATCCGCAGCAAAATCCGCTGCGTATCCGCAGCACAAAGTCCGCTGCGGATCAGCAGCAAATTCCGCTGCGGATCAGCAGCAAATTCTGCTGCGGATCCGCAGCAAAATCCGCTGCGTATCCGCAGCAAAATCCGCTGGGTATCCGCAGCAAAGTCCGCTGCGGATCAGCAGAAAATTCCGCTGCGGATCCGCAACAAAATCCGATGCGGATCAGCAGCAAAATCCGCTGCGGATCCGCAGCAAAATATGCTGCGGATCCGCAGCAAAATCTGCAACGTGTGCACAGGGCCTAATAGGAAGAAAAAAAAAAAATCTTTATTTTTTTATTTGTCCCTACCTATGATAAAGTGGGGGTTCATTTACTTTTTTTATTTTGATCACTGTGGACAGTTTATCACAGTGATCAAAATAAATTGTTTGACACTGGGGGGCGCACTGCGCATGCGCCGACCGGCGGGCGCACTGCGCATGCGCCCGCCATTTTCCAAGATGGCGGCGCCCATGAAGAGGGCGCCGGGACCGATCCAGGGACATCGGTAGACCGGGAGAGGTGAGTAGGGGAGTCGGAAGTTTAGGGGGGGGATCGGAAGGTGGAGGCACCGGAGCAAAGGAGGAGGGGAGCTGTTAGTGACGGCGGTGACCGATCGCTGCCATCTTTCGGTGGCGGCGGCCGATCGCTGCCGTGACTACATGTGGGGGGTCAGGGCTCGGTGTCCAGCCATGGCAGATGCTATTGCAGCATCGGCCATGGCTGGATTGTAATATTTCACCAATTAAATTGGTGAAATATTACAGATTGCTCTGATTGGCTGTTTCACTTTTAACAGCCAATCAGAGTGATCGTGGCCACGGGGGGGTTAAGCCAACCCCCCTGTGGTGAAGCACAAAGGGTCCTGTAACTGCGGGTCGGGTGACCTTTGAGTGACCCCGGTCTCCCGGCCCGCAGGAACGCGATCCTTTCATGACACAGGGTATGCGTCATAGGTCGGATTGGCACTGACTTTCATGACGCATATGCTGTGTCAAAGGTCGGGAAGGGGTTAAAAAACTTTTTTATGAACATTCACCCGTCCGGGTACATCAACAATTTAACTATTTACATACAGGGACCCTGTCCGGGTTATTTCTAATTCTTTGGCAGGGGTGTTCCAGGTACCACCTGGTACTCTTCTGATGCTTGCCAAACATCCGAGACACCAAGGACCACCAGGACCTGATGACGTCGTGTGGCCTGTACAGTCAAGTCGTGACCCGCTATCTGGGTCTGTGTGGCCACCTCTTTCATCTCCCTCCGGGTCTGGAACCCTATGTCCCGGACTGAACGAACCCCAGGGGGCCTAACAGGCGCCGGGTACGGGCCAGCTATACTTATCATGTCCATAGCTGGGGCTGCTGAGGAGACCCTGAGGGAGGCTGGGGAGATTTACGGCGTGGGGTGGGCACTTTTGCAGAGGCCTGGATGTGGGAGGCTGAAGGCTCCGAGGGTCTCACAGGTTCCTGACACTCTGGGGAGTAGGGGTCGCACCTGGTAACATTTAGGGCGTACCATCCATTGTAACCCCAGTGTCGGGTGTAAGTCACCAAGTCTCCTAGCAACAGGTCCCTCCCCGGGTGTCCTTCTGGGAGGTGAGTCTCCACGTCCCGCCGGGTCACAAAGACTTCTAAATAAAGTCCAGGCTCCTGGATGAAGCCCCAACCACCTTTCAATTTAAAGCTCCGTACTGCACCCTTACGCCGCGGCTCCCACAGGGTTCCTTTATCTTTTCTCATCCGGTCCTTATCTGCCCGGTCCTTCTCCAGCTGACGTTGGCGAAGCTTTTGGGTTTCTCGCTGCTCCCTTTGTCGCTCTGCTTCCCGCTCCCAACGTCTCCACTCTTCCTCCTGACGCCGGTTGAAATTCTCCTCCACCAGCAGCTCCATGTCTCCACCATCAAACTGCAGCTTACAGTGTCCGGTTTGCGGCAGCTCTCCTGGCGCCCCCCAGTCCTGGCGGCGCTCACCTGCGGAGGAAGCAGCTGGCTCTGGAACAGATGACAGTCGGGGCTCCGGTACAGGCAGGTAGACCTCTGGTGCCTGCGCGGCCTCCTCCATGAGGACGGGTGTCGCTTCTTCTGTCTCAGTGACGGGGGCAGACAGCGGGATCTGGGGTGCTGCCGGTGCAGAGTTTTTTCCAGGAACGGGTGCCTCCACTGCGACAACGTCAACCGGATCACATTGCAAGGGCTCCTCTACTAGAACGGGTGCCTCACCTTCCGGTACAGACACTTCAGGTAAGAGGGATTGGCGCCGCTCCAAGTTTAGTTTTAGGGCACGCCAGCTGGCTTCCATCCTGGCGACCTCCTCCCGGTGCCAGGCCAGGCCTCTTAGGGTATCCTCCGCTTCTTGCAGCGTAGGAGGGTTTCCAGGCCGGGTGCCCAACGGTGGTTCCGTGGCGATCGAGTCGCTTCCGTGGGGGGAGAGCTCTGACTGCTCCATCCCTTCACACTTCTGCTCGTGTCCATTAGCCATCTCTGCCAAGTCACATGTGTCATTAGCATCTGGAGAGGGCCCCTCTTTTGTAGGGAGGCGGGACCTTCGTGTTAGTTTCCGCACACTGAGGAGGATGAGGAGGCGGAACTGAAGAGCTGTGGGGCACGATGTTACATTGCAGTACCATTTACAGTGGTCGGCCATCGTTTTCGCACCACTGAGTGTACACCCACGAAGAGCACGCCCTTTTTCTTCACCAGTGCCTCGTCGTGACGCAGATATGGCGGAAAAATGGCAAATACATTCTCTGATGATTTTAGCAATTCTCAAGCACAAAACCAGTTCAATTCAGGCAAACAGGACTCGCTTATAGCGAGCTACAGAATCCTGTTCGTGACGCCCAAGTTGAGTCGCACAGAGCCAGAGGTTTTGGGGGTACTCGGCACCGAGCCCGTCGACTTCTATGGGGTATGTCACGGCTTTACCCGGCAATTAAATCAGAGTCTATTTTACTATGTAGAAGTGTATAAACTATAAATATATGTATATATATGTCACAATGACATGTATATATATATATATGTATTCTATGTGTGTATATTTTGTGTTTACAACGAAAGAAAGGGTTTTTTTTGTTGCGATATTTTGTTCCCATAGACTTACATGGGACTTCCGGTATCAGAATCGGATATCGACGATATTTAGTGATATCGGCGATACCATTTCGATACGATATTTTTAGATATCGAGCAGTATCGCTCAACACTATTCACCAGTATTTTTACTCAAAGTTGGCAAAATTCGGTCACAGTTCGGTAAATCGTTGCGTTTCCACTAATGCTTTTGTTATTACTTTGGTTAGGATAGCGGTGCTGTATGATGAGTGGAGGGTCAGAGGACCTGGGAAATTTAATTTTTTTTTCTTTAATAACTTAATGTGTGTACATTTTGGCAGTCAAACACGGCACAGAAACCATCCACAATGTCATGACATATGGTCTTCTGTGCTTGGCTGCCGAAGTCCCATGTCCCTGGCCATAGAAAAAGTGGACATCTTGTTTTGCTGGCACCATTTTCCCAGAGTCATAGTGCAGAGAAGCTGCTCTGGCTAGTGCAGCAAGACAACTTGTCAGTTAGCTAGATAGGATCCTGTCCTCTGTGAAATTGATGTTCCAGCATCTAACTAAATTGTGCAAAAACTATGTTGCAGTGTGCAGAAGGCAGAGCAGACATGGTGCAGTCAGCATAAGGATTCAGAGGAGGTGGAGAGGAGGGCGGAGCTTTTCAAGGTCCTAAACATTGCTGTGTGCATCTGACCTGCGTAGAGATACGCAGAAATGCAGGTCAGAATACCACTGTCATGGTATAGGACATGGTTAATGTCCTGTCCACTCAGGGTTAACTTTTGCTGGCCTCCCTTTGGATCTGGGAGGGTATTTATACCCAGTCCAGAGGGAGATTCTCTGTCAGCTATACTTTCGTTGTGACTGTGTATTTGACTCCCCTGGTTTGCGTGTATACTGCTCTGCTTGTTTGATTCCTGTGTATGACCCGGTCTGTTTGCTCACTCTGCTCTCTGTCTCACGTTTTGCTTATATTGTCTTCTCCGGTTCTGACCTCCTGGCTTGGCTATCGATACTCCGTTACAGTTTTGTCCCTATTGTACTGTCTATTGCCCGCTCTGGTTTACTGATCTATTGCTACGTCCTGAATATCCGTTCTGTCTAACCCTTTGGTACTGTCGTGCTATCTTGTGCTCTGATCTCGGCCTGTCCTGGTTTTTGTCCCTGTCTTTGCCCTTGGTAACTTTATCTCGTCGTTACCCTGCTAGGAGTTTTCCTGCAGTTCCTAGATCTCTGGAGTTTAGGCCACGCCCCCAGCAGTCATGTGCTGCAGGTCCTGTTAGTCTGCAGTACACATCATTCATTACTGCTGCCTCTGAGAGATGTGTGGCCAGCTCCGCCCCTTGGCTGTCACATGCTGCGGAAGGTCTTGTTCTCCAGAAACACACGTCTTCTCTGCTGCGGCTCTGCTTACAGGTATCTTGGGGCACAGTTGGTTCACTCAGGACACGTGCACTGGCTCAGTGAGCATGTGCAGTGTGGTGTCCTTGACATTATAGCTGACCATTACAGTCTTTCCCTGGTGGTAGGGTGTTAGTACATTATGGATCCGGTACGGGCTCTCACTGAGCAGGTTAATGAGCTCTCCCAGCTTATGCAGAATCTGTCTATGGAGCAGCAAAATCTGGTTCAGTCGCATCAACAGGTACAGAGAGATGTGGCAGACGCTTTTATGGGGTCTGTTCCGTCGGGGTTCCAGGAGGGGGGCCCCACTGATGTATCTCTTGCGGACCCCGACCCCCCTGTAAAATTACCCGACAATTTTTCTGGAGATAAAAAATTGTTTAGGGTTTTTAAGGAGGGATGCAAGTTGTTCTTTGAATTGCGTCCCCGGACCTCTGGAAATGAAAAGCAGAGGGTGGGGATCGTAATGTCCTTATTAAGGGGGGCTCCGCAAGCATGGGCTTTCTCTCTCTCTTCCTCTGCTCCTGAACGTATGTCTGTGAACCTGTTCTTTGAGGCTCTGGGGCACATTTATGACGAGCCTGGTAGAGTGCGTCTGGCTGAGGATATGGTGATGAGTGTGACACAGGGGAGGAACTCTGCTGAATGGTTCTGCTCAGAGTTCAGACGTTGGACCGCGGAAGTATCCTGGAATGATGCCGCCCTTAGGGGGTTGTTCCGCAGGGGCCTATCTGACCGTCTGCAGGACGCTCTGGCATTACATCCTCCTCCCGATACTCTGGAGGACGCCATGATGCAGGCGGTCCTTATGGACCGGAGACTCCGTGCTAGGGGAATGATGCAACAAGAGACTCCCTTGTACTCCAAATTGTGTTACACCGCACCCGCATCTGAGCCCATGGAGATGGAGGCTGTCTCAGGAAAGGAACGAGAGAGAAGACACCGTAAAGACAACCGTCTATGCTTTTACTGTGGAGCCTCTGGACATTGGAAAAGGGACTGTCCTTCCTGCCCTTCTTCTGTGAAATTATCAGGAAAACTACTGAGTCTGGGCAACAATCGTGGAGGTTGCCCAGACTCCCAGGTACATTTTTTTTCGCTTGCTAAAATGGTGCTCCAGGTTGAATTGGAACTTGCTGGCGGTTCTGTTATGACCACCGCCTTTGTTGACTGTGGTTCCTCCATTAATCTGATTGATGCCAAATTTGTGACTCTTAATAAGATAGGGACAGTCAGGTTGAAAGATCCTGTTAAAATTGTGGCGGTGGATTCATCCCCTCTTGCCCGGGATGGAATTTGTTTTATGTCTGAAGTTTTTTCTTTGAAAGTGGGTTCCACTCAAGTGGAAAAATTAAGTTGCTTTATTCTGAATAATCTGCCTGCAGGACTGGTATTGGGGATGCCCTGGCTGCAACGCCACAATCCTCTCATTGATTGGGCAAAAGGGGAGATCACCCGATGGGGATGTAATAATAATGGTCTGTGTTGTAACTCCGTTTCTCTTGTCAAACCGATAAAATCTGTATCTGTGTCGTCTGTCAGTCTGGAGGGTATTCTGGAGTACCTGAAAGACTTTGAAGATGTATTTTCCGAAAGTGAGGCTGAGGCGCTCCCACCACATAGACCCTATGATTGCGCCATTGATTTGTTACCTGGAGCCAAATTACCCAAGGCTCATTTGTTTAATTTGTCCGGGCCTGAGCGCCAAGCCATGAAAGAGTACATCACAGAAAGCCTTCGCAAAGGGCATATTCGGCCCTCGGTGTCACCCGTGGCAGCGGGGTTTTTCTTTGTAAAGAAAAAAGATGGTGGGTTGCGACCGTGCCTCGACTTTCGGGAACTGAACAAAATTACCGTTAAGAACACGTACCCTCTCCCGTTGATTCCCGATCTATGCAATCAACTCACGGGGGCCAAATGGTTTTCTAAGCTCGATCTACGAGGGGCTTATAACCTTATAAGGATCCGGGAGGGGGACGAATGGAAAACAGCATTCCTGACAACTGAGGGGCTATTTGAAAACCTGGTTATGCCCTTCGGTCTCACTAATGCCCCTGCTGTTTTTCAGAACTTCATCAATGTTGTTTTTTCTGATTTAATTGGACGTTATGTAGTCATTTACCTGGATGACATTCTGATATACTCAGAAGACAGTCAGTCACACTTGCATCATTTACGTGCGGTTCTTATGAGACTCCGGGAGAACTATTTGTATGCTAAGCTGGAGAAGTGTTTATTTTTTATGCAAGAACTGTCTTTTCTGGGTGTAATTGTATCCGGGGAGGGATTCCGCATGGATCCAGGGAAGGTTCAGGCCACTACAGATTGGGTAAAAAAAAAAAAAAAAAAAGGAAGCTACACAGCGAAACGCGCGTAGGGGTCCTGCAGCTCTCTTTTCCAGTAAGTCTATATGTGTTTTTCTCTGTCCTTTTGATCCCTGCCTATGCACAATCAGTGATGGCACCTGTATCCAATATAGCAGGAGAGTAGTTGTTTTTTTACCTCCAAACTGATTATGATGACAGTCTGCTGTCCTTTCCATATGTGATATGTGCATTATATATAGCTATACATTCTAATTATTGATGATGGCACCTGTATCCAATATAGCAGGAGAGTAGTGTTTTTTTTACCTCCAAACTGATTATGATGACAGTCTGCTGTCCTTTCCATATGTGATGTGTGCATTATATATAGCTATATATTCTAATTATTGATGATTTTGTATATCACATACTGTAATCATTAGGATATATATACAATCCGAAATACCTTTAATAAGGATTTCACTTACTCATGTGCTAGATTTGTAATTATTATCTATACTAAGTACGCACATGTTAATTTGGATTTATTATCATTACATTATGTATGGCTATATACCCTTAATTTTGGTTAAATTTAGGTATTATGAGATTTAATGTGACCACTGACTCTTGTGGTTATTAATATCTAGATATATCCGGTCTCCCTATATGAGACGGGTCGGATGCATTATGCACTAGGCACTTTAGCACGAATATCTTTATACTGACCAAATATATATATGTACAAACATACGAAAAATACCTATTATCCTGAATAAACTTTAGTGGTGTGCGCATATATATAAGAATCTGTGATCAACTTGGACTGTATGTATTGTCTGTATTGTTGTATAAAATCATTTAATTATTATAACACATGACTTACTTGATTAAGATTTAGATGCTGCTTTTTCCCTTGTTTTGTTTACTACGATTTTTACTTGACTTGCTTATTGGTTTTATCAATTGATATGTGTATAAATAAAAATTTACTTTTTTATTATGACTCTTAGTCCATGATTTTTTGGGGTTTTTGTTCATTATATGGATGAGGATATTTATATTTGGCCTTCTCTTTGGGTTATACACTACAGATTGGGTGCAGCCTCATGATCTGAAGGGTTGCAACGATTTTTGGGCTTCGCTAACTATTATAGGAAGTTCATTAAAGGGTTTTCACAGGTAGTGAAACCTTTGACGGACCTCACTCTTAAGGGGGCAGGTAAAAAATTGATCCGTGGCCGCAAAAAATTCCTTCCTTACGTTGAAGAAATGCTTTACTTCAGCCCCTGTGTTGGTACAACCCGATTCATCAAGACCTTTTATCGTGGAGGTCGACGCTTCGGAAGTGGGGGTGGGGCAGTGTTGTCCCAGGGCCCCTCTACCCTGACAAATCTTAAACCCTGTGCCTTTTTCTCTAAAAAGTTCTCTTCGGCAGAGAGAAACTATGATGTCGGCAACAGGGAATTGTTAGCGGTCAAACTGGCCTTTGAAGAATGGAGGCATTTTTTGGAGGGGGCCGCTCATCCCATTACGGTCATCACTGATCATAAGAACCTGGCCTATATCGAGTCCGCTAAGAGATTGACCCCAGACAGGCTCGGTGGGCACTTTTTTTTTTTCTCGCTTTCATTTTACCATCACATTCCGACCAGGGTCTAAAAATGTAAAGGCAGATGCCTTATCCCGAAGTTTTGATTCTGTGTCCCCTCCAGAACCTCCTTCCTCCATTCTTCAACCGGGAGTGGTTGTAGCCGAAGTCTCCTCTGAGTTACAGAGAGAGATTCTGGAAGCACAAGCACAAGCTCCCAGGAATAAACCCCCAGGTAAATTTTTCGTACCCGAACAGCTCCGTCTCACACTCCTGCAAGAATTTCATGATTCTGTGTTAAGTGCACACCCTGGTATTGCAGCTACCCGGGGGGCAGTGGCTAGAGGTTTTTGGTGGCCCTCTATGGGTACTGATATAAAAAAATTTGTTAATACTTGTGGGGTGTGCGCTCGCTCTCAAAAGCTCTCAGGTCCGGCCGGCCGGGGAATTGGTGCCTTTGCCAATTCCGGATAAACCATGGACACAACTGTCCATGGACTTTATCACTAATCTTCCCTCATCCAAGGGCAATTCAGTGGTATGGGTAGTGGTTGATACATTTTCTAAGCAAGCCCACTTTGTGCCGTTACCCGCGTTTCCGTCTGCTGAAACCTTGGCCCGCTTGTTTATACAGCACATAGTTCGGTTGCATGGAGTGCCTGTGAATGTGGTGTCGGACAGGGGTGTGCAGTTTGTGGCCAGGTTTTGGAGAGCGTTCTGTAAGAAGTTGGGGGTCACATTATCATTCTCCTCTGCCTATCACCCGGAATCCAACAGACAGACTGAACGCACCAATCAGGCATTGGAGCAGATTCTGAGATGCCTGGCCTCCTCCAGACAGGAAGATTGGTGTGAGGTTTTACCCATGGCAGAATTTGCGTTCAACTGTCGTATCAATCAGTCTACCGGAAAGTCTCCTTTTCAGGTCAATTATGGGTTTGTTCCGCAGTTTGGGGAATTTTCCCGTATGGATTCTGGTTGTCCTGGTGCCGAGGGGATGGTTCAACAGTTAAAAAACCTTTGGAGGGAGGTGCAGGGGAACATCTCCAAAGCCCAGAAGAAGTACAAACATTTTGCGGACAGGAGGAGGGGGTTGGGTCCTGTGTTGACAGTGGGGGAAAAGGTCTGGTTGTCCACCCGTAACATCAAACTTAAGATACCCTCTATGAAGCTGGGCCCCAAATTTATTGGCCCATACAAGATTGTAGAGGTGATCAATCCAGTGGCGTACAGGCTTCAGTTGCTCACCTCCTTCAAAATATCTAACGTCTTCCACAGGTCCCTATTAAAACCTGTGGGGACGGTTAGAGAAGATCCCTCATCCGTGGTTCCACCAGTATTGGTAGAGGGTCAACTGGAGTACGAGGTAGGGCGCATCACTGATTCGCGGTGGGTGCGCCGGAGACTTCAGTACCTTATTCATTGGAAGGGATACTCCATTGAAAATCGGTCATGGGTTCCGGCCAGTTTGGTACATGCCGATCGACTGGTACAGGCTTTTCATGCCAGATATCCTGAGAGGCCTGGGGGTCCAGTGGCCCCCCATTAAGGGGGGGTACTGTCATGGTATAGGACATGGTTAATGTCCTGTCCACTCAGGGTTAACTTTTTCTGGCCTCCCTTTGGATCTGGGAGGGTATTTATACCCAGTCCAGAGGGAGATTCTCTGTCAGCTATACTTTCGTTGTGACTGTGTATTTGACTCCCCTGGTTTGCGTGTATACTGCTCTGCTTGTTTGATTCCTGTGTATGACCCGGTCTGTTTGCTCACTCTGCTCTCTGTCTCACGTTTTGCTTATATTGTCTTCTCCGGTTCTGACCTCCTGGCTTGGCTATCGATACTCCGTTACAGTTTTGTCCCTATTGTACTGTCTATTGCCCGCTCTGGTTTACTGATCTATTGCTACGTCCTGACTATCCGTTCTGTCTAACCCTTTGGTACTGTCGTGCTATCTTGTGCTCTGATCTCGGCCTGTCCTGGTTTTCGTCCCTGTCTTTGCCCCTTGGTAACTTTATCTCGTCGTTACCCAGCTAGGAGTTTTCCTGCAGTTCCTAGATCTCTGGAGTTTAGGCCACGCCCCCAGCAGTCATGTGCTGCAGGTCCTGTTAGTCTGCAGTACACATCATTCATTACTGCTGCCTCTGAGAGACGTGTGGCCAGCTCCGCCCCTTGGCTGTCACATGCTGCGGAAGGTCTTGTTCTCCAGAAACACACGTCTTCTCTGCTGCGGCTCTGCTTACAGGTATCTTGGGGCACAAGTTGGTTCACTCAGAACATGTGCACTGGCTCAGTGATCATGTGTAGTGCGGTGTCCATGACAACCACAGCACGCTGCCCTTGACTCTTTCGCCGAGTCTTGACTTGAATCAGTGTGCACACCAGCCTCAGTACACCCCCACTAAACAAATCTGTAGTTTTATAAAAGGCATGTCCCAAGTAAGAATAGGGCAATATATTGGGCTTCATACACATGTGACATGTAGAATGCACGGATCCACATGGGCATGAGGCCCTATGTCTTTTATTACAAGTAAAGGGATTGTCCAGAGTTGGGATTAAAGTCTGTAGTCATTCTGTGTGACACAGAATTCTACATGAGAATCCTTACATAGCGCTGTGTGAGCAATTCTCCAGGAGCAAGCAGGCATTTGTGTGACCACAGGTATGTGATTTGCGTTCTCCTGGCCACATTCCGACTAGATGGGCGCAACCTCGATTAATGCAAGTGTATTGAGCGAGGTCGGACACATCTAGCCAGATAGGCAAATCAGGTACTTGCGGTCACACAACTGCCTGCTCTCTCCTGGAGAATCCTGACAATGCATATACCGTTACATAGAGTAACTGCAGACTTGATCCCCAAGCCTAGACAACCCCTTTAAATAAGGCACATGTATAGAAATGACAGTCATAATGTGTAAATGCTATTAACCTGCATATAAAGGTTTAATCTGCAAGATAATAGCGTTCTACAGCTGTGCTGCTGCATTGAAAGCTCAGCTATGGGAAGAAATGAACTTTAATTCTCTGCTTCAGACTGAGACATGGCTACAGTCACTGCTCAGTACATAGTGAGCGGCGGCTGTAAGCATGTCCCGAAAATTTGACAGCTTGCTTTGCAGTGCATCAGTACTCACCTGGCTGTACTGCTTCCATCTGCCGCTCACCATGTACTGAGCAGTGACTGAAGCCGCATCTCTGACTGAATGTCAGATGCTGCTGGTAGGAATAAAGTTAATTTCTTCCCAGTTGCTGTGCTGTCAGTGTAACAGCTGAATGGCTTTCTAATAGTACACGTAGACAATCATTAATAGCCGCGGGTATGACATTGCGTACTTGTGCATCGTCAAAACCGCAGCCGCCAGATGTTTCAGCACAGGGGATGGGCTTTCAAAAAATCCCATGTTTACTATATGTCAACAGACACCCGTGGATCACACGCTGACACTGACTTAAGTTGTGGCACATCCTTGAGGACTACAACATGTCAATTTGTCTAACAGAGATGTGAGTCTCCATAACAGAAATTACATCAATAGAATGCATTGGACACAGTTCAGTGATCACATGCGGATTCACCTGCATTCAATAGATGGCAGTACTTTGGACACCGCTTCCAAAGTTCTGAAACGTCCAGATTGTGGGCACTTAACCTAAAGCTATTTACCTGCAGATTAACCACATACCTGCAGGTAAATATTATTTGGCATGACAGGTTCCCATAATCATTTTAGGATCCTAGTTGAAATGCAAATAATGAATACTCCCCTCCAGCAGTGACACCAATCTAGCAATGTCGTCACTGCTGTTGGAGGAGGGTATTGTGACATGGCTGCAGCTGATCAATATTCTGTCAGGGTGGATGTCTGCTCTGACAAAATTGTAAAGCTGAAGCCAAACAGTTCCAGATCATTGTAGGCTGGTTTCACTTTCGCGTTTTTGTGCACAGCGCATCCGATCGCATGTGTGATTCGCACCTATGTTTAACATGGTGTGCGCATGGTCTTGTGTTCATCTGCGTTTTTGTGCACATGCGCTTTTTCAAGATATGCGTCTAGACGCATGCGTTTTAAGAGTAAACATGTCTAGACACTGGTTTCACATTAGCGTTTTTGTGCGCAGCGCATCTGCGCAAGCGTTCATGCATACCTATGTTTAACATGGCATATGCATGGTCTTGCGTTTTCATGCGTTTTTGCATGCGTTTCCACTTGCGCACAATGCGCAGCGCACAAAGACGCAAATGTGAAACTAGCCGTAGATAACCTCAATACCTGTAAACCCCTCTATATGTCAGTAAACAGCTGCATAAAATAATAACAAAAAAAAATACACCAGCATCATTCAGCTGCTCTCAACCATGTGTCTCTTGTGGCTGTGGATAACTGCAGCCTTCATGTGACAATGACATGGGTACATAGGGCTGAGAGTGGAAGAACGGTGCCAGTGAAGAAAGTAGATGTGTACTTTATTATTTCATGATATTTTCCAGTTATGAGTTTTTGACCTCTAATAGCCAGTAGTAGGTCACAATAATAAAATGTGATGTTATGCATCCTCACCAATTCCATGGCTACCCCTCGGCCTCTCCTATGGTCTCTGGTTACTGGCTGCATTGGTAATGGGATAAGTGCAGCAGACACCGCCTCCACAGCCAATGACCTCAGCGACTCTGCTCCAAGTACACAGCATGAGCTGTTGAGGTCTGTGATTGGCAGTAGCAGTGATGTGAGCTGCACATGGGCTGTCATTACTGCAGTCAGTAAATAGAGATCAGTGCAGTGGCATAATGATAGAGTTAAATTTGAGGTGAGTAACATCATATTTTATTATTTTAATCCAGCGCTGGAGATTAAATACTAGAAACTTTTGGTTGCTAGTCTGCAAACACTCTACAGTTGTGCTAAAAAGTTTGCATACCCCAGCAGAATTTTTGCTTTCTTTTACTTTTTCAGAGAATCTGAATGATAACACCAAAACTTTTTCTCCACTCATAGGTAGTGGTTGGGTGAAACCATTTATTGTCAAACCACTGTGTTTTCTGTTTTTAAATCATAATGACAACCCAAAACATCCAAATGACCCTGATCAAAAGTTCACATACCCCATTTCATAATACCGTGTATTGACCCCTCTAACATCAATGACAGCTTTAAGTATTTTGTGATATTTGTGGATGAGGTTCTTTATTTTCTCAGATGGTAAATCTGCCGACTCTTATTGGCAAAAAGCCTCCAATTCCTGTAAATTCCTGGGCTGTCTAGCATGAACTGCATGTTTGAGATCTCCCCAGGGTGGCTCAATGATATTGAGGTCAGGAGACTGAGATGGCCACCCCAGAACCTTCACTTTGTTCTGCTGTAGCCAGTGACAGGTCAACTTGGCCTTGTGTTTTGGATCGCTGTCATGTTGGAACATCCAAGTACGTCCCATGTGCAGCAGTAATTGCTGATAATGTGCTGCATTCATCTTTCCTTCAACTTTGACCAAGTTTCCTGTGCCTTTGTAGCTTACACATCCGTAAAACATCAGCAATCCACCTCTGTGCTTAACAGTAGGAATGGTGTCCCTTGCATCATAGGCGTTGTTGACTCTCCAAATGTATCTTTTATGGTTGTGGCCAAAAAAGTTAAATTTTGGTCTCATCACTCCAAATTACCATGTTCCAGAAGTTTTGAGGCTTGTCTCTGTGCTGTTTTGTGTATTGTAGGAGAGATACTTTGTGTCATTTGTGCAGTAATGGCTTTTTTCTGGTGTCTCGATGATGCAGCCCATTTTTCTTCAAGTGCCTCCTTATTGTGCATCTTGAAACAGCCACACCGCTAGTTTTCAGAGAGTCCAGTATTTCAGCTGATGTTATTTGTGGGTTTTTCTTTGCATTCAGAACAATTTTCCTGGCAAAATTTTTGTTGGTCTACCTGATCATGGTTTTGTTTTTACAGGGCCCCTGATTTTTCATCTGTTAATCACAGTTTGAACGCTGCTGACTGGCATTATCAATTCCTTGGATATGTTTTTGTATCCCTTTCCTGTTTTATACAGTTCAACTACCTTTTCACGTAGATCCTTTAACAATTCTTTTGCTTTCCCCATGACTCACAATCCAGAAATGTTAGTGGCTGGATGAAAGATGCAAGAGTCTGTCTGCATCCCAGAAACTTACTCAGCTTTTATGCACAAACACTGATTACAAGCAAACAGGTCACATAGGAGGATGTTACCTTTAGCAGCCAGTCAAACCCATTTGTGTCAACTTCTGTGAATATTGTCAGGCCTAAATCACCAGGGTATGTAGACTTGAGATCAGGGTCATTTGGATGTTTTGGGTTGTCATTATAATTTAAAACGAGAAAACATAGTATTTTGACAATAAATGGCTTAAACCAACCACTAACCATGAGTGGAGAAAAAGTTTTGGTGTTATCATTCATATTATCTGAAAAAAGGCCAAGAAAGCAAAAATTCTGCCTGGGCATGTAAAGTTTTGAGCACAGCTGTATTGGAGGGCAAGTCTGGTGCCAGCATCCATAGTAATTACAGCTCCTGTACTATACAGTAAAGTCTTTCACCACTACCGTGCACACACAGATGGTACAATGAAACTGAGAACAGTCATTAACCCCTTTCTGACATCAGACGTACTCTTCTGTCCATGTGACCTGGCACAATTTGACCATGGACCGAATAGTATGTCTAAGCGTCTAATAGTACATCTAAGCGATCGCAGCCGGGTGTCAGCTGATTCTGACAGCGGACACCCGGCACTAGGTGCCAGGAGCGGACACAGACCGCTCCCGGCACTTTAAGCCCAGAAATACTGCGACATAACAAGATCACAGCATTCGGGAGCCAGCAGAGGAGACCCTGCGGCGTGGCGCAGCTTACCGATCATTGCCATGGTGAGCCGGATGTCGTCTTCATGACATCAAGGTCACCAGAGCTACGTCAACTTGCTGATCATGCGCAGTGCATGATCAGCAAGTCCTCCCTGTCAGTGCAGCTCTGACAGCTTCATCTGCATGCTATAGAAGCGATCAGCCTGCAAAAAATGATTGTCCCATAGTGGGACTAGGTAAAAAAGTTAGGAAAAAGTAAAACATTTTTTAAAACAATTGTAAAAATATTAAAAAAAAAAAAAATAATAATAAAAAAATCAATATATAAATCATAAATAAATATTTAAATGAAAAAAATAAACAATAAAAGTACACATATTTGGTATCGCCACGTCCGCAACGACACGACCTATAAAACTGTCCCACTTGTTAACCCTTTAGTGAGCACCATAAAAAAAGGCAAAAAAACAATGCTTTACCATCATACCACCGAACAAAAAGTGGAAAAACACTCAAACAAAGAGACGGATATAAATACACATGGCTAGCTGAAAATGACATCTTGTCCCGCAATAAACAAGCCACCATCACTGTCATCATACTGACCCGAAGAATAAAACCGCCTTATCAATTTTACCACATACAGAACGGTATAAACCCACCCAAAAAAGAAATTCATGAATTGCTCATTCCTTTGGTCACTGGGCTCCGTTCCCAGCCCGGCTGAGCAGCGATGAGATCCGGTGAGATCCCCGCAAGCACCGTGAGCGCTCACGGCTCATGGTGCTAGTGGGGATCTCACTGAAGTCACCGCAGTTACATCCGGTCACTGGGCTCTGTTCCCAGCCGGGCAGAGCTGCGGTGAGGTCACTTATAAAATTCACATACCAGGAAACAGTAGATTAGTTCCAAAAAGGATGCACTTGTTGGGCATTGCCACTGTTAAGTCACATTTAGATAAGTTCCTTGGGTGGTCTATTTTCCAAAATGGGGTCACTTGTGGGGCATCTCCACTGTTTAGGCACATCAGGGGCACTCCAAATGCGACATGATGCCGGCTAACCATTCCATCAAATTCTACATTCCAAAACGTCACTACTTCCATGCCGAGCCCCGACGTGTGCCCAAACAGTAGTTTTCTCCCACATATGAGGTACCAGCGTGCTCAGGACAAATTGGACAACTTCTGGGGTCCAATTTCTCCTTTTACTCCTAAATTAAAAATTGGGGGCTAAAAAGTCATTTTTGTGGAAAAAAAAGTTGTTGTTTTTCACGGCTGAGCATTATAAACTTTAGTGAAACACTTGAGGGTTCAAACTTCTCACCACACATCTTGATAAGTTCCTTAGGGGTCATTTGTGGGGGGTTTCCACTGTTTAGGCACATCAAGGGCTCTCCAAACGTGACATGGCGCCTGATCTCAATTCCAGCCAATTTTAGTTTGTAAAAGTAAATCGACACTCTTTCCCTTCCGAGTTCTGCCGTGCACCCAAATAGCGGTTCCCCCCAGATATGGGGTATCAGCATACTCAGGAAAAATTGGACAACAACTTTTTGGGTCCAATTTCTCCTGTTAACCTTGGGAAAATAAAAAATTGGGGACTAATAGATCATGGTTATGGAAAAAATATGATTCTTTATTTTCACGCCCGGGCGTTATTAACTTTAGTGAAACAGCTGGGTGTTCAAAGTTCTCACCACACATCTAGATAAGTTCCTTGGGGGATCTAGTTTCCAAAATGGGGTCAATTGAGGGAGGTTTCAACTGTTTAGGTACATCAGGGGCTTTGCAAACGAGACATGGCGTCCGATCTCAATTCCAGCCAATTTTGCATTGAAAAAGTCAAATGGCGCTCCTTCCCTTCTGAGCTCTGCAAGGCCCCCAAACAGTGGTTTACCCCCACATATTGGGTATCAGCATACTCAGGACAAATTGCATAATAACTTTTGGGGTCCAATTTCTGGTATTACCCTTGGAAAAATAAAAAATTGGGGGTGAAATGATCATTTTTGTGGAAAAAAATATGATTTTTTAATTTTACGGCTCTATGTTATAAACTTCTTTGAAGCTCTTGGGGGTTGAAAGTGCTCACCACACATCTAGATAAGTTCCTTGTGAGGTCTAGTTTCCAAAATGGTGTCATTTGATGGTGTTTTCCACCGTTTAGGCACATTAGGGGCTCTCCAAACGCGACATGGCGTCTGATCTCAATTACAGCCAATTTTGCATTGAAAAGTCAAACGACACTCCATCTATTCCGAGCTCTGCCATGCACCCAAACAGTGGTTCCCCCCACATATGGGGAATCAGCGTACTCAGGACAAATTGCACAATAACTTTTGGGTCCAATTTCTCCTGTTACCCTTGGGAAAATAAAAAAATTTGGATCTGAATTAATTTTTTTGTGAAAAAAAGTTAAATGTTCATTTTTTTAAACATTCCAAAAATTCCTGTGAAGCACCTGAAGGGTTAATAAACTTCTTGAATGTGGTTTTGAGCACCTTGAGGTGTGCAGTTTTTAGAATTGTCACTTTTGAGTATTTTCTATCATATAGACCCCTTAAATTCACTTCAAATGTGAGGTGGTGGTTCCTAAAATATTGATTTTGTAAATTTTGTTGGAAAAAAGGAGAAATCGCTGGTCAACTTTTAACCCTTATAACTTCCTAGCAAAAAAAAAATTGTTTGAAAAATTGTGCTGATGTAAAGTAGACATGTGCTAAATGTTATTTATTATCTTTTTTGTGTGACAGACCTCTCTGATTTAAGGGTATAAGAATTCAATGTTTGAAAATCTCAGAATCGGTGGAATCCGTTGAAGAGTTACAGAGTTATTACCACATAAATTGACAGTGTTCAGAATTGTAAAAATTGGCCTGCTCATTAACATGCAAACCACCTTGGGGTTAGAAGGGTTTATTATTATTATTATTATTATTATTTATTTATATAGCGCCATTAATTCCATGGTGCTGTACATGAGAAGGGGTTACATACAAAGTTATAGATATCGTTTACGGTAAACAAATTTACAATGACAGACTGGTACAGAGGGGAGAGGACTCTGTCCTTGCGGACTTACATTCTACGGGATAATGGGGAAGAAACAGAAGGTCGGGGGTGCAGCAGCTCTGGTGGTGGCGAGGTGGCAGCTCTGGTGGTGGCGGCAGCTCTGGTAGTGGTGGCGGTGAGGCGGCAGCTCTGGTGGTGGCAGCGAGGTGGCAGCTCGGGTGGTGGAGGCGAGGTGGCAGCGAGGCGGAAGCTCGGGTTGTGGCGGCGAGGCGGAATGGTTATTGCAGGTTTATAAGAGTTGAGCTTTAGGGGTTTTGCTATGTATAATAGGACACTTTTTTAGAGCCCCTAAAATTATCACCAAAACCTCTTGCATACAAAAACTCCACAAATTGTGGCAGCACTCCAAGGTCAGTTGATGGAAAAAAGATTTATTATCAGCCCACGGGACATTTCAGCTCCAAATGGCAGAGCCTTTTTCAAGTGTTGAAACGTTGCATGGGCTAATTCAGCATTTGACTTTTGAGTGCTGCCCCATTCTTTTCGAGTTTTTTATGCAAGAGGTTTTGGTGATAAGATACACAGACAAACAGACCTATAGATAGATATTTTAAGAGTGCAACAATGTTATTAAACAGAGTGTGTTCCGTTTTTTATATACACTATCTTAACACTTGAATATCCTAATTTAGCATAGAATTACTAATACAGCTGAATAATAATACTTGCAAATGTGAAATGTAGTATGACGTTAATTTGATGACACCCAGAGTCAGGCATCAACTATACTTGGTTTGCAGCAGTGATATTTTTAGTTTCTGTAGTAATACTCAAATTATTTATAGATTGAGCACGATATTTTTGTAATTTTATCTGATACTATTTCTGTATGAGAAACTAAAGAATGATGTGCGTATGATTGGTCTTACTTTCAGTATGTTGGCATTAAACAGCTTTTATAATGAGGACGTATTGTACAGGATTTTATAGCGTTTCTCTTTTCAGTACAGTTTGGGCTCCATGCTTACTTATAGCATAATAATTAAAATATAATACAATGATACATATTTATGTTTTTCATGCAGTAACACATTGTGTGATATTTTACTGTACCCTGGTATGTTAAATTTATAGGCTTTGTTTTGTTTTCAGCAAACGTTAAAATGTTTACAGCTTTAGACAATGATTAACAAATGTGATATATGTTTTTACTAATTTACATCCTTTACCTTAGACTCTGAATAAGTATAAAATGGCGAAGTGAAAGTAACACGTCCTAATGGAAAGAGGTGAGGAATTTCAATTAATGTAAATCTTTGTTTTAGGACTTGGGCACGCAAGTCTATTATGGCTATTAACAAGTTGTCAGTACCATAATACATGGCCAATTAAATCTATAGCCTCTGCTGACATCACTTTAGAGTTTACACTGTTTGGTTAGTGTCTTTTATAATAAAGGATTTTACAACAATAATTAACATAGGGAAAACAACATTTCCATTTGCCCATAAACACAATTGACTAGCAAACGTGAGGATCCGTGAAGTGGATTACAAGCTCACGTACTTTGGCCAAATTACCAACTAATACCTCACATTATTTAAATATTTTTTAATGTGTTTTTTGCACTTAATTTTACAGGGTGCATGTGGGCCCATTTGGTCTTGTAAACTGTGGTGTCTGTTCACATGGCATGCATTTTAATAGCGCTGGGCAGCCCGCCTGATCTAATAGAAGGGTGTGAATACTAGGCTGTTTAACTGGATGCTGTGCATTGCCATAATGTGAACGGCGCTGCATACAAGTCTTTTTTTGTGCATCAATATACCAAGCAGCCGCCCCCTCCATGTATTGGTAGGTTGTGAGCGGTTGCCTCATCGGTATTCTTGCACCTGTGTTGCCGTCATCTTAACTATGTGGGTCCACTGCATCCTGATAGTGCATTTGTTTGGAGGCCTGGGCAGGTGAGCATCTCTGCCTTCTTTTGCTATTTTTGAATTTTTGGAGGATATCTAAGTCCTCTTTTTGTGCTCTTGCTGGTTAGTGTAGTTACTTGTAAACGTGAGGATCCGTGAAGTGGATTACAATCTTACGTACTTTGGCCAAATTACCAACTAATACCTCACATTATTTAAATATATTTTTTAATGTGTTTTTTGCACTTTATTTTACAGGGTGCATGTGGGCCCATTTGGTCTTGTAAACTGTGGTGTCTGTTCACATGGCATGCATTTTAATAGCGCTGGACAGCCCGCCTGATCTAATAGAAGGGTGTGAATACTAGGCTGTTTAACTGGATGCTGTGCATTGCCATAATGTGAACGGCGCTGCATACAAGTCTTTTTTTGTGCATCAATATACCAAGCAGCCGCCCCCTCCATGTATTGGTAGGTTGTGAGCGGTTGCCTCATCGGTATTCTTGCACCTGTGTTGCCGTCATCTTAACTATGTGGGTCCACTGCATCCTGATAGTGCATTTGTTTGGAGGCCTGGGCAGGTGAGCATCTCTGCCTTCTTTTGCTATTTTTGAATTTTTGGAGGATATCTAAGTCCTCTTTTTGTGCTCTTGCTGGTTAGTGTAGTTACTTGTAAACGTGAGGATCCGTGAAGTGGATTACAAGCTTACGTACTTTGGCCAAATTACCAACTAATACCTCACATTATTTAAATATATTTTTTAATGTGTTTTTTGCACTTTATTTTACAGGGTGCATGTGGGCCCATTTGGTCTTGTAAACTGTGGTGTCTGTTCACATGGCATGCATTTTAATAGCGCTGGGCAGCCCGCCTGATCTAATAGAAGGGTGTGAATACTAGGCTGTTTAACTGGATGCTGTGCATTGCCATAATGTGAACGGCGCTGCATACAAGTCTTTTTTTGTGCATCAATATACCAAGCAGCCGCCCCCTCCATGTATTGGTAGGTTGTGAGCGGTTGCCTCATCTGTATTCTTGCACCTGTGTTGCCGTCATCTTAACTATGTGGGTCCACTGCATCCTGATAGTGCATTTGTTTGGAGGCCTGGGCAGGTGAGCATCTCTGCCTTCTTTTGCTATTTTTGAATTTTTGGAGGATATCTAAGTCCTCTTTTTGTGCTCTTGCTGGTTACTGTATTTCAGAACATTTAAAGTGTACATGATCATTCTGTATAATAATAATAATCTTTATTTTTATATAGCGCTAACATATTCCGTAGCGCTTTACAGTTTGCACACATTATCGTCGCTGTCCCCGAAGGGGCTCACAATCTAGATTCCCTATCTGTATGTTTTTGGAATGTGGGAGGAAACCGGAGAAAACCCACGCAAACACGGGGAGAGCATACAAACTCCTTGCAGATGTTGTCCTTGGTGGGATTCGAACCCAGGACTCCAGCGCTGCAAGGCTGTAGTGCTAACCACTGAGCCACCGTGCTGCCCATGCTGCCCATTCTGTATCTGGTTTTGTGTTGGGAAAGTACCTACATAATAATATGGCTAAAGAGAAACTTAAAGTGCAAATAGGGTCTTATCCAGGTTATGCAAATTGGATAAACATATGGTATACTTAACAACTAATAGCGTGGAGCTAGCGTGAAGATAACAACCTCTACAGCATCCGCAAGAATTCAATATGCAGTATATATATTATACCAGAAGAATAAAAGTGGTTTATTGTCAACGTGTTTCAAAGTCAAACCGATTCCTTCTTCAGAAAACCCACATGTAGCTGTACATGTGGCTGTCGTGAAGGAGTCAGTTTGGCTTTGAAACACGTTGACAATAAACCACTTTTATTTATCCTTGGTCCACTTATTCTATCTTTGACATTTAAGCAGAACAAATTCACTTCTCCTGGAATAATATATACATATCATCGTGTCGAGGCACCATTCTGCCATGTATGCAACGTACATGACACCTACTAAATGCATGTTGCTGTATTGAAAGAGTTTGTCCAGTACTGTTTTGTTTTCCATACTACAGTCCTAAAAGCTAACAGGCAAGTAGTTGCTAACAAACATAACTACCCTCCCTGTTTTACAATGCGCCGTCTCAGAGCAGTCAGCTACTCCACTTCAACAGAGCAGCTCTTCTTCCTCTGGGCTGTTCTGTCGACAGGGCGTTACTGTTGATGCCATGCTGATTGACAGCTGCTCCCTGCTATTAGATATCAGGAAGCCAGCTGTCAGTCATCAGGACATCGACAGTCATGCCTCTTCAACAGAGCAGAAGAGAAGAAGTTGCTGTTCTGTTGAAGTGATGTCAGCAGAAGCCACCAAGATGCCTACAGGAATGGCCTGTGACCGCTCTGTTCCGGCAGGGATCAGCGCCAGACACAATAGGCAGGCAGTTAGCAACAACTTGCTTGTTTGCTCTTAGGCCCATAGTAAAAAGAAAAATAAACTAGCCCTGGATAACTCTTTTTATTAATTGTATTCTTTATATATAGTAAACCACCTACTAAAACTGGCGCAGATCACAGAAAGAACAAAAAGCATAGGCAAATGCAAATCTGGGCATATGATTTCTTTGATGAATCAATAATCTCCTGTACAACAGGATATCTTTATACTTCTATTATGGGTGAAGATATAGACCGTATCATCAATATTGATTGTGTTCTTATTAATGCTGTTACACACTCTCCCAGAAACGCCGTGATTCCAGGGACATCAATAATTGTAACTGTACTATAAAGACAAAGCAAATATCACTTTCCTCAAAATATAAACTATGATATTTAAAAAACAAAGATGTTTTAGTGAAAAGGCATATTTCCTCACAATGTCAGAAAAATGCTAAAATTATTTGAGGAAGAGCAGTGGTAACATTCATTTCTCTCCACTGGAAGCTGCAACTCAGATCAAAGCCCCAGAAATGTGCTTTCAGGCTATCAAGCCAGGAGGTAGAATCACACATGCATCAAAGAATCAGTGTGAAAGGCTTTGTTATTCAGAGTGGATGGATGAAATTTTCTCAGTAAGCATAATATCAAAAAACACTATTTGTGCATTCTGTATTTGTTGTAAAAGTGCTATATGTTGCAAGTTAGTTTCATATTTAAAAATATATTTAATCATATAATTGTTCATATTATATTAAAGTCCAGATTTATTTACCCATAGAGTAAATGTAAACTAGCAATTTAAGCAATGCGAAATAAAAAAAATAATAATTGAATTAAATAATAATAAAGTCATTACTAAACATACGGTAATGGATTTGTTGATGCAAACTGATTTTGTGCTGAAGTTCATGAAATTTGCAGGTCCTGGAAAATTTGAATAATTTGTGAAATTGAAAAAAAAATACCTAAAAAAAACACCCTTCCTCCATTTTACACATTGCAGAAGATTACATCAGTCACAGAAGGCACAAATATTCTCAGGTGCCTGGGCTTATTCATAATGCCTTGCAGGTATTATGTCACAAGATGTAGTACAGCCAATCAATAGTGACTATCAAGGCATGTATAAAGTCTGAGGAAAGGAATGCAGCAGGCATTTTAGGATAATTCAGAATAAAGAAAAAATATCAGAGTTTACAGCTCAGCAGTAGAGAAAACCCTAAAACATTTGTCAAATACTCCAGACAGTAATGTGTCGTATGGGTTCAGCACTGAAGAAGATGAGTGTAGTATTCTGCACATAATACAGAGACACAATTGATACAGAGAGAGATTTAGCAGATGTGCCAGCATCAGTACCAGAATCAATGTGTTTGATCAGTAATGTAGTATGCTGGTATGCTGGCATATGTTCTGCTGCATTTGACATACACATTTTTTGATTTCCTCTTTCTTAACCCCTTTGGATCTGGACAAATTTTTGTTTTTGGGGTTTTGACAGTGACAATGACATTTATATAGTTAATCAGCAGCAAATATGCGTTACATTTATTACGACATGTCTCATCTTAATCCTGTGGACTTTTGATCAAGATTGGCACATGAAATTATGAATTGTCAATAATAGATTACACAGTATTAAAATGTGGTAAGCTACCCATGCTGCTTGGCATATTAATCTATCTACTCACCACCTACTAGTTTACTTATTTTGTGCCACCAAATCTGGCACATGACAGAGAATCCTTATCCATACCTTAATTCCATGAAGGCATGAAACTTTCCACATGAACTCACATCCCTTCGTTGTAAAATCCCCCACCTAAAGTAGTGCACGTATTCCGCAGAGCTTGATCAACAGTTGTATTGCATTCTGAAGATTATGACAACACTATTTATGTAAGACTGTTCACCGGAATGTTTATCCTTTTTGTTTGTTTGTGCATGTATTTTACTTCCATTCCAAAAATAAACAACAAATGGAAACCGGAAGGACCCCTTAAAAATCATTGAGATTTCTATTTCCATTTAATATGCAAATTGCCTCTTCAAACAAAGAGGACATGTACTCTATAGCTCCACCTATTGGAAGTAGCGATCCTACAAGTCACAATCAACCCTTTAACGAGTCTTGTAATATGACTTAGGATAAAAGCCAAATCAGAACCTCCATTTGTAGACACGGTGTTTCGGACTATTGGTCCTCGTCAGTGCAGAGTAGGAGAGATCTGATTTGGCTAGATGAGAGGCTCTGGACTGGGGTCTGGGGGGTAAGGTTACTCCTTGTGGAGAGTGACATACCAGCTCTGGCGTGTCGAGGTAAGGAGGCTTATTCGCCGTGCAATGCTCCTCTGGGAAATTTTAATATGCAAATTGCCTCTTCAAACAAAGAGGACTTGTACTCTATAGCACCACCTATTGGAAGTAGTGATCCTACAAGTCACAATCAACCCTTTAACGAGTCTTGTAATATGACTTAGGATAAAAGCCAAATCAGAATCTCCATTTGCAGACACGGTGTTTCGGACTATTGGTCCTCGTCAGTGCAAAGTAGGAGAGATCTGATTTGGCTGGGTGAGAGGCTCTGGACTAGGGTCTAAGGGGTAAGGTTTCTCCTTGTGGAGAGTGACATACCAGCTCTGGCGTGTCGAGGTAAGGAGGCTTATTCGCCGTGCAATGCTCCTCTGGGAAATTTAATATGCAAATTGCCTCTTCAAACAATGAGGACTTGTACTCTATAGTGGGAGCATTGCACGGCGAATAAGCCTCCTTACCTCGACACGCCAGAGCTGGTATGTCACTCTCCACAAGGAGAAACCTTACCCCTTAGACCCAATTTCCATTTAAAGCAGTAATGCACAGAATGCTAATTGAAATTATCAGACATGTGAGGAGTAGGGTTGAGCATTCCGATACTGCAAATATCGGGTATCGGCCGATATTGGCTGTATCGGAATTCCGATTCCGAGTTCCGATATTTTCGTCTTATCGGATACCGGAATCGGGATTGTCACTGTCACTGTCAGTGTCCGTCTGTCGGGTCTGTCAGGAGTCAGCGGCACTTACCTGGCAGAAGATCTCCGGCGGTCACGTCCTGCACTGCTTCATGGCCGCCATCATCTTTCCCCGGCGGTCACATGCAGTTTCTCGCGATAACTGCAGTGACTGCTGGGTAATCGCGGCCGTAAAGCAGTCAGTCCGATGACGTCACCGCCGGGGAAGCAGGTAATCAGCTGTGCTGCGTTGCGATGACAGGCTCTGCCTGTCATTGCGATGTAGCAGAGCTGGATCGTCGTGGGACAATCGTTACTATGGACTGCGTCGAACAGGTGGTATACTGTTGGTTTGTTTTTTTCTTTTTTTACAGGAGATCGATGGCGTCGCAGGAATGAGAGAGTAATAAAAAAAATGAAAACTGTGTTGTCTCTTTTATTTCATTAAAATACTTTTTTCTTGCTTTGTCTTTTTTTTATGCATTTAATAACTTTGGGATTAATAATGGATCGGTGTCTTATTGACACCTCTCCATTATTAACCGGGCTTATTGTCACCGTGCAATCAACGGTGACATTAACCCCTTATTACCCCGCTTGCCACCGCTACAGGGCAAGTGGGAAGAGCCGGGTAAAGTGCCACAATTGGCACATCTTTTGATGCGCCAAATGTGGGGCTGCTGTAGCCTGGTATTATCAGGCTGTTGAGGGCCAAAATCCATGGGCCTTGACAGTCTTTTAATACCAGGCCGCAGCAGTCTGCATTTTACTTGGCTGGTTAACAAAAATAGGGGGGATCCCCACGCCGTTTTTTTTTCGAGGGGATCCCCTATTTTTGTTAACCAGCCAAGCTAAGCAGACTGCTGTGGCCTGGTATTATCAGGCTTGCAAGGTCCATGGATATTGGATCCTTACCAGCCTGAAAAACCAGGCCTCAGCGGTCTGCTTCATCTGGCTGGTTAACAAAAATAGGGGGGACCCCATGCCAATTTTTTTCGAGGGGATCCCCTATTTTTGTTAATCAGCCAAGATATGCAGACTGCTGTGGCCTAGTATTATCAGGCTGGCAAGGTCCATGGATCTTGGCTCCTTAACAGCCTGAAAATCCAGGCCTCAGCGGTCTGCTTCATCTGGCTGGTTAACAAAAATAGGGGGGACCCCACGCCATTTTTTTTTCGAAGGGAACCCCTATTTTTGTTAATCAGTTCCCTCTGACGTCACTGATTGTGTCCCTAGCTGACCTGAAGTGAAAGTGGAAAGCAATCAATTAAGCTTTCCACTTAAGGGCCCGTCTCACATAGCGATATCGCTACCGAGATCGCTGCTGAGTCACTAGTTTTGTGACGCAGCAGCGAGCTCACCAGCGATATCGCTGTGTGTGACATTCAGCGACGATCAGCCCCCCTGCCGGGTATCGCTGATCGTCGCTGAAATGTCAGGACCTTTTTTTGATCGCTGGTTTCCCGCTGACAGGCACGCATCGCTGCGTGTGACAGGCGGGAGACCAGCGATCCGCTGGTAACCAAGGTACACAGCGGGTTTCCAGGCGCGGGATACCAGCGCCCTGATGCAGGGAGCTGGTATCCAAGGTACACAGCGGGTTTCCAAGCGCTGCGCGGTGCCTGGAAACCCGCTGTGTACCTTGGTTACCAGCGGATCGCTGGTCTCCCGCCTGTCACACGCAGCGATGCGTGCCTGTCAGAGGGAAACCAGCGATCAAAAAAAGGTCCTGACATTTCTGCGACGATCAGCGATACCCGGCAGGGGGGCTGATCATCGCTGAATGTCACACACAGCGATATCGCTGGTGAGCTCGCTGCTGCATCACAAAACTTGTGACTCAGCAGCGATCTCGGTAGCGATATCGCTATGTGAGACGGGCCCTTAAGCGATGTTACCCGCAGTGTCGCTGTCCCAGATCGCTGCCTGAGCTGCCTGTTTGGCAGCTCAGCAGCGATCATGTAGCGATACACCAGCGATCCTGACAAGTGCATATCGTTGTCGGGATCGCTGGTGTATCGTTATGTGACACCCAGCCTTTACTCTCCTGTCAGGCAGGAGAGGAACTCATTCATTTGGGGTTTACTGTGAGGCTGCAGCATTAGCTGCGGTCCCTGCAGTAAACATTAACCCTTTCTGAAGGATTACACCGTGGGACCTGACTGTGCATGGGATAGGTAAGAATAATTTTGCTTTTTTATTTTATTTTTATTACAGGAAATGGTTTTTGCAGTAAAATAAAATATGGTCAAAAACATGTGTCTTTATTTCATTAAAATGATTTTTAATTAAAGTGTGTGTGTTTTATTTTTATTTCATGCAATAGGATTAATAATTGATAGTTGTCTAATTGACAGCTCTCAATTATTAACCTGGCTTAAGGTCACCTTTCAATTGCAATGTGGCTTTAACCCCATATTAACCCATTCGCCACCGCTACAGGGCAATGGGAATAGACGGGCAAAGTGCCAGAAAGGGCGAATCTAATTATAGATTTGTCTTTCCTGGGGTGTCTGGGGGCAGATGTTAGTAGCCGGGGGGGGGCAAAAATAATGGTCCCTCTCTGGGCTATTATTATCTGCCCCCACTCACTGGCTTTGTCTGTCTGGTTGCGAAAATAGGGCGGGAGCCCACGCATTTTTTTTCAGCAATTTTACACCTCATATATATATATACATGTCATTGAATTTGTGACACATATATATATATATTTATATTTGTAGTTCATACACTTCTACATAGTATAATAGCCGCTAATTCAATTGCCAGCTTTTGTGAAAATGCAGAACCCGACATGAAATGACACTTGGTGTACATAGGGTTAACCATGTCTTTTCATGTCCTTTGCTATCTAATTTGCACAAACAATTAAATCAGTCTGTGTGCAAAATTTCACACCTGTAGGAGTTAATTAAAGGTGTAAATTCGTAGCAAAAAAGTCCGTTTTTTTTACAACGAATTTACACCTTTAATTAACCCCTACAGGTGTGAAATTTTGCACACATAGACTGATTTAATTGTTTGTGCAAATTAGATAGCAAAGGACATGAAAAGACATGGTTAACCCTATGTACACCAAGTGTCATTT
>JARQOD010000005.1:272501149-272548944 GCA_033576555.1 Oophaga sylvatica
TTTTATACTGCTATGGGGCTGCTGCATTTTATACTGCTATGGGGCTGCTGCATTTTATACTCCTATGGGGCTGCTGCATTTTATACTCCTATGGGGCTGCTGAATTTTATACTCCTATGGGGCTGCGGAATTTTATAATCCTATGGGGCTGCTGCATTATACTATATATGACTATGGGGTGAAAAATACTTAATAGGAGGACTATGAGGTGCAATTTACTACTATAAAGTACTATGGGGTGCATTATACTGTATCAAGGATAATGGGCTGTGCATTATACTTTATGGATGATTATGGAGGTGCATTTTATTATACTACATGGATGACTATTGGCTGTGCATTTTATTATACTACATGGATGACTATGAACTGTGCAGTATATTATATGAAGGACTATGAAGCATAATGGTTTATTTTCTTTTATACATTACAGAACAAAGGCAGTACAGGGGACAAAAATATATCAGGATGGGGCACCGGATAGTTACGCCACTGAGGTCAGACTATACAACATTGCAGCAAATAATACACTTAGATAAACTATTCATTAATATAAAATAATACCGACCCTTTAATATTTCAGGGCTGATGTTTGAAGGGTTAATACAGGGCATTGTACCAGAATAACACGAGCTATTAGTACTGAAGAATGAAAACGTGCCTAATGTTTATACCAAGCCGTATTCTGGTTTGGAGTTTATAGGTCCAATATGATTCTCTGTTTAAAATTTTCCTCTTTACATCCCCTCTGATATGTTTGAAAAACTTTTCAATATCTGCAAATGTAAACAATGTCATATCCTCCTTATTTGTCAATGAAAATAGTCTAGAGGCTGCAGACATATTAACTGTTGCCAGATTAGAAGCATCAGATAAATGGCGTCTTATGCGTTTTTTTAAAGGGCTATACTGTCCTGATTGAGAATTGGTAAATTTTTTTTGACGATAGTGATAATTTCTTGATATTGAACACTATACTGTGTTGAAAACGTGATATATTGTTTAGATTTCTTCCTATTTCTTTGTTTCTTTTTATTTATCAATAAATCTTGTGCATGTATACCATTTACTATCGTATCTGCTCTGTTTAGAAAGCACTTGGAATATCCTCTACTTTGCAATCCGGTAAATACGTTTTGAGACTCCTCTTTGTAGCAGTTATGTTCAGAACAGTTTCTTTTTGTCTTTAGTTTTCCTACTGGAATGTTTTCATCATATGGGATGGATGGCACGAAAGGGCTTCAAAAATGTAATTACTATCAGTAGGTTTCCTATATGGGGATATAATAATGTTGTTGTTTTTTAATTTCCCATCACGGATATTTCAAGATAATTAATGTTGGGATTATCCAGAAAATATGTGAATGTTAAATTAAATGTATTATTGTTTATGTAGAAAACGTCATTTTTTGCTTCTAACTCTGTGCCTTTCCAGATAATGATAATATCATCTATGATGCACATCTCGTATCTGAAGGCAATATTCTATGCTGTGAAGATACGAGATGTGCAGCATCTGAAACAACGGATACTGGAAGCCTGTGCTAGCATGTCTGCGGTGTTGCTATCAGTGTGTCAAGAGTGCGAAAAGAGGGTTGCATTGACAATCCAACACAATGGGCAGCACTTTGAACACATTTTAAAAGTGGTCATAAACTTGTAAATAACTCATGAAAGAATAAAGTTACGCTAAAACCAAGCATACCATTGTTTTTCTTGTGAAATTCTGAATGAGTTTGATGTGTCACATGACCCTCTTCCCATTGGAAAAAATAAAGTTGGATCCAAAATGACCGACTTCAAAATGGCTGCCATGGTCACCACCCATCTTGAAAAGTTTTACCCCTCCCATATACTAATGTGCCACAAACACAAAGTTGATATCACCAACCATTCCCATTTTATTTAGGTGTATCCATATAAATGGCCCACCCTGTGCATGTCCCGCAGTGAGACTAAGTAAAAAAGTGAAAAAAGTTAAATAGAATTTGTCAAAAAGAACAAAAACTGCACACACAAATTCCTAAAATGAGTTTCGCCACACAAAACGCAGCAGTTGTCATAAAACAAAAATAAATTTAAAAAAGTACACATACTTGGTATTGCCACATCCTGAACGACCCGCTCTATAAAACTGGCATGTTATTTATTGCATATGGCGAACAAAGTAAAAAGAATAATAAAAAAAATTCAAAAAATGACGCTTTTTCAACATACTAACTCACAAAAAAGTGAATTAAAAGTGATCAAAAAGTCATGTGTACAAAAATGGTATAAATGGAAATGCCAAACCGTTCTACAAAATATCAAGCTTTATTATGGCTCATTTGGCAAAAAAATAAAAAAGTTACAGCTCTCAGAATATGACGATGCAAGATCAAATTCATTTCTGTAAAATATTGTGTTTAGGGTGTAAATATAGAGAAACATAAAAAAAACTATAAATCTGGTATTGCTGTACTAGCACCAACCCGAACAATAAATCCGCCTTATCATATATATTGCACGGTGAACCGCACAAAGATAAAAATAAGAACTATGTTTGTACTGCTGTCTATTTTACCTCCCAAAAATAGGAATAAGACTTAGCTCACATTTAACATGCGCTCTCCACTGAGCGCTTACATCAGGGTTTGCGAGTAAATTCGCCAAAACCACGATTTAGACAAAACTCCATGCGGAACCACTGACTTAAGAGGCAGATGTAGTCACTTTGGACTGATCTGTTTATTTTAAGTGTCTTTTTAGTGCGCAAGTGTGGGCGAACACAGATCTGAGCACGCCTAAAAATATAAATACCACTGGAGCAGATGCCAAAGTGTCTCCATCTGCCTCATTATGGTGGGTGATTCCGTCTGAATCGCATTTTTGTGGGATTTACATGCAACTCCGACGTAAGTGCTCAACTTAGAACACAAGAATGTGATCCAGCCTTATAGTGAAAGTGATTAAAAAATATTATTTACCCCAAAATGTTACCAATAAAAACCGTAATTTATCCCACAAAAAACGGTCCCTTCCCAGGTCCGTCATCTGTCACTGGAAACATTGAGGTTCCCACGTTACTGCTTGAACTAAGACTCTGGAAAAGCGACATGGCACTGGGTCCCTCAAATAAAATCCAGTGAGTTCTGAGCTCCAAATCCAACTGCACCCCCCTTCTGAGCCCCACTGTGCCAAAACACAGTAAGCAGCCACACGTTTGGCATTATTGCAATGGGGAGAGAGTGCTTAACAATTTACGGAGTGTGTGTTGCCAGAAGCACAACCTTGGCACTATGTATGGGGACACTACAGTATATGGGTGCACCACACTGTATGGGGGAACAATTTATGGACACTAAACTGGCATATTTGCAATTCTCCAGAAAAAAGCCTGGCATGGATGTTACAAAATAGTCACAGCAGCCATAGATGAATTAATTGAAAGGTGCAATTTCTACAATTGGGTTTTTTCTGCTGTTCTGGCAACTTGGGGGCTCCGCAAATGTCGCCAGCAAACTATTCTAGCAAAATCTGCGCTCCAAAAAATAAATAGCGCTCCTGTCTTCTTAGGCCCGACGTGTGGCCTAACAGTGATTTCTGATGACTTTTGAAGCATCACGACGTCTGGAAGAAATTTTGCAAGAAATTATGAGGTCCAGTTGCACATATTAATCCTTGTGTACCTAAAAAATTTGCAACAAATACAAAAATTACATTTTTACTACTAAAATGTAATATATCCACATCTCAATGTTATAAATTTCTGTGTGGCACCTACGGGTTCAAAATATTCACTACACCACTCCCTGCCTTTCGCTTAAACAGTAGTGTACAACCACATGTCGGGTACCGTCACATTTGGGACAAATTGCATAACGTATTGTGGAGTCCAATTTCTCCCATTACCCTTGTGTAAATTATAAATTTGGTGCTAAAACAGTATTTTGATGAAAAAAAAATTTGGTTCTCACATCTAAATGTTATAAAGTTTTGTGAATCATCTGTAGGTTAAAAATGCTCAGTACACCCCTAGATGAATTACTTGATGGATCTTGGTTCCAAAATGGAGAAGCTTGTGGGGGTTTGTTGGGGGTTTCTGCTGTTTTCGCATGTCAGGGGCTCTTTAAATGCGACATTGCAATCACAATCTATTCAGACAACTAGCACTCTTTCCTTTCCTAGCCCTGCCATCTGCCAGATTGGCAGAGCCCCTGAGGTGCCATAACAGTGGAGCCCCCCAGAGGTTATCCCATTTTACAAACTACATCTCCAATGAATTCATCTAGGGGTGTAGTGAGCATGTTGACACCACATGTGCCTTACATAATTTTATATAATTGGGCAGAAGGAAAAGAAAATTACATTTTTACCGCAAAAAACTTTGATTTAGTATCGGAAAATGGGTAAAAACTGGAACCAAAGTTTGTCACACAATTTCTGCTGAATGTGGAAATACCACATATACGGCTGCACAGTATTGATTAGCCACATGGCAAGATTCGGGAGAAGCAGAGCACTATTTGAAGGTTGGAGCACAAATTTTCCTTGAATAGTTTGAAGACTCCATATACATAGCCTCTAAGTGACAAAAGAGCAGAGTCCCCCCTCAAGTGACCCTATTTTGGAAATTACACCCTTCTGGGAATATATCTACAGGAGTAGTGACGATTTTGACTCCATGGGTGTTTTCTCTATATTCCAAATATTTGTATTTATGACAATTTATTTTTTTCATTTTATTATTTTATTTTTTTAATATTTTAACAATTTTTTTTACATTTTTTACTTTGTCGCTTTATGGGACTTTTACTTTCATTACTCGGATGGCTGGTATAATGCATTGCAATGCACGAGCATTGCAATGCATTATACATGTCAGTATAACACTGACAGAAGCCTCTTGGACCATTTTCTTGGCATAGTCTAAGCAGTCCACTGTTGCTCGCAGACCCAAATATCGTCATGACAACCTTGATTTGCCATGACGATCAATGGACCCTCACAATGATGTTGAGTGGGCGCCATTTGGAAGGGAGAGGGAGCCGCCTCCCTCTCCTAGGCTCCTAAATGTTGTGATTGATATTGATGGTGGCATTTATGAGGTTAAATAACCAGGGGTAGAGCGGGCACCACTCCAGGCTGTGACACGATCGCCATTATGTACATATACATTATCAGTCAGGAATTGATATCAGACCATGTCGTATAGGTGAGTCAAATGTCGTCAAAGTGTTACAGGGGTTTTCCAGGTTTTAAATTCTTTTAAGATTCACTATACTTGAAAAAAGGGGTTTTCTCATGCTTTAAATTGTTTAAAAATAAATTAAATTAAAAACTTGTACTCACTTCAGTAATACCTTGCCATAACCACACTCTCTTGCCACACTCTGCATTTCCTTTTCCTGGATAGCATGGACATGTGACTGTCTCAGTAGATTATTGGCTACAGCATTCACATGTCTATGTCAAATAATGATCATCATTGAGATGAGCCATGGGTAATCATTCAATGCTTTGAGTATGACTCTCTTTTTATTTTACTTTTTTTAAATCTATTCTTGCTCTTTTTAAAAAAGATTTTACCAGCAAAACAATCTTTTTAACTTAAATACTGATTACTTTACTTTAGCTGGCCATACATATATGATCAAAGTCGACAGATCATGCAGTCTGCGTATAAGGATATGTAAACTTTCTACTGATGCCAAATTTAGGAGAACATTAGGATCATTCATTTCGGATTTAAACATACCTACATTTTTGTGGTACTGACAGAGTAATAATAAACTGTCAGAAGTGTTTTATTGCAGCTTGTCTCCCTTTCCATATTAAAACACCATGCATGCTTTGTTAAAGATCAGTTTAATCAGGGAGGAAGAAGAAAATGTGTATTACCAACTTAAGAGCATAAATCCACCAAAAACTGAAAAATAAAATATGCTGAAATATCATTTTTTGTCAAAAAATATTTTTCATTGAATTATTGGACTATTAGTCATTAGAACTTATAAAGCACTAACTATGATTTATATTCTCTGAATTGACACATGAACGTAGTCATGCCACAACTAAGAATCCAGTCACGCAGGAATAGATCTGAATACATTTTTAAAATGATCATTGGAATTCACTAGAAGGTTATACATTTTGATTCAACAATCTAAATCCCTATGATGCGAATAAAGGAATCATCAACCAATATTACAGTGGCATGTAGAAGTTTGGGAACCCTTGGTCAAAATTACTGTTATTGTGAAGTTTAGCAAGATGAAGATGAAATAATCTCTAAAAGGCATATAGTTAAAGATGACATATTCTCTTTTGTATTTTAAGCAAAAAAATATATATTTTTTAATCTTTTAAATGGAAAATTGGCAAAAGTTTGGGCACCCTGCATGATAAGTACCTAGTAGCATCCCCTTTTGAAAGTATCACTGCTTGTCTGGCTACAAAAAGCATTTACAAGAGTCTTTCAATTCTTGTGTGAGGAATTTTCATTCATACTTCATTGGAAAATTCTCACAGTTCCGTGAGATTCCTGGATCAACTTGCATGCACTGATATTTTGAGGTCTAGCCACAGATTTTCAATGATGTTCACATCATGAGACTGTGAGGGCCATTGTGAAATCTTCATCTTGTGCCTTTTGAGCTAGTCTGTTGTGGATTTTGACTTGTGTTTAGGATCATTAATATTATCCATTTGTAGAAGCCATCCTCTTTTCAACTTCAGCTATTTTATAGATGGTGTTATGTTTGCATCATGAATTTGTTGAAATTCCATTGAATCCATTCTTACCTCTAGTTGTAAAATTTTCCCTGTGCCATTGGCTGCAACATAGCTCCAAAGCATGATTGATCCACTCCCATGCTTAATGGTTGTCGAGATGAAATTCTGTGCCCTTTTTTCTTCACTCATACCTTTGTTCATTGTGTTGATCAAAGAGTTGTATTTTAACCTCGTTGGTCCACAGGACTTGTTTCTAATCCTACGAGCAGCTCAAACTGAAATTTTTCTTGGTCTCCTAGACCTTATCTTGACCTCCACTGTTCCTGTTAACTGACATTTCTTAATTACACTTCGAACTGAGGAAAGGGCAACTTGAAAACTATTTGCTATCCTCTTAAACCTTCTCCTGCTTTCTGGTTCTCCATCATTTTAATTTTCAGAGTGCTAGGCAGCTGCTTAAAAGAGCTCATAACTGCTCTTTTTTAGCACAAGGTTAGAGGAGGCTGAGTTTTTATAGAGCTGGGAAATTTCCATCTCCTGGCCTTTCCTAATGATGATCGTGAAAAAGCCATAACCTTGACAGGCTAATTAAGGTCTGAAACCTTGGTCAACGTTATCTGAGCACACAAATCTGCAAGGGTGTCCAAACTATTGCATTGGTTCATTTTCTGTTTTGTAATCTTTAAAATGTAAAAAAATGACCATATATATATTTTTTTTTACTAAAATATAAAGAAAATGTTTAATCTCTAACTTTAGCCCTGTTAGAGATCAATTCATCTTCAACTTGCTTAAGTGTTCACAATAACAATAATTTTGAGTGGGGGTGCCCAAAATTTTTCATGCCACTGTACATAATACCTGGATATTACAGTTAACGGAATAGAGATTCTTTATATAAAACACACTTACAGTAATAATTCTTAGAGTACAGAAATATAGAAATGATTGACGTATTTCATTTTGTTTCCACAAGTATTTAGCAGCATATTTACAGAATGCATGCATTACCTCTAATATTATTAAAATGACAAAGCTTCCTTAAGTTAGTGAATAATACAGTCTGCAATAATGAACGTATTGGAAGTTTTTCGTTTTTTTTATGCTAAAAATTAACTCTTAGAAATCTGTTGTTTTTTTTAATCAGTTTGTGTTAAATAAAAAACATAATGTGTAATTAAAGATTAAACATCATGTGCAGTCCACTGTTAGTATGTATGTGAAATAAAAGAAATCCTCAGAAAAAGAAATTAAAATTCCACTGAAAATTAACACAGCAAAACAGGGCAAGATTATTTACTGCTAACATCCATGCCTGGCCTGAGGAAGACATCTGTCTTTGTTAAAATGCAAAACCTTTATTTTTTTTATAAATTCATATGAAGATATTATTTGCCTGCCTGCCACACTCAACATCGCTTTTATCACCCCCTTTTTAAAAAAAAAAAACAATTTATCCCTTGCTGCTATAGCGGCTTCCTATCTTCTTTCTACAAGATTTTTGAGTTTGTCGGTGGAAATGTTTACCCTTTTGTCCAGATTTGCCCTTTCGTTCAAGACATGAAGCCAGATAATGTTGTTGGATAAAGGGGTTTGGCTCAATATCTCTGATCCAGATCATCTCAAGTGCGTTTGATGGAGATTTAGGTCAGGGCTCTGTGTTTGCCAGTGAAGTCCTTCAACACCAAACACACCCAACATTGACTTAATAGACAGTGCTCTGTAGACTGGAGTCTAGTCATGCTGGAATAGAGAAGGACCTTCCCCAAACTTTTCCCACAAAATAGGAAGCAGTATATGTGTAAGGTTCTTTGTACATGTTCTTGAAACTCAGTTTTCCGTCAGCCATTTTGCTTTCTGTCTTGCTGCAGCTATCTTGCCCTCAGTCAATATGGAGTTTTCAGCTTTCATGTTCCCGCCCTGATTCTCTCCCTCTTGCTTCTTAAGCAGCCACAGCTGAGCAATCAGTGCTTCAGAATCTAGCCTGCAGTGAACCTGTGACCTGACTCCTGGAAGCCTTGGACTATGTACTCCAGCTATTCCTACTGAGGAACTCTGAACATTTGTGGACTCTGGAACCCTGCTCTTTGAAAGATCCACGTTTGCATGGACTTACGGTAACAGAGAAGAAGATCCTGAACCTGTTGTGGAGAGTGATTGCTGAGCTTAAGTTACTCTGGCCTGCTGTGTCTCCTGCTTCTGTATCTGCAAACTGTGTGACTATTTTTGCCACTTGTATGAAGTAATACAAGACCTTCTATATCAAACCTGTGTCTCATGTATTTTCATCGCACCCAAGCACAAGACGCTATATGAACTGTACTACATACATTACAAGATTCTGAAGCCAAAACGTTAGTGTCTGCTGGGTCTGGGAAGGCTGTGTCTGCTGTAACTGTGGATATCAGACGTCCAGTTGTACTTTCTGTGATGACAGTGGTTGTGACTTCTCACAACCATTCCAGGTGAGCAATTCCCTTAAGTTTTTTTTTTTTCTGCAGTGTTACCACAGGTAAACACTATTGTTTTTTTTTTCTCTTCCCTCTTTTTGTGTCTGCTGTAACTGTGGATATCAGATGTCCGGTTGAACTTTCTGTGATGATAGTGGTTGTGACTTCTCACAACCATTCCAGGTGAGCAGTTCCCTTAATTTTTTTTTTTCTCTTTGCAGTGTTACCACAGGTAAACACTATTGTTTTTTTTTTCTTTTCTCCTCTCCTTCCAGTACTCCTGTCTTAAAAGATCTGGAAAATGGAGGCCCGCATAAAGGAACTTTGCGGAGTGACTGATAATATCCTTGCAGATTTACAGACTATAAAAACCCGTTTTACAAACCTACAGGACCTCACTAATCACAATTTGCAAGTGTTTGGACAGACTGCCCAGGATTTGCGAGCCAGGATTGAGTTCTAGAGGAGCGAGTCCAGGCTCCTGCCGTAGCCCCAAGTTCTGGGATTCCCAAGTTGCCCCCTTTTCGTTTTGGCGGTGAACGTGAAAAATTCAGGGGATTTATTAACCAATGCAATCTGTTTTTTTCTGCACATGCTTCACAATTTCCCACTGAACGAACTAAAGTGCTTACTATAATTATGTTACTTACCAACAAGGCTTTGATGTGGGCAAACCCTCTGATTGAGACTGAGGATGAATGTTTGGATCATCTTGATGCTTTCATTTCAGCCATGGGGCAGGTGTTTGATGACCCCAATCGAGGTGCAACAGCTGAAGCAGCCATGTTAACTTTGCGCCAAGGTAAGCACTCGGTAGCCGAATATGCCTTGGATTTCAGGAGATGGGCCCTTGATGCCACCTGGGACAGTTCCGCCAAAAAATCTATTTTTCGAAAGGGCTTGTCTCCACTAATTAAGGATGAACTTGCTCGTGCCGACCCTCCCACTGCGTTAGGTGACTTTATTAACTTCTGCATCCGTATTGATGCTCGCCTGACTGAACGCAGGCAAGAGAGATGGTTCGAAAGCAATCGCACTAACCTTTTCCTACCTTCCTCCCCAGCTAAGGAACCTTTGAGTAGGATCACACGGGAACCTGAACCTGAACCCATGCAGGTAGACTCTTTACAAAGACGGGTTAGTGATGCACGCAAGGAACATCGTTTTAAGGAAAATCTATGTTTCTATTGTGGTAAGTCAGGGCACTTCATTATAAACTGCCCCAGCCGTTCTCGTAAGACTACTGCAGCACTCATTCACTGTGAGTGTTGCGAGAGAAGATCTGTCAGGTCCGAGCCTCAGGCTCCAGAGAGATCTGCAGCAACAGATCTTGATTTCTCGGACTTAAACTCCGTTACTTCTGAGGACGATGACTGTGTAAACGCTGCAATTTTTCAAGTTTCCTCAGCGGTGTCCCAGCTGAGTTGTAGGAAAAACAATTCTCATTGCTTCCTTTCCATCAAACTCTGGGTTAACTCAGTCTGGGTGTCTAGCTCTGCTATGATCGACTCAGGGGCAAGTGGGAATTTTATGGATGTCTCCTTTGCTCTGAAACAGGGGATACGTTCAGTGAAGAAGGCTACTCCAGTACAGATGGAAACTGTGGATGGCTCCCTGCTGACCTCTGGACCAGTGGATCAGGAAACAGAGCCTTTAAGGGTCCTTATGGGTAAAGATCATCAAGAGAAACTGTCCTTTATGCTTATCTCTTCTCCCCACTTTCCCATTATTCTAGGGCTACCATGGCTGCAGGCTCAGAACCCTACCATTAACTGGGAGACCAAGGAATTACACTTTCCAGAGAAACAGATGAGTCCAAAAGTTTCAGCTTGCTCTGTTCCTAAAGGAACCATGTCAGTCCCTGAACTACCAGCTGTATACCAGGACTATGTGGATTTATGTGACAAGAAGAACGCTGACCAGTTTCCCCCTCACCGTCCATATGATTGTCCAATTGAATTATTGCCTGGAGCAGAGATACCTTTTGGTAAGATCTACCCCCTGGCGGGGCCTGAGCTAAAGGCTTTAAAGGATTACATAGACGAAAATCTAGCCAAGGGTTTCATACGCCCCTCTTCATCTCCTGCAGGTGCACCCATCTTCTTTGTGAAGAAGAAAGATGGATCTCTGAGACCCTGCGTAGACTATAGGGAACTCAATAAGGTTACTATTAGAAACCGTTATCCATTGCCTTTAATCCCTGAGTTGTTGGAGAGAGTGCGGCATGCCAAAATTTTCTCTAAATTGGATCTCCGTGGGGCCTATAACTTGGTCCGTATTAGACCTGGGATGAATGGAAGACTGCATTCAGGTCACGCTATGGACACTTTGAATATCTAGTTATGCCTTTTGGTCTGAGTACCGCCCCAGCCACTTTCCAACACTTGGTGAATGACATCTTCAGGGATCTCCTAGATACATTCGTGGTGATTTATTTGGATGATATTCTAATTTTTTCTAACTCCACAGAGGAACATCATGGACATGTGAGAATGGTCTTGGAACGTCTAAGACAAAACCATCTTTACATCAAACTTGAAAAGTGTGAATTCCATAGGACCGAAATTCAATTTCTGGGGTATGTACTGTCTACACAAGGAATTAGTATGGATGGAAGTAAGACCCAAGCCATCAAGGATTGGCCAAGTCCTAGAAATGTGAAGGAGGTGCAGCGTTTCATCGGGTTTGCCAATTTCTATAGACGTTTCATTAGGAATTTCTCTGAGGTAGTGTCACCTATCACCCAACTTACCCGGAAAGAGTCTAAGTTCTCCTGGACTCCCCAAGCCCAGTAAGCATTTTCTCGTCTAAAAGATAAATTTACCACCGCACCTATCTTGGTACATCCCAACCCCGAACTTGCCTTCATAATAGAGGTGGATGCTTCAGATTGTGCCGTTGGAGCTATACTCTCTCAGAGAACAGGTGAGAAGAATGTCTTGCATCCCTGTGCCTTCTTTTCCCAGCAGTTGTCTTCGGCTGAGAGGAACTACGATGTGGGCAATAGAGAGTTGTTGGCCATTATTGCCGCCTTCAAAGAATGGAGACACCTTCTTCAGGGTGCTGCACAGCAAATAGTCGTCCTGACAGACCATCGTAACCTTGAATTTATCAGGTCGGCTAAGTGCCTGACTCCTCGCCAGGCTCGCTGGAATCTTTTCTTAAACCAATTTAATTTTGTCATTTCTTATAGACCAGGATCGCGCAATGGAAAGGCTGATGCACTCTCTAGGATTCATTCAGCAGAGACCCGTCCACTTGCTCCTCCTAAGACTATTCTTCCTGACTCTAGATTCCTGGGAGTGATTCATAATCAAGACCTACTTAAGGACATCAAGGAAGCATACCATGCGGATTCCTTGTTGGCACAACCCCCAAGGGACGTAAGTCTTGTCTTTAAGAATGGTGTGTGGATTCTGGGACAACGTCTGTATATTCCTGAAACAGTCAGATTGAGAGTATTGCAACTCATTCACGATTCTAAGATAGCTGGGCATAGAGGAATTCTAAAGACACAGGAATTTCTTTCTCGTTTCTTTTGGTGGCCCACTTGCAGGAAGGATGTTTTAAACTATGTCACTTCATGTGAAGTCTGCAAGATGCAAAACACCTCGCTCCTCACCAACTGGTCTGTTACAACCTCTTCCCACCCCGTCCCGCCCGTGGGGATCCATTTCTATGGACTTCATTGTGGAGTTACCAACCTCTCAAGGGAAAAACACCATTCTAGTGGTGGTTGATCGTTTAACAAAGGCAGCTCATTTTATTCCTTGTGTCGGCTTACCCACTGCAAAACAGACATCAGATTTGATGATTAAAGATGTGTTTCGCTTACATGGAGTACCGGATGAGGTTATTTCGGATCGAGGGGTGCAATTCACTTCAAGGTTTTGGCAAAATTTCTGTGCAGCATTGGACATTAAAGTAAACCTTTCTTCTGCTTTTCATCCCCAGACTAATGGACAGACCGAACGAACCAATCAAACTCTGGAGCAGTATCTCCCCTGCTTTATCTGCCACCTACAGGATGATTGGGTGGATCTACTTCCATTGGCTGAGTTCTCTTATAACAACTCTCAGAGCGCCTCCACTAAGCAGTCTCCTTTTTACTCCAATCTAGGTTATCATCCTAACATTCTTCCACGATTTCCCATAGAAACGCCTTTACCAGCAGTGGCCGAAAGAATCACGTCTTTACAGAAGAATATGGATCTTCTAAAGGAGAATCTGGAATTGGCTCAGGAAAGGTACAAGAAAGCAGCAGATAAATTTCGTAAACCTGCACCAGCTTTCAAGGTAGGAGACCTGGTCTGGCTGTCAACCAGAAATCTTAAGTTAAGGATTCCATCGTCTAAGTTGGGACATAAGTACATTGGACCCTATAAAATCAGTAAAATTATAAGTGCCGTTGCTTGTCATCTTCAATTGCCTAGAACTATGAGAATCCACCCTGTCTTTCATGTATCCCTACTAAAGGCTGCAACACCCAATACGTTTCCTGGACGTTCTTCTCCTTGCCCTGACCCAGTGCTAGTCGATGGTCAGGAAGAATTTGTGGTGGAAAGAATTCTAGATTCCAGGTTATACAGAAATCAGTTGCAATATTTGATTAAATGGCAGGGCTACCCAGTGGAGGACAACTCATGGGAACCAGTCAATAACGTTAATGCTCCTCGTTTGCTCCGCCAGTTTCATCAGAGGTACCCAGACAAGCCTGGTCTGAGGCCATCCGGAGGTTGTCCCTAAGGGGGAGTAATGTAAGGTTCTTTGTACATGTTCTTGAAACTCAGTTTTCCGTCAGCCATTTTGCTTTCTGTCTTGCTGCAGCTATCTTGCCCTCAGTCAATATGGAGTTTTCAGCTTTCATGTTCCCGCCCTGATTCTCTCCCTCTTGCTTCTTAAGCAGCCACAGCTGAGCAATCAGTGCTTCAGAATCTAGCCTGCAGTGAACCTGTGACCTGACTCCTGGAAGCCTTGGACTATGTACTCCAGCTATTCCTACTGAGGAACTCTGAACATTTGTGGACTCTGGAACCCTGCTCTTTGAAAGATCCACGTTTGCATGGACTTACGGTAACAGAGAAGAAGATCCTGAACCTGTTGTGGAGAGTGATTGCTGAGCTTAAGTTACTCTGGCCTGCTGTGTCTCCTGCTTCTGTATCTGCAAACTGTGTGACTATTTTTGCCACTTGTATGAAGTAATACAAGACCTTCTATATCAAACCTGTGTCTCATGTATTTTCATCGCACCCAAGCACAAGACGCTATATGAACTGTACTACATACATTACAATATGGCCGAAACATTGGGCATTTGTAAAATAAAGATATTTTTTTGAGAAATATTTCTTCTGCATTGGAACTGTAATCTTGGATTTGGCAACAGTATGGTGAAAAGATGCTACGAGAAAGTACAGGTCTGAGGAAGTAGTGCACAGGATCCATTCACTATGAACTATAGGTGTACAATAGTCCAAAAAGTATGCTGAAGCCTTTAAGATTTCCTTTCACAGGAACTAGGGATCTTGTGCCAAATAATGAAGAACCATCCCACAGCATTATTACTCCTCCACCAAACTTGACGGCAAGAACAATGCAATCAATTGGGTAATGTTCTTCACCGAACCCAGACTATTTTACCATATACTGTCTCAATATGGCACTGTATTATAGTGATACTTTTCCATAGAAACAAAGATTATAAGCAAGGATACCTCTGTAATATTGTCAGATTATTACCAAATCCTAACAAAAAAAACCTTTATAAGTATACCTCTACTTGAAATTTTGTGCCTGCGATGCCTGCGTAGGAACTACTGTATATGGCACTTTATAATCATGGGCATTAGCCCTTCTTTCTAATGGTAAATGGTAATCATCATGATGTCATTCACCTCTATTAATGAGATTTAAAACTAATACAGATACAGCACCAACTCAACAGAAGCCTTTCACATTTTTACTATATATAGAGACGTTATTTAAATTCATTAGAAGACCAAGCAATTAAAGTGGCATCATTCAAGTTAGAGAAAATGAAACATGCTGTCACAGTCTGTGCATATTAAATATGATGGAATAGTACAAAAAAATGAAAACGCAATTATAATTCAGTCTGACTGTCGCCACTGAAATGAGAATAAAATAATATTTGTCTTTTTTTAAGTAAACAGATCAATGAAGTAGAAATGTCATCTGTTGTTCTTCATTATGAATTAATAAATCAGTTTTTAATCTTACAGAACCATGATCCAAAAATAAAAGGCAGACAGAATTTAATTTTACTGTATGAGCAAAATGTCACCTGCAAATTAAAAAGTGTACATAAAAAAATTACAGACTGTTTACTGTTTCATCTTTAGATAGTTTTTCTTGCTATACTACCCATTAAAAACTAAATAAATATAATTAGTGATACCGGCATATTTCTAATAACACAGGTCTGCAAGGGTAACATTGTTTGAAAGGTAAAAGTGGATTTTTATATACTTTTAGTGATGAGCGAATGGCTCTGATAGCATGTTTTCCGTGAACGCTCGGGTGTTATCCGAGTATCTTAGGCATGGTTAAATAATATGTTTGAGTTCCCACAGCTGCATGTTTCGAGGCTGTTGAACAGCCGCAACAGATGCAGAGATTGTCTGTTTGTTAGACAATCCCAGAATGTGATGCTGCTGTCTAACAGCCATGAATCATGCAGCCACAGGGACTCAAACATATTATTTGAGCAGGCTCAAGATACTCGGATAACACCCGAGCATGCTCGGATAACACGTTATCTAAGCACATTCGCTCATTACTATATACTTCGATAGCTGAACTCAGTAAAAATATTGAAAAAATGTCATCACGTACAGTTTTTTTTTTACATCTTTTGGCCCCTTTATGTGAGTCCTGGTGGATCATTTTGTTTGTCTTTAGATAGATTAGTTAGTTAGAAATTAATGGACTTCATGAAATGGATAAAATCTTCCCACGGCGCTCGCGTTGACGTCAGAAAGGTGAAATGAGTTCATTGGCTTTGAATTCCCAGGACCTGTCTGATGGCCCTTTCTCACACTCGCGGAGCCATAAAATAGGTAACAGGTGTTCACAGGGAGACACTGAGCAAACACTGCTCAGTGTCTCTGCAGGATGACAGGCTGTATGGTCGCATCATGCAACCATGCAGCCTGCCATCTAGATGTAGCAGAGCTAGACCCATCGTGGGACTATCATCTGCTCCGTGAAAAGGTGATGAATATTGTTATTCTTTTTCTTAATTCTTTTGCAGTAGACAATGGCATTGGTGGAATGGGCGAGGTCGTAAGTATGGTATAATTAAGATTTGTTAAAGGAGTTTGTGTCATTCTTTCAATTAAAAGACTTTATTCTGGGTGTTGTAAGCTTTTCAGGGGATATAGCTCTGGGATCGCCGTCTTGGGGAGACGGAGTGGCATAAAGAGACCATTCACAGACAGTGGTTCTGTTAAAAACTGGCCGCAACCAGTTTTATTAAAGTCCACAGCAAACAGAACATAAATTAAAACAAAATCATAAACATAAAGCCTAGGCGTGTCCCGCCACTAATTACACTTAGATAGATTACCCTTTCTATCCGGGTCCAGACTCTAATAGCCTGTGCCCAAAACAACACATATGTTCAGTAGTTACCAGCGTGCAGCTCACATGAGGCTCCAATGGCGTCTGAAGTCAGATCCAGACTGAGAGATAGAGCCCCTCTGAACTTCTCAAGCAGGTACTTATGGCTGCCTAATTAAGCAGCTGTGTTCACTCCGGGTTGCAATGCAAACCTGTCCCAGATAGGAATGGAATGAACACCGCACTGACAACCTATTTTATGCGCCCCAGCTAAGAAACCTGGGCGAGATATACACGCCGTCCAGCACACACCCCTTCACTGTCTCACATATCCCCCCCCTCTTCTCCAGACCGGAGGACTGGTCAGAAATTCCGAAGAGACAGTGGACTCTGGACAAGGCATCAGCATTACCCTGTATTTTCCCAGGTCTATGCTCAACCGAGAAATTGAACTCTTGAAGTGAAAGGAACCACCTTGTCACCCTGGCATTCCTTTCCTTGTTCTGCTTCATCCATGTCAGAGGAGCATGGTCTGATTGCAATTTAAATCTCCTACCCAAGAGGTAATACCGTAGGGAGTCCAGCGCCCATTTGATTGCGAGGCACTCTCGCTCCACAATGGCATAATTTTGTTCAGCCGGTGTCATTTTTCGACTTAGATACAGGACTGGGTGTTCTTCACCCTTCACGACCTGTGATAACACTGCCCCTAACCCCACATTAGAGGCATCAGTTTGAACAAGAAACTCTTCCCTGAAATTAGGGGTGACCAGAACTGGTCTTTGACACAAAGCCATTTTCAACGACAGAAATGCTTTTTCTGCCTCCGGATTCCAATTTATCATTTTGGACTTCCCCCCTTTTGTCAGGTCAGTCAATGGGGCAGCAATGGAGGCATAATTTGGTACGAATCTGCGATAGTACCCAGTGATGCCCAAAAATGCTTTGACCTGTCGTTTTGTGAGGGGTACAGGCCAGTTTCGAATTGCCTCTACTTTATCGATTTGTGGCTTGATCAGCCCTCTGCCAATCACATAGCCCAAGTACTTGGCCTCTTCTAGGCCAATTGCACATTTCTCTGGGTTTATGTTCAGCCCAGCTCCGCCTATCGAGTCTAAGACGGCTTGTACCTTAGCGAGGTGGCTCTCCCAATCAGAACTGAAAATTACCACATCATCCAGGTAGGCAGCTGCATAGGCTTGATGCGGGCGTAGGATCTGGTCCATAAGCCTCTGAAAGGTAGCTGGGGCTCCATGCAACCCGAATGGCATCACCAGATACTGAAACAAACCTTCCGGGGTTGCAAAGGCCGTTTTTTCTTTTGCCTCCTCAGATAGGGGTATCTGCCAGTACCCTTTTGTCAGATCGAGGGTTGTAATATAACGGGCACCCCCTAACCTCTCGATTAGCTCATCTACCCGTGGCATCGGGTATGCGTCAAACTTTGACACTTCGTTCAACTTTCTGAAATCATTACAGAACCTCCAGGTTCCATTAGGTTTTGGGATCAGAACAATCGGGCTACACCACTCGCTTTGGGCCTCCTCAATGACCCCGAGGTCTAGCATGCGTTTGATTTCAGTAGAGACTATCTTTCTGCGGGCTTCTGGAATTCTGTACGGTTTTATTTTGACCTTAGTACCGGGCTCAGTCTCGACATGGTGTTTTACGAGAGAAGTCCGGCCGGGCAAGTCAGAAAACCTCTGCCGATTTTTCTGCAGAAACTCCCGTACTTCCTGTTTTTGGTGCACGGACAATGTCTCACCAATGGTCACAGGAGGTAGAGATGGTTTTACCCCTTTCTCTACTTCACCCGAGGCCAACAATGCCTCTCTGTCCCTCCAGGGCTTGATCAGATTGATATGATATATCTGGTAGGGCTTCCGTCTCCCGGGTTGGTGTACTTTGTAAGTAACCTCGCTCACTTTTTGTACGACCTCGTATGGACCATGCCACTTGGCCAAAAACTTACTTTCCACTGTGGGAATTAGAATTAGGACTCGATCCCCGGGGTTGAAAGACCTAATTTTTGCTGACCGATTATAGACTCTGCTTTGAGCTTCTTGGGCTCTCTGCAGATGATTCTTCACTAATGGCATAATTTTAGCCATCCTCTCTTGCATCTGGGCAATATGCTCTATAACACTCTTGTATGGAGTTGTCTCGGTTTCCCAAACCTCCTTGGCTATGTCCAGCAAGCCCCGCGGATGCCGACCATACACCAACTCAAAGGGAGAAAATCCCGTAGAGGCCTGGGGAACCTCTCTGACCGAAAACAATAAGTAGGGTAACAGGTAGTCCCAGTCCCTCCCATCTTTCTCTACTGCTTTCTTTAACATATGTTTTAATGTTTTATTAAAACGTTCAACCAACCCATCCGTCTGGGGGTGATACACAGATGTCCGAATGTGCGAGATTTTAAGCAACTTACACAGTTCCTTCATCACTTTGGACATAAAAGGTGTGCCTTGGTCCGTGAGGATCTCTTTAGGAATTCCTGTCCTGGAAAACATATGAAAAAGTTCCCGTGCAATATTTTTAGATGCCATATTTCTTAAAGGGACCGCCTCGGGGTACCGGGTTGCATAATCAAGGACAACTAAGATGTATTGGTGTCCCCTGGCTGATTTTACAATAGGACCTACCAAGTCCATTGCTACCCTTTCAAAGGGTATTTCTATAACCGGCAGCGGGATTAATGGACTCCGGAAGTGAGACACCGGAGCATTTATCTGACACGAGGGGCAGGTTTTACAATAATCCTCTACATCTCGATAAACCCCGGGCCAGTAAAACCTCTGAAGAATTCTTTCCTGGGTTTTGTCCATCCCCAGGTGCCCACCCAGCACGTGGTTATGGGACAAACCTAACACCATACTTCTATATGACTTAGGTACTAGGAGCTGACTCACGGCCTCTCCCTTTACTTTAGTGACCCTATATAGCAGGTCATTGTTCATGGCAAAATGGGGAAATTTTTCATCAGAGCCGGGCTCTTGTGGGATCTCATTCAGAACGGTTATATTCTCCCTGGCATGTTTAAGAGTGGGGTCTTGCAATTGCTCACTCCCAAAATTGCCACGGGACACCGGTAGGTCAGGGACATTCTGTTCTAGAGAAACATCCTCCCCCTCCCCCAACATCACCTGAAATGGAAATTCATCATTTTTTTTACAGTCATCATCATTATCAATATCATTATCGTGATTACTATCAGCATCAGCATCATTATCATGGTCATCATTATTATCATGATCATCATCATTATCATGGTCATCATTATCACATAAGTTTAACGGCCCACTAGCCTTGTGTTCCGCCCCTCGGGACTGCGCACCCTCAGTAGGAGCTTCATCACACTGTCCAGCAGAAACATTTTTTTTCCAAAGACCCCAAAACAGGGGAAAGTCACGACCCAATATGGCGGGATGCATCAAGTTCTTCACTACCCCCACTTCATATGAGATCTCCCCGAGTTTTGTGACGAAGTCTGAGGAGGTTACTGGGTAGACTTTGACGTCTCCATGTATGCACACCACGCTTAGGTACCTATCTGTGACGAAGTCCCCATCAGCCAGACTAGCATGTATCAGAGTCACTCGACTTCCTGAGTCGAGTAGGGCCTGTACTGGGCACCCATTTATCACGACCTGACACAGCTGTGGGCCAGTCTCCTCGACTAGGGTGGCCACGCACACGGGCTCGGCGAGGAACGAGAGAGACTGTCCAGCGTCACAGTCCATAGGTTCCCCCACTAGTGGACAATTGGCTGAAATATGACCTTGTTCACGGCATCTCCAACACTGTCTCAGGTCAGTGTGTTCAGACGGGGAGACCTTCCTAGGTCTGGGTTCTCCTGGTAGGTAAGTATCACCCTTCCGCTCATACATGTCCCCTCGGGGCTGACCCGGACTATCAACAGCCCCCCTTGCCCCCACAGCTGGAACCCTCTTACCGGGAGATGACGGAGGCCGGGTATTCCGAACTGATGATCGCTCGGACGGCTGGTCACGTAGATAGTCTTTGGTGGCGAAATACCTTTCTATTAGGCTGACCAGTTGATCGGCATCTTTGGGGTCTCCCTGTCCGACCCAGAGCTGGACCTCAGGGGGAAGGGCCCAGATGTACCGGTCCAGCACCACCTTTTCAACCATTTGGGCAGGGGTGCTGACGTCAGGTTCCAACCACTTCTTTACCAAAGAAATCAAGTCATACATTTGTGAGCGAGCAGGCTTGTCTCACCTGTATCTCCAGTTATGGACTCTCCTGGCACGGACTGCCCTCGTCACACCCAGGCGGGCAAGAATCTCCGCTTTCAACTTAGTATAGTTTTTGCTGTCCTGCTCGCTGAGGTCAAAATAGGCTTTTTGGGGTTCCCCAGTCAAATAGGGCGCAACCACCATAGCCCATTCAGATTGTGGCAGATTCTCCTTCTCTGCCAGTCTCTCAAATATAGCCAGATATGCCTCCAATTGTCATGAGGCGTCATCTTCTGCAGAGTCTGTTTTACCGCCTTTTTTACAGCGGATAATGCCGGTAACCCGGCATCTTCATTCGGGGACGAGGTGCTAGGAGTTTTTTTTAGTGCTGCAAGCTGCTCCAGTAACAACCGGTTGGTTTCCTGCTGTTGCTGCTGGCTCTGCTGGGCCTCTAGGTGTTGTTGCTGTATGGCCTGCTGTTGCTGCTGCATGGCCTGCTGGGCCTCTAGGTGTTGTTGCTGCATGGCCTGCTGTTGCTGCTGCATGCTCTGCTGTTGTTGCTGCATGGCCTGCTGATGTTGCTGCTGCATGGCCTGCTGGTTCTGGGCCAGCTGCTTAATGAGCTCCTCCATACTGCCGGACATCTTGGGCTGGCTGACAGCCTTCACCCAAGACATATACACTCCACAGTCTTCTCCACAATAAGTTCAGTTTTGCGGTGCAGACACCTTTTTTTTTTTTTTTTTTCAAAGTCTTCAGCCACTGTGCTGCCCCAGCATTCAAGCACCAATTGTAAGCTTTTCAGGGGATATAGCTCTGGGATCGCCGTCTTGGGGAGACGGAGTGGCATAAAGAGACCATTCACAGACAGTGGTTCTGTTAAAAACTGGCCGCAACCAGTTTTATTAAAGTCCACAGCAAACAGAACATAAATTAAAACAAAATCATAAACATAAAGCCTAGGCGTGTCCCGCCACTAATTACACTTAGATAGATTACCCTTTCTATCCGGGTCCAGACTCTAATAGCCTGTGCCCAAAACACATATGTTCAGTAGTTACCAGCGTGCAGCTCACATGAGGCTCCAATGGCGTCTGAAGTCAGATCCAGACTGAGAGATAGAGCCCCCTCTGAACTTCTCAAGCAGGTACTTATGGCTGCCTAATTAAGCAGCTGTGTTCACTCCGGGTTGCAATGCAAACCTGTCCCAGATAGGAATGGAATGAACACCGCACTGACAACCTATTTTATGCGCCCCAGCTAAGAAACCTGGGCGAGATATACACGCCGTCCAGCACACACCCCTTCACTGTCTCACAGTGTGTGTTTTTATACAATATGACTTTGGGGTTAGTAATGGGGGAGGCTTATTGACACCACTCCAGTACTAACCTTGGGGCTTGATGTCACCTGACAATGCAAAGGTGACATCAACCCCTCCACCCCAAACTATCACCAAACTTGTCACTGCTGCAGAACAATTGGGAAGAGCGAGGCTAAGTGCAGAATTACCATAAGCGCCAGAAGGCTAAGTATACAGCTGTGAACTGATATTAATAGCATGGTCAACTCCATGGGTATTATCCCCTTCCCAGGCTGTAAACATCAGCCACCAGTTGTCGGCTTTCCCTCTGCTGGTTAAGAAAATTACCCGGGAGCCCATGCCATTTTTTCAGAAAAATAATCTTTTATTAAATACATGTACAGTAAGCTGCACATGCACTGTAATTATTGTATATGTCACTGACATTTATATATCTACCTATTCTATGTGTAGTTACTGTATGTAATCCATATATTCTATGCTTTTGGCACATGCTGTAATTTCACTGTATGCAGCAGAGGGTTTTCAGAGTTTTTTATCTATCTATCTGTGTAATATACAGTACAGACCAAAAGTTTGGACACACCTTCTCATTCAAAGATTTTTCTGTATTTTCATGACTATGAAAATTGTAGATTCAAGAAACACATGGCACTCAGAGAAACAAAAGGAGGAGGGGGTTGGTGCCAAAGTAGGGTCTCCAGCCCAAATATGACAATAATAGATAACTTGGCACTCAAAAATGAAGATGAGATAAAGAAAGTATTTGTAGCTTGTGGTTTTTCCTTTTATTTGTATCCACAGTGAATAAACGTGATGTACACAATAATTATTGTGTACATCACGTTTATTCACTGTGGATACAAATAAAAGGAAAAACCACAAGCTACAAATACTTTCTTTATCTCATCTTCATTTTTGAGTGCCAAGTTATCTATTATTATTATGAAAATTGTAGAATCACACTGAAGGCATCAAAACTATGAATTAACACATGTGGAATTATACATTACACTTTACAAAAAAGTGTGAAACAACTGAAAATATGTCTTATATTCTAGGTTCTTCAAAGTAGCCACCTTTTGCTTTGATTACTGCTTTGCACGCAGAAAAGGTGAACGGATGGACTCTACATGCCTGGTTCCCACCGTGAAGCATGGAGGAGGTGGTGTGATGGTGTGGGGGTGCTTTGCTGGTGACACTGTTGGGGATTTATTCAAAATTGAAGTGGTGAGCGGTCCAGCTCACCCCAAACCATCTCGATTGGGTTCAGGTCTGGTGACTGTAGAGGCCAGGTCATCTGACGTAGCACCCCAACACTCCTTCTTGGTCAAATAGCCCTTACACAGCCTGGAGGTGTGCTTGGGGTCATTGTCCTGTTGAAAAATAAATGATGGTCCAACTAAACGCAAACCAGATGGAATAGCATGCTGCTGCAAGATGCTGTGGTAGCCATGCTGGTTCAGTATGCCTTAAATTTTGAATAAATCCCCAACAGTGTCACCAGCAAAGCACCCCCACACCATCACACCTCCTCATCCATGCTTCACGGTGGGAAACAGGCATGTAGAGTCCATCCGTTCACCTTTTCTGCGTGCAAAGCAGTAATCAAAGCAAAAGGTGGCTACTTTGAAGAACCTAGCATATAAGACATATTTTCAGTTGTTTCACACTTTTTTGTAAAGTGTAATGTATAATTCCACATGTGTTAATTCATAGTTTTAATGCCTTCAGTGTAATTCTACAATTTTCATAGTCATGAAAATACAGAAAAATCATTGAATGAGAAGGTATGTCCAAACTTTTGGTCTGTACTGTGTAATATATATATATATATATATATATATATATATATATATAATATATATACAGTACAGACCAAAAGTTTGGACATACCTTCTTATTTAAAGATTTTTCTGTATTTTCATGACTATGAAAATTGTAAATTCACACTGAAGGAATCAAAACTATGAATTAACACATGTGGAATTATAAACTTATCAAAAAAGTGTGTAACAACTGAAATTATTACTTATATTCTAGGTTCTTTAAAGTAGCCACCTTTTGGTTTGATGAGTGCTTTGCACACTGCTTGTGAGCTTCAAGAGGTAGTGACCGGAAATGGTCTTCCAACAATCTTGAAGGAGTTCCCAGAGATGCTTAGCACTTGTTGGCCCTTTTACCTTCACTCTGAGGTGCAGCTCACCCCAAACCATCTTGATTGGGTTCAGGTCTGGTTACTGTGGAGGCCAGAGAGGAGAGAGGAGCGTGTGAGAAGAGGACGCGGTATCCACCGCTTGTCACGTGTGCTACTGAGTGTTACCCAGGTATTATTTATATAGAAAAGAAAGATGGTGGCTAACAGGAAGTAGTCGGCTGGAAGCGACGTTGCGTGCATTCCAGCAGCTCCATTATGCGTTCCACAGGGCCAGAAAAGACTTAATAGAGAAAACGTTGTTGTGATGATGAACGGGACGAGCCCACATCTGCTTTTACAAAAATATCACGTATGTTACGTGGTTGTCTGAAAAAGGAAGGAATGGTTCTTTGAATTGACTAACATTGGGGTGAGCCAAAAAGTGCCAGTAAACAACGTATGGTTTTATGGATGAGATAGGCCAGAGGATGATAGTCATGGACAAAGGGGATGTGATTCCCTGATTTTGATTGGGGAGGGGTGGGAATGTCTGAAAAGGCCAACGTATGATGAGGATATCCCCATTCAGAGAATTTTGAATGCATTTCCTCAACAAGTTGTTTTTGAAACTCCTAATTAGACACAATCCTACAGACTCTCCTAATTTGTGATTTAGGTATAGAATTCTTCATTTTGGCTGGATGGAAACTTTTGTAGTGGAGTAGACTATTTTGGTATGTAGGTTTGACAGATAAGTCTGTTGACAGATCACCCCCGTCATCCTTAATCACCAAAGTGTCGAAGAAATTGATTTGTTTATTGTCACATGTCATGGTTAGTGTTGAGCGATACGATACCGCAAGTATCGGGTATCGGCCGATATTAGCTGTTTCGGCCTTTCGATACTTAGTTCCGATATTTTCCATATATCGTATACCGGAATCGGAAGTTCCCTTAATTCTTTGAGAGGCAATGTGATTTTAGTCAGCCAATGAGGAATCCTAAGAAGTGTGGGCACATCCTGTACTGCTGCGGTCATGTTAACTAATGGCATGGCTGTGATTGGATGCTGCAATGATGTCAGAATGCACTATAAAAGGCGCCGCCGCCATTTTAGCGTCACAGTGCTGTGAATTCAGTAAGGGACAGAACGCTGCTGTGCTGACTCTGAGGGACAGTTAGAGATTGCGATTTAGTGTACTGTGCTGTAGGCAGGCTAGCACCAACCGCTGTGTAAAGCTTCCTTTTGCCTGCAGTGTTGTTTTAACAGCTCTGCAAGGTGTGTGTGAGTGCAGGTGACGCTGCAGTTTGCTCTGCATGCAACGCTGTCTGTAGGCATCTGCACGTGTCACTCACAGACTCTTTTTTTTTTTTTTTCTTCAGTGTAATTCTTGCTGCTCCATGCAATTTAACTATTAGTGTGACGCGCTTCCATCCGTATCCAATACATTGGTTGCAAACACTATAGAAGTAGACAAAGGAGTAGCCTTTCACAGATTGTGAACAGTTGTGTTTCAGTGTTCACTTCAGTCTGTGTTTTTTATTTTTTGAGTGCACATCACGCTCCAGTTACTTGTTCAAGCACTGCTGCTTGTACTCTGCTGAGCGTGTCTCAGTGCCTCATCCTTTTCATTTCTCTCCAATTGGTTCTGCTCCATTCCATTTAAAATAAATATAATCTATTAGTGTGACGCGCTTCCATCCGTATCCAATACATTGGTTGCAAACACTATAGAAGTAGACAAAGGAGTAGCCTTTCACAGATTGTGAACAGTTGTGTTTCAGTGTTCACTTCAGTCTCTGCGTAATAACCACACTTAGGCCTTATAACTTTTCTGACTTTCTTTATCAATCTACCAAGATGAAGAAGGCAGGGAGTAAGGCACGTGGTCGTGGCCGTGGAGTTTCAGCAGGGAGAGGACGTGGGGATTCTGTGGCTGCTGCCGCCCTCAGTGACACAGCATCCACCAGTTTTACCCATGAGCGTTCCTTTATGCGCAGTTTGGTAGGAGCTCGGCGTGCCCCCCTGCTGCGGGAAGAACAAATTGAAGCCGTTGTTGGTTGGATGGCAGCCAATGCATCAACTTCAATTCCTTCCACCTTCTCTCAGGAACACAACACTGTTGAGCAACCATCTGTCTGTTCACCGCCTGTCAAATTGCCCAGGCAGTCAGAGAGTTCTGTACAGGAGCCAGCTGAGTCTCTGCTTCTGTTCTCAGAATCTGTTGGCTCGCAAACACGGGCACAGGCAAGCAGCATTCTGCAATTTGAAGAAGAGGGAGTATGCAGTGATGCGCAACAGCTGTGTCTCTCTCAATCTGAAGAGGCGGGTGAGCCAGTGCCGATGGACAGCACACCGCAGAACGCATCTTATGATGATGATGAGACTCAGGTGCCAGGTTTTGTGGAGCATGGTGCTGCCCAGACCATCCAACAGCAGCAGGTGTTGGAAGAGGGTAGTGGAGATGATGAAGTCCGAGACCCAACATGGCGTGAGCAACAGGAAGGTGGTGGGAGCAGCTCTGAGGAAGAGATTGTCTCAACGGTACAAAGAGGAGGGAGAGGTAGGCTGCAGACTCGCTTGCCTGTAGCCTCCAGTTTGGCACCTGTTGGGAGCAGTTCTCTTAGAAATGTCAAAATTGGCGCTCCCATGACTTGCACTGCGTGGTCCTTTTTTGACAGACTTGTAGATGATATTTGCTATGTTCAATGCAAGCTGTGTAAGCAAAAAGTTAAAAGAGGTAAAAATATCAGTAACCTGAATACCACAAATATGTGGAAACATGTACGGACAAAGCACGTAGCTGAGTTACAAAGACACACTGGAGATGTAGGCCAACCTACAGCAGCACCTACATCTTCAGGTCGTGTTGGAGCCTCTACCTCCAGCTCACACACACCTGGTTCGGCTTCCTCACAGGATCTCCATGGAAGAACCTCGGTCACTGTTGTCCATAGACAAACTGTTATTCCACCCACAGCAGCAAGTTCACAGTCATCGTCACACTCCCAGACCACAAAACAGCCATCGGTACCACAGGCATGGGATAAAAGACGGCCATACTCGGCAAACCATCCACGAGCACAGGCTCTGAATGCTGGCATTGCAAAACTCCTGTCCCTTGAAATGCTGTCATTCAGGCTGGTGGAGACTGACAGTTTCAGGAACTTTATGGCATTGGCAGTCCCACAATATAATGTGCCAAGCCGATTTTATTTCAGCAGGCAAGCTGTCCCTGCTCTGCAAAAACATGTCGAGGGAAACATTAAACATGCGCTACTAAACGCCGTCAGTAGCAGGGTCCACCTGACCACCGATGCGTGGACCAGTACCCATGGCCAGGGACGATACCTTTCCCTCACTGCCCATTGGGTCAATGTTGTGGAGCCGGGTACAGATCTTGCCAGTGGCGCTGTACGTGTTCTGCCAACTCCAAGGATTGCAGGAATCCAGTCTGTACACATTGATTCCTCCTCCTACTCCAGTTCCTCAGAATCATCGCTGCACGAGCCGTCACGGTATACCTCCACATGGACCCGTGAACACTTTCCTGTTGCGACCGATATGAGCACAGCCGTGGCCAAACGTCAACAGGCCGTCCTGAAATTAATTTCCATGGGGAATCGAAGCCACACAGCGCAGGAGCTCTGGGATGCCATCAAGCAGGAGAGCGACGTGTGGTTTTTGTCAGCTAATCTCCAGCCAGGCTTGGTAGTGTGTGACAATGGCCGAAATCTGGTGGCAGCTCTGGACCTTGGCGACCACACTCACATACCATGTCTGGCACATGTGCTCAACTTGGTCGTGCAGAGTTTTTTGAGGGACTATCCGGATCTTGATGCACTGCTGCACAAGGTCCGCCTAGAGTGCACTCACTTGCGACGTTCCAGCATGGCCAGATCGCGCATTGCAGCTCTGCAAGTCAGATTTCGCCTTCCTGAACATCGCATCATATGTGATGTACCCACCAGGTGGAATTCCACGTTACATATGTTGGAGCGGTTGTGTGAGCAGCAGCCAGCAGTAATGGAGTATCAGCTGCAACAGGCGCAATCAACTCGCAATTTGCGCCGTTCACACTTCACCACTACTGAGTGGGCCTCTATGAAGGACATCTGCGACGTTTTGCGTGCGTTTGATGTCTCAACGCGGATGGCGAGTGCAGATGATGCACTAGTCAGCATGACTGTCCCCCTTATCTGCCTGCTTCAGAAATCACTGAAAGCACTAAAGCAAGAGGTTTTGGAAGAGGTGGAGGATGAGGAGTCACAAATTCAATTACCTTCAGGACAGTCATCGCAACGTGGTTCCTCACAAAGGGCTGGGCAGGGCTCACTTTGTGAGGAGGATGAGGAGGAGGAGGAGGAGTCAATGGAGGAGGAAGAAATCCCTACAGAGGAAGGTACACAACGCTCTAGTCAGTATGTAGAGCGAGGGTGGGGTGATGCAGAGGAGGCAGAGATGACGCCTCTTCCAGAGGACAGCCTTTGTTGGCCAGTTGGGAGTCTGCAGCACATGGTTGATTTCATGCTTCAGTGCCTGAGAAACGACCGCCGCATCGCCCACATTCTCACCACGTCAGATTATTGGGTGTACACCCTCCTAGACCCTCGCTACCGGGACAACTTACAAACCCTCATCACACCGGTGAACCGGGACCGTAAAATGCAGGAGTACCAAGACACACTGGTGCAATCCATACTGTTGTACATTCCAGCCGAGAGAGCTGCTGCTGCTGCTACTGCTTTACAAAGCAGCTCTGTGCGTCGAGGCAGTGTAGACACCTCTACAACAAGAGGGAGCACAAGCAGCGCCTCTGCACAGGGCAAGAGCTGTATGTTACAAATGTGGCGAAGTTTTGTGACAGCGCCAGCAAGGTCTACACCATCCGAGACGGCTCCAGTCACCAGGAAGAAACGTTTCCGTAAGATGGTGACAGACTGCTTGGCTTTCCCTCTAAGTGTACTCCCAGATGCCTCTTTCCCTTTCAAATTTTGGGTCTCTAAGTTGGATACATGGCCAGAGCTTAGCCAGTATGCATTGGAGGTGCTGGCTTGCCCTGCTGCCAGTGTATTATCTGAGCGCGTCTTTAGTGCTGCAGGTGGTGTAGTAACAGACCGTCGCATGCGACTATCCTCAGAGAATGTAGACCGGCTTACTTTTCTGAAAATGAACAAGACATGGATCTCACCTGAATTTGCCTGTCCGTTTTCAGATTAAATAACTGTTTGGCAACGTTTTCCATGTCTCCTGTTATGTTCATCTTTCTACCACCTGAACTCTACTCCCTGGGCTACAACACCGCCATTTGTTGCTCATAAGTAATTGGCAGGGGTACTGACTCCTGGCCAGCCTGGTTACAGCACGACAGCTGTTTCCTGGCAGTGTGAACGTCAATTATCCTCCAATAAGTTGTGCTGTCGTGTTGCATTCGGGTTAGCCGACTCTATGGTGCCTGCAGTTTAGGTGATTCCTATGTGTGCTGTGGGATATGTAAATAAAGGCTGTTTCCATTGTGACAATAGGATAAGCACCCACTGTAGGACTGTGTGATTCGGTAACTGCGGACGGCTTGCGTCCTGTCAACTTACATTTTCATGGGTGCGTTCTGCTACCCGTCCGGGGTCCAGTACCGTCAACTGGTTCTCCCCAGTGCCTTTGGCCTAGGTGCCTCCATCTCCGTATCCGAGTTCCACCAACGTCTGCTGGTCCTTGGTAGTGCTTTGGAGCACAGGTACCTCCTGCTTAGTAACCGTGTCACAGTAACGTCAGCTGGTACTCGGTTGTGACATTGCCTCTTTTCCTTCTGCTACCCGTCCGGGGTCCAGTACCGTCAACTGGTTCTCCCCAGTGCCTTTGGCCTAGGTGCCTCCATCTCCGTATCCAAGTTCCACCAACGTCTGCTGGTCCTTGGTAGTGCTTTGGAGCACAGGTACCTCCTGCTTAGTAACCGTGTCACAGTAACGTCAGCTGGTACTCGGTTGTGACATTGCCTCTTTTCCTTCTGCTACCCGTCCGGGGTCCAGTACCGTCAACTGGTTCTCCCCAGTGCCTTTGGCCTAGGTGCCTCCATCTCCGTATCCGTGTTCCACCAACGTCTGCTGGTCCTTGGTAGTGCTTTGGAGCACAGGTACCTCCTGCTTTGTAACCGTGTCACAGTAACGTCAGCTGGTACTCGGTTGTGACATTGCCTCTTTTCCTTCTGCTACCCGTCCGGGGTCCAGTACCGTCAACTGGTTCTCCCCAGTGCCTTTGGCCTAGGTGCCTCCATCTCCGTATCCGAGTTCCACCGTCTGCTGGTCCTTGGTAGTGCTTTGGAGCACAGGTACCTCCTGCTTAGTAACCGTGTCACAGTAACGTCAGCTGGTACTCGGTTGTGACATTGCCTCTTTTCCTTCTGCTACCCGTCCGGGGTCCAGTACCGTCAACTGGTTCTCCCCAGTGCCTTTGGCCTAGGTGCCTCCATCTCCGTATCCGAGTTCCACCAACGTCTGCTGGTCCTTGGTAGTGCTTTGGAGCACAGGTACCTCCTGCTTAGTAACCGTGTCACAGTAACGTCAGCTGGTACTCGGTTGTGACATTGCCTCTTTTCCTTCTGCTGCCCCTCCGGGTTCCAGCACAGTCAGCTGGTCCTTGTTACTTCCATTGTCTCTTGCTCCATCTGATACCCGTCAGGGTTCCAGTAACGTCAGCTTGTTCTCGGAAATTAGACGACCTTAAAGACCACCCAGAAGAAGATGACGACAACAAGGACGACGAGCATGAAGCCAACCAGCCTGAACACCATCACAAAGAAAAAATAAAAGATTACCCAGAAGAAGATCACCAACAGGACAAAGAAGGTTAAGACAAACTACAAGATACAGAACAAGAGACAGAAGAACAATAAGCAGAAGATCAAAAAGCAGAAGAACATGAAGTATAAGACCAAAATGAAGAGCAAAATATATGCTCTAAATTCTAAGCAGAAGAAGACTAAGCAGTGTATGGGGGTGAGTCCGTTCCTCCTCGTGGTGCCCCTGGAAAATGCCTGCTGCTGCAGGCTAAACTGAACACGGACAAATACTGTTGTAATTTAAATCTTTTGTGACAGCAAGAACGGAAGGATGAACAATTCATACTTTTACAGATTACAAGTACAGGAATCTCTGTCACAAATAAGAATATGATGAAGAAGATGAAGAGGAAGAAGATGAAGAATTTGAATATGAAGAAGATTAATTAGTTTAATAATACCAATATGAGTAATGTAAACAAAAACATGAATAGCAAGAAGTTTAAGAAGAAGATTAAGAAGGTGAAGATGAAGAATAATTTGATGAGAAAGATGATGCTGCTGAAGATTATGAAGGAGAAAGTGTGGCACTGGCAAAAGTTAAAAAGGTGAAGAGCATGGAAGTTGTGAAACATACATATTTGCCAAAATAGAAAAAAGGTTAACAACATTGTCAATTTGTTAGTCAATCCAAACGTATTTCCAAAAAAAATATATTAATGCTATTCCAATACATTGGGTTAAACATGTATGCCTTTATTGTCTCCTCAACCTCCCCCAATACATTCTACATTAGTCTTTGTTGTTTTCCTTCATGTACAATTAACCAACAAGGCAAGAATGGGTTTTTTTAATGTCGATATTTGGTTCCCATAGACTTACATGGGACTTCCGGTATCGGAATCGGATATCGACGATATTTAGTGATATCGGCGATACCATTCCGATCCGATATTTTTAGATATCGAGCAGTATCGCTCAACACTAGTCATGGTAAAATCTAGGCCAGGCAGGAGGATCGCAAACGAAGAAAAAATGAATTCAGTGAATCTAAGGATCAACCCCAAATACAAAATACATCATCGATATACCTCTTCCACATCAAGACATGTGAGCGGAAGAGCCCATCGATGTAAATAATGCTGTACTCATAATGGGCCATATAACAGTTTGCTTAAGGTGGTGCAGTGCTCGAGCCCATGGCTGTGCCCTTGATTTGCAGGTAATACGTATCCTATGACATAATAATAATAATCTTTATTTTTTGTTAAGAGGATGGAGAGTAAATCACAGCATAAATTTGTTTGTTCTGGATTGAAATTAGACATGTGGATTAGTCTGCATACTGATGCAATACTTTACAAATGGGGTATCGAAGTATACAGGTCCTTCACGTCAAACGTGACTAAAATGGCATATTTTGGAATGGGACCAAGGTTATGTATCAAGTTGAGAAAGGCACCTGTGTCTAACAGAAATTATGTAGTTTATCTTATTAGAGGTGTTAGAATTTTCTCCAAAAATTTTGAGATAGGTGACAGAATGGATTCTGTAGATACCATAATAGGTCTTTCTGGTGGATTGTCTAGACGTTTGTGGATTTTTTTGAGTACATAGAATACGGGAATAATGGGGAACTTTTTTGTCAAAAACTCGCAAGTTTTTTGTCAAGAACCCCTAAATCAATATACTTCGTAAGTGTTTCTTGAATGAGATGTTTTATTTCCTGGGTTGGGTCACCCTGTAGTGGTTTGTAGACTGAGGTGTCACCCAGTTGGCGATAAATTTCTTGTTTGTAGGTTGATTTGTCAAGTACCACTATCACCCCGCCCTTGTCCGCTGGTTTGATGATAAGATTTTTATCATCTTGGAGATTTCTTAAGGCTTGTTGATCCAGAGATGTAAGATTAGAGGGAAAGTGAAGTTTCCCTTTGTCTATGTCTTGTCTCAAATTTTGAAAGGCATCGTCAATAAAGGATATAAATGTTTCCAGGGCAATGGAGCCTGTGGGTGGTCTGTAACTACTCGTTTCTCAAGCCCAAACTATCTGAGGTCAGAAGTAGGCCTTGTGATGTGGTTACATCCCCTATAGTGGTGTTGCAATCAGCAAAGTGTAATTTCAGTCAGAGTGACCTATAGATCCATTTCCAATTTAAAAGTATTATATCTATATCTTGGACAGAAGGAAAAACCCTTCTGCAATACTTGATCTTCCGCTATACCCAAGCTTTTTGACAAAATATTTACAACAAGGGGATTGTTACCTGGAAGCGAGTTATAAGGGTGAAGTCCATGTTTCCGCGGGTGTCTCTTTCCTCTACGGGTCCTCTTCTTCTTGTTGTTCTCTGTCCTAATAAACAACTTGTTGGAGGTTGTCTCTCGTAGTCTGACCCAGAGGTAGAGACATCTGTAGACGATCTGTAGTTTGGACGCGTAGTAAAGTTCCCGGAGTTGGAGGACTCCCACCATTTATATACTCTGTTATGTTCGTAGTCCACTGTATCCCTTGTGAACTTGTTCTGTTTCCTTATCTCAGCGATGTTGATCTATGGTCGCATTAATCTTGGTCTTCAGGATGTTGAATTCCTCTGTGGTGGTAGATGAGGCCAGTTGACTTTCAATGTGGGTAATTTGTTCCTTGCACTTGGTGATCCCTTGATGGAGGTGCTCTAATGTAAGGGTTATAAGGTCTAAAGAACATTTATTGATAATTTGTTCAAAGCGTGAGCAAAACTCTTGGGAGTCACTAAAGAAAGTTGGAAGAAGAGGGACTCTCGGGCCTCTAGGTATTCTTTGGACCTTCAAGTATTCGGTAAGGGTAGCACAATGTAGTTCAAGATTAGTGCACCGTCACAGTTCCCTCTCTAGATCACGTCCTCTGGTCTCCTTAGGGGGACTCTGAGGAAGTCACTGGATATTGTGGACTGTGATATAATGTTAGATGATTCTTCAGCATTATACGAAATGGTCATTTTATTTATTTTTCAGTTCATTGATGAAGGTCATTGTGACCGAAACATCTACTGTATGTACTGCACCTTTATTAAATCATTTTCACCGGATCTATAGTATGCGTGCCAAGTTTATACACAACTTTAAACGGATTGGGATCCCACTTGAGGACCACGGGTTTAGTTGTGCTAACAGCTTTGTGCACAATCAAAAATAGAATGGTCCCCACGCCTTTATTAATTTATTTAAATAAATAATTTTAAAATCAGTGTAAGTCTCCCTTATTTTTGATAACGAGACAAACTAAAGCAAGCAGCCAGCAACCTCCTCAGAAAAGGCACATCCATTAGATTCTGACTCTTTTCCTGGCTCTTCCCATTTGCTCTATTGCATTGGAAAGAGGGAAGTATGGTCTCAAACCTATTATTATCATTAACTGAAAACTACTAATACTGATTACACAATGACTACAAGATAGATTTATTCACCTCAGGTATTATTTTAAGGCCGGTATCACACTTGCATGTGTGATGCGAGCAACTCGCACGAGTCTCTTGCATCAACACCCGGCACTGCCGAGAGCACTTGGACTGGAGTGTGCAGCTGCATAGAAACACATGTAGCCGCACGCTCCAGTTCAAGTGCCGAAGTCAGAGATGGTGTTGATGTGAAAGACTCCTGTGAGTTTCTCGCATCACACATGCAAGTGTGACACCGGCCTAGTCAGTATAACAGTGGCACAGGACGATGTCTGTAGTTTACTTAGCAAAATCCAGCTGACAGGTTTTCTTTAATGGTGCTATATAACTAAGTAAATTAAATAAATTAAATAAAGAGATTCAAGGGAGAAGTAATCAAAACTGTTCTTTTTTTGTATTTTATTCTCTTTTTCATACTTTTTTTTTCATTTTTGTTATGGAAATGACTTAAAAAACCTACAATTTACAAAACTGAATTTGCTATCTAGAACCAGGAGGCGTAGCTCCAAGTGGAGGAAGGAATTGACTTGTTTGTATGAGTGGAAGAGGCAAAGTAGGAGTAATCTAACACTCTTTTATTGGGGGGGTGCCCTATAGACCTGGTTCCAGGATCGTCACTTCCTTGAGGCCGTATTTACCCTCTGTGCCTGGTGTAGACTCTAGAAATGACTGAATATGTTAAGGAAAATCTTGCAAGAGGAATCATTCACAAGTCTTCTTCTCCAGCAGGTGACGGCTTCTTCTTTGTCAAGCAGAAGAATGGGACTATCCAACCTTGCATAGATTATAGGGGTCTCAATCAGATCACGGTCAAGAACAAATATCTATTACCGTTGATCCCAGAGTTGTTTGATCACATCAGAGGTGTCAGGATTTTTACCAAACTGGATCTTAGAGGAGCTTACAATTTAATCAGGATAGGTCAAGGAGATGAATGGCAGATGGCTTTCAATAACCGGAAAAGTCATTATGAGTGTTGGGTTATATCATTTGGCTCTTCCCACTTGCTCTATTGCAATGGTAAGTGGGGTAATAGTTTTGGGATGGATGTCAGCTGTTTTATGTTCGCTGACATCAAGCCCAGGGGTTAATAATGGAGAGATGTCTATCAGATTTCCCCATTACTAACCCCATAATCAAAAGTAAGAAAGGCACACAGAGCAAAGTCCTTTTTGGTACCCAAGCCAAACTTTTTTTTTTAAAGTTGGTCTGAACCTTATGGACTCGAAAATCCACGGGTCCGCCCATCCTTACTCAAGAACATAGTTGTGGAAAGTTTAGTTGATCCCCCTAAAGTTCTCCTGCTACCATTCCACATTAAGCTTGGACTGATGAAGCAGTTTGTGAAAGCTCTATCAAAAGAGAGAGAGACTTTTAAGTACCTGTATACTTAAGTTTAGGGACTGTCAGTAGCAAAACAGAAGGAAGGCATTTTTGTAGGTTCGGACATTCGGAAACTCATGAAGGACGACGTGTTTGAAAAAAAAATGAAAGTTGTTGAGAAAAGGCCTTGGGATTCTTTAATGAAGTAATGAAGAAATTTCTAGGTAACAACAAAGATGCAAAATTTAAGTTCATTGTGGAGAGCATGCTGAAATGTTTCAAAGCCTTGGTTTCTCGTATGAATTTGAAGTTATATTTTTTTGCATTCCCATTTGGACTACTTTTCTGAAAACCTTGGTGCTGCTAGCAAAGAGCGAGGAGAAAAATGTTATCAGGATATCAAGGAGATGGACGATAGCAAGATAGATGGAACGTGAACATGATGGGGGACCACTGCTGGATGCTTCACAGAGGAGATCCGTAGGACTTCTAGAAAACAAAAGGTGTCAAGAAAAGCTTTGAAGAGAAGAGGAAATATGCAAGAATTAATTTCCAATGAGGTTGCAAAATGAATTTTCAATACATTTTTATATAGAATATTGTGTTGATTTTTGGCTGCAACAAAGATTTTTCTTGTTCATTTCACTTGTACGTAATTTCAAATGCGTTTTTTCCAAAACCATACATGATGGTTAAAAATAGAAGTGTTTTTTTTAAATCAGAGCATAATAAAATATAAGAATCAGTCATTGAATTTGAAAAAAATTTCATAAATCTAAATTTTGTATGCCTGTGTAATTATTATATTGATTTCTCCATAACGGTTTCTATATTTTTTATAACACAGTTAATCATCACAGCATTGGACAGAAGAGGTGTGTGGGAGTTATGGTGTCAAGCCTGCTTTACCGGATTCAGTGAAAATCATAAGTCGTGCAGACACTTTATTAGATGCTGTCATGGAATTGTAGCAGAGCATTAGTCAACTGTTCACACATTATGCTTCTCTCCAATTATTTTTTGACTTAAATAAAATTATATGCACATCTTTATTATATTCTCATTATAATTCTTTTATAATGCTTGCTAATATCTAAGAATAATAAAATGTTGTGCATTCTGTAGATATCAATAACTGTCTTGAGCTCATTGTAGAGGAAAGTGTGAAATCACAATTCAAATTCTATAACATGGTTTTCCATATTTTAGTGTTGGATCAATTAAAAAATTTTTTTTCAATATCCATTTTTGTTATTGATTGTTCACACATCTCAATTCAGGTATTTTAAATAATAACAGGCATATCAATCATATCAAATAGCTTGCAATGTGTACAACATGTTTTCCATGAGAAACATCTTATAAAATTGTTATTGCAAATTAATATTTGTGAATGACCGTGAAACATTTTCAAGGATTTAATTAATTCAATCATACAGATATTGCATGCCTAAGATTTTACATTTAGAAAGGCCCATACGTTCTGTATTTAATTCCGTTTTGAGCCGTTGCCCAGCAAGTTTAGCAATTTAGTGTAGTGATTCTTAATAATGGGTGTTACTTTACGACCTATGTAGGGCATTAGAGTATAGTGCATGAAGATTATATTTCCTGTTCCCAATTCCGCTTATTCTGCAGTGCGGCTAAGATATCACACATTGCTACAGTATAGCAAAAATTTGTTCTGTTCCTGCTTCATGTCACGTGAACAATGTACAGTTAGCCTCGAAACAAATGCTCCTGATGCTCCCTTGACCTCCTGCCCACAGGCCCGCCCTGAAGCACAGTCTGTTTCTACCATGAGGAACATGTTTGTGCTTCGGGGTGGCCTTTGGCAGGTCTTTCTTTGGTTTTTCTGGCTTAGAGCAGTAAGATAAGACTCTGCCTATAGTTTCACCCGAAAGCACAGGCATATCATTAATTGTAAACTTCTAACACTGATTACTAGTGTTGAGCGATACTGCTCGATATCTAAAAATATCGGATCGGAATGGTATCGCCGATATCACTAAATATCGACGATATCCGATTCCGATACCGGAAGTCCCATGTAAGTCTATGGGAACAAAATATCGCAACTAAAAAAAACCTTTATTTCCTTGTAAACACTAAATATACACACATAGAATACATATATATATATATATATGTCATTGTGACATATATATATATATACATATATGTATAGTTTATACACTTCTACATAGTAAAATATCCTCTGATTCCATTGCCGGGTAAAGCCGGCTTCTGTGAAAAGACAGAAGCACCCGACATGAAATGACACTTGGTGTACATAGGGTTAACCATGTCTTTTCATGTCGTTTGCAATCTGATTTGCACAAACAATTACATCAGTCTATGTGTGCAAAATTTCACACCTGTAGGGGTTAATTAAAGGTGTAAATTCGTTGTAAAAAAACTGACTTTTTTGCTACGAATTTACACCTTTAATTAACCCCTACAGGTGTGAAATTTTGCACACTTACACTCATGTAATTGTTTGTGCAAATCAGATAGCAAAGGACATGAAAAGACATGGTTAATCCTATGTACACCAAGTGTCATTTCATGTCGGGTTCTGCATTTTCACAAAAGCCGTCAATTGACTTAGCGGCTATTATACTATGTAGAAGTGTATGAACTATAAATATAAATATATATATATGTGTCACAAATTCAATGACATGTATATATATATATATATATATATATATATATATATATATATATGAGGTGTAAAATTGTTTAAAAAAAATGCGTGGGCTCCCGCCCTATTTTCGCAACCAGACAGACAAAGCCAGCGAATGGGGGCAGATAATAATAGCCCAGAGAGGGACCATTATTTTTGGCCCCCCCTGGCTACTAACATCTGCCCCCAGACACCCCAGAAAAGACAAATCTATAATTAGATTCGCCCTTTCTGGCACTTTGCCCGTCTATTCCCATTGCCCTGTAGCGGTGGCGAATGGGTTAATATGGGGTTAAAGCCACATTGCAATTGAAAGGTGACCTTAAGCCAGGTTAATAATTGAGAGCTGTCAATTAGACAACTATCAATTATTAAACCTATTGCATAAAATAAAAATAAAAACACACACACTTTAATTAAAAATCATTTTAATGAAATAAAGACACATGTTTTTGACCATCTTTTATTTGACTGCAAAAACCATTTCCTGTAATAAAAATAAAATAAAAAAGCAAAATTATTCTTACCTATCCCATGCACAGTCAGGTCCCACGGTGTAATCCTTCAGAAAGGGTTAATGTTTACTGCAGGGACCGCAGCTAATGCTGCAGCCTCACAGTAAACCCCCAAATGAATGAGTTCCTCTCCTGGCTGACAGGAGAGGAAGTGGAAAGCTTAATTGATTGCTTTCCACTTTCACTTCAGGTCAGCCAGGGACACAATCAGTGACGTCAGAGGGAACTGATTAACAAAAATAGGGGTTCCCTTCGAATAAAAATTGGCGTGGGGTCCCCCTATTTTTGTTAACCAGCCAGATGAAGCAGACCGCTGAGGCCTGGATTTTCAGGCTGTTAAGGAGCCAAGATCCATGGACCTTGCCAGCCTGATAATACCAGGCCACAGCAGTCTGCATATCTTGGCTGATTAACAAAAATAGGGGATCCCTCGAAAAAAATTGGCGTGGGGTCCCCCCTATTTTTGTTAACCAGCCAGATGAAGCAGACCGCTGAGGCCTGGTTTTTCAGGCTGGTAAGGATCCAATATCCATGGACCTTGCAAGCCTGATAATACCAGGCCACAGCAGTCTGCTTAGCTTGGCTGGTTAACAAAAATAGGGGATCCCCTCAAAAAAAAACGGCGTAGGGGTCCCCCTATTTTTGTTAACCAGCCAAGTAAAATGCAGACTGCTGCGGCCTGGTATTAAAAGACTGTCAAGGCCCATGGATTTTGGCCCTCAACAGCCTGATAATACCAGGCTACAGCAGCCCCACATTTGGCGCATCAAAAGATGTGCCAATTGTGGCACTTTACCCGGCTCTTCCCACTGCCCTGTAGCGGTGGCAAGTGGGGTAATAAGGGGTTAATGTCACCGTTGATTGCACGGTGACAGTAAGCCCGGTTAATAATGGAGAGGTGTCAATAAGACACCGATCCATTATTAATCCCAAAGTTATTAAATGTATAAAAAAAAGACAAAGCAAGAAAAAAGTCTTTTAATGAAATAAAAGAGACAACACAGTTTTCATTAATTTTATTATACACTCATTCCTGCGACGCCATCGATCTCCTGTAAAAAAAGAAAAAAAACAAACCAACAGTATACCACCTGTCCGACGCAGTCCATAGTAACGACAGTCCCACGACGATCCAGCTCTGCTACATCGCAATGACAGGCAGAGCCTGTCATCGCGACGCAGCACAGCTGATTACCTGCTTCCCCGGCGGTGACGTCATCGGACTGACTGCTTTACGGCTGGGATTACCCAGCAGTCACTGCAGTTATCGCGAGAAACTGCATGTGACCGCCGGGGAAAGATGATGGCGGCCATGAAGCAGTCCAGCCCGTGACCGCCGGAGATCTTCTGCCAGGTAAGTGACTCCTGACAGACCCGACCGACGGACACTGACAGTGACAGTGACAATCCCGATTCCGGTATCCGATAAGACGAAAATATCGGAACTAAGTATCGAAAGGCCGATAGAGCTAATATCGGCCGATACCCGATACTTGCGGTATCGTATCGCTCAACACTACTGATTACATAAGGACTACAATATAGATTTATTCACCTCAGGTATCATTTTAATCAGTGTAACAGTGGCAACAGGACAATGTCTGTAGTTTACTTAGCAAAATCCTGCTGACAGGTTTGCTTTAATGGTGCTATATAGCTAAGTAAATTAAATAAATAAAATAAATAGAGATTCAAGGAAGGAGTAATCCAAACTGTTTTTTATTTTTTGGCATTTTTTCATACTTTTTTTCATTTTTGTTCTGGAAATAATTTAAAAAACCTACAATTTACAAAGTTAAAGTGCTATCTAGAACCTGGAGGCGTAGCTCCAAGTGGAGGAAGAATTCGATTTGTCGGTGTGGGTGGAAGAGGCAAAGGAGGAGTAATCTAACACTGTTTTTTTATGGGGTCCCCTATAGACCTGCTTCCAGGATCCTCAGCTCATTGAGGCTGTATTTACCTTCTGTCCCAGGCGGAGACCATAGATATGACCGAATATGTTAAGGAAAATCTTGCAAGAGAATTCATTCACAAGTCTTCTTCTCCACCAGGAGCCAGCTTCTTCTTTGTCAAGCAGAAAAATGGGACTCTCAAACCTTGCATAGATTATAGATGTCTCAATCAGATCACGATCAAGAACAAATAACAGTTGCTGTTGATCCCAGAGTTGTTTGATCACATCAGAGGTGTCAGGATTTTTACCAAACTGGATCTTAGAGGAGCTTACAATTTAATCAGGATAGGTCAAGGAGATGAATGACAGACGGCTTTCAATACCTGGGACATATCGAGTTATGTCATTTGGGCTCAGCAATGGCCCAGCTGTCTTCCAAAAATTTGTGAACTACATCTTCCAAGACCTCCTCAATGCTTGTTGCGGTTTATCTGGACGATATCTTGGTCTTTTCCCCAGAGCTTCCCTCTCATAGGCAGAACATTCATCTGGTCCTGCAGGAACTTAGAGAGAATCACATGTATGCTAAATTTGAAAAATGCGTGTCTGAACAGTCTTCTTTGCCTTTCTTAGGTTATATGATCTCGGACGCAGGCCTGAAGAAAAATCCAGAGATAGTGTCTTCCATCCTCAAGTGGCTGTGCCCTGCCGGATTAAAGCTATCCAGCAATTCCTAGGATTCATTAATTACTACTGACAATTAATTCCACATTTCTCATCCCGGACTGCTTTTATGTCCGTTATGATTGGTCAGGATGCCGATTCAAGGGTGTACACTCCAGAGTCCGAAAATGCTTTTGTCTCCCTGAAACAGGCCTTTTCCTCCGCTCCAGTATGACTGTAATGTATGTAGTACAGTTCATATAGCGTCTTGTGCTTGGGTGCGATGAAAACACAGGAGTCACAGGTTTGATATAGAAAAGTCCTGTATTACTTCATACAAGTTGGCAGAAATAGTCACACAGTTTGCAGACACAGAAACAGGAGACACAGCAGGCCAGAGTAATCCAAGCTCAGCAATCACTCTCCAATACAGATTCAGGATCTTCTTCTCTGTTACCGTAAGTCCATGCAAACGTGGGTCTTTCAAAGAGCAGGGTTCAGAGTCCACAAGTGCTTCAGAGTTCCTCAGTAGGAATAGCTGGAGTACAAGGTCCAAGGCTTACAGGAGTCAAGTCACAGGTTCACTGCAGGCTAGATTCTGAAGCACTGATTGCTCAGCTGTGGCTGCTTAAGAAGCAAAGGAGAGAATCAGGGCGGGAACATGCAAGCTGGAAACTCCATTTTGACTGAGGGCAAGATAGCTGCAGCAAGACAGAAAGTAAAATGGCTGACGAACAAACTGAGTTTCAGGAATATATACATAGAACCTTACAATGACATAAACTGAAGGTAAACAAACAATTCTTTCTAGAGGCTGGAGCAGTTCTAACCAAAAAGTCTTCCTCTGGCTGTATGATGACCTGCAGTCTCTTCTCCAAGGCCTTCTCTGTCCCAGAGAGCACTACTCGATTGGCGACTGAGAATTGTTGGCAATTAAGATGGCCAAGAGGAATGGCGATACTTTCATGAGGAAACAGTCCATCCGGTCGTCAAATAAACAGATTTGGCCTATCTACAGTACAGTCTGTACAAAGACTGAACACACCCCAGGCTAGGTGATTGGTATATTTTTACTTTGTTCTGCATTTTCAAAGAAGATGCACTTTCCTGCTCCTTTCTGCTCACCAACCAAGAGATATAACTTCAATTCATCATCAAGCTTTTCAAGATGGTTATTGTGGATCCAGTAAACTTGTCTCAATTGCCTCCAGGAAAGATCTTTGTGTCAGAATTGGATAAGAGGAGAGTTCTGCTATGGAGCACTCCTCCAAGGTTTCTAGTCATGCCAGGCAGAGAAAGATGTTGCAGCTTATATCACATCAATACCACTACCTGTACCCTCTGTGCCTTGGCAGCATATCGCCATGGACTTTATTACAGACTTTCCTGTGTCCTTGGGCTGTTCTGTCATCTGTCTTCTCAAAAATGGCATATCTTAGCCCATTGCCAGGCCTTCCATCATCTCTGGACCTTGCAGAGAAATTCATCCAGCACATCTTCCATCTTCACGGGTTTCCTCATTACATCGTGTCTGATCGAGGCTCCCGTTCACATCAAGATTTTGGCAAGCTTTGTGCAACCTTCTGAAAGTATAGTGCTGGACTTCTCATCTGAATTCCACTCTCAATCCAATGGACAGGTGGAGAGATACAGCCAAATTCTGGCCAACTTCCTGCAGCACTTCACTAATGCACATCATGACAATTGCGTCAAGCTCTTACCATTGGCAATGTTCTCCTTTAACAACCACATAAGTGAGTCTTTGGCAAGTTCTCCATTCTTAATTGTCTTTTATCAATAGCCAGGAGTTCCTCTTCTAGTGTCGGCCGCTGCTGGCATGCCAGCAGCCAATGCTTTCACAAGAATTTCTCAAAGATATGGGAAAACCCAAGGCCACACTACATAAATTGTCTGAGCGTATGAAGAGGCATGCTGAAAAGAGATGCTTAGATCCACCTTGCTATTGTCCACAGGATAAGGTGTGGCCATCTTCTAAGTACATAAGTCTCAAGATCCCATCCTACAAGTTGAGTCCTCGCTTCATCTATCCCTTTGAAATCATCAAGCAAATATATGACGTGTCTTATAAGTTGAAGCTGCCAACCTCTTTGTGTGTGCCCAATTCTTTCCATATGTCCCTCTTGAAGCCGGTCATCCTGAGTCTCTTCTTCAAGAAACCTGGTTCTATGCCTGACACTATCAGTTCCTATGATGTCTTTGAGGCAAAGAATATCTTACCCTTGAAGAAGGTGAGAGGAAAAAACATTTTTCTTAGTTGAGTGGAAGGGATTTCGATATGAAGAAAGATTGTGGGAGCCCAAAGAAAATATTGATGCTCCAGTCCTTCTGCAGAAATTCCTTTCAGGCTTGAAGAAGAGTGCAGTAAGGGGGTAATGTTAGAAAAGCGCCGGCGCCCCTGCACGAATCCCCTCTCACTCCCTTCAGGGACGCTGACGTGTTCACTTGCTCATCTGCACTCCCTTGGTGTCTGTTTCCTCCCAGGACCCGCATGGCACACAGGACTCCTGGGAGTGTGCTTAGGGCACATATGCAATGTTTTTGAAAACGTCCTCAGCCAATAGTAGGGAGAAGTCTGATATTTAAGGCACCCTCCCCTATTTGGAGGTGCTTTAGCAACCTGACCCGGTCCATTCTACTTGCCTGTCTGAAACTAACCCTATCCTTTCTGCCAGTCTGAGCCTTTGCCTCTCTGACCAGCCTACACCTTACCCTGCATGCCTTGTCTGAACTTGTTCTTCTCTGCCATGCTGTATCCTGTTCCCTAGCCTATCCTGCCACTACCTAGTCCTGAGCCTGATCCATCATGTCCACACCTATACTGTTACCCTCATCAGTCCAGTCTGAACCTGCAACTGTGAAAACATTCCTTAGGCCGTTCTGTTTTCCTGAGCTCATCCTGTCTATTCCTAATCCAGTACCTGTTCTTGTTCTTCGGTCCATCTTGAAGTAGCATCTAGCTTCCACCTGGGCTCAAGTCTAACCACACTATCAGGAGCTTTAGTGAAAAACCAAGTATTTGCTTAGTTACACCCTCCAGGTTCTCCCTGGCCCATGGCACAGTGGTTCCACAACCACATGGGTAACACCATCTATCTGCAGGGTGAATTTTGGCATGAACACCACTTTGACATCATAACAACAATAGACATCATCCTGTCTATTCCTAATCCAGCACCTGTTCTGGTTCCTCGGTCCATCCTGAAGTAGCATCTGGCTTCCACCTGGGCTCAAGTCTAACCACACTATCAGGAACTTTAGTGAAGAACCAAGCATTTGCTTAGTTACACCCCTCCAGGTTCTCCCTGGCCCATGGCACAGTGGTTCCACAACCACGTGGGTAACACCATCCATCTATGGGGTGAATTTTGGCATGATCACCACTTTGACATCATAACAACATTAAGAACATGGAAGAGGCAAATAGCCATTTGGTGAGCTGCATTGCATGCCACTCATTCAAAGACTTACCAGTGAAAAAGCCAAGCTTCACCTGCCAGAAATGCAAACCTTTGTCCCTGTTGGAGGAAAAGTTGCAATCAGCACCCATGCTGCTCAAAAACCAGTACCAGGCTCTCACGCATCAGAAAGATGATCAAATACATCAAGATCAGACTTTGCCCACAAAGAAAAAACTTGTAATTACTTGGAGTCCTCTTGGATGGAGGAAAGAAAATTAGGAACAATGTGAAGGAAAATTGTGAAGAAATGGAGAGTGGTGGTCATGGGGGATTCCCTGTTCAGAAGAATGGAGGCTGCTATCTGCATACTGGATATAACCTCAAGAGAAATGTGCTATCTTCCATGTGCACAAATCAAAGATGTACCTGACAGGATATCAGGACTCTTCAGACCTACAGATGACTACCCATTCTTGGCGATACATGTAGGAATAAATCACACCACAAGAAAGGACCTGATAGCCATCTTTAGTGAGTTTGAAGACTTAGGCAAGAAAGTGAAAGAAATGGAAGCACAGGTGGTCTTCTCATCCATCCTTCCAGTGGATGGCCATGGAACAAGGGGGTGGAACAATATTCTACTAGTAATCAACTGGCTGCGTCGATGGTGACGTCAGCAAGGATTTGGATTTCTGGATCATGGAGGGAATTTCCTATATGATAGACTACTTGCCAGAGATGCTCTGCACCTTACTAAGACTGGAAAACACATATTTGTAATTCCCTTTGCTACACTCATCAGGAGAGCTTTAAACCAGAACATTGTGAGAAGGGGAGCAAAAGGCCAGGGAAAACTATACAGTGAATAAATACTATTGAGTACTCTGCTATTAGAAGTGGAAAGGAAGGACTATCAGAATAATAAAATATCGGAGAAAGAGAAACCTATCAGAAACTAAATAAATGCACAGAGAATTGGAGCAACTAATGCAGGAAAAGAAATATGATGTTATTGGCATCACTGAAACTCGGTGGGACGATACACATGATTGGGATAAAAGGACAAAAGGATACAACTTATTTGCAAGAAACAGACTTAATAAACAGGGAGGAGGTGTCCCATTTTATGTTAGAAAAGCATAAATCTCTACAGAGATTGTAGCTCCAGAGACTGGGAGTTCTGTGGAAATTGTTTGGGTAAGAATACAAGGAGAGATCAACAGAAAGAACACCATTGTAGGCATTTACTTCAGGCCACTTGGGCAAGATGAAGATATGGAAGAACTCTTTATGCATTTGGTGGCCATGGTCTCAAAAAAATATGACATAGTGATCGTGGGAGATTTCAACTATCCAGACATGTGTTGGGAATTTCTATCAAGCAAAGGTAACAGGTCCAGTAAATTCTTATCTTCTCTTGCTGACAATTTTATCTTCCAAAAGGTAGACGAGAAAACAAGGGCATCTGCAACCTTGTATCTAATTCTTTGAAACATATAAACAGTAAGGAAATGGATGAAGAGGTAAGGGTGGCTGGGACCCTAGGAGGCAGTGATCATGCTATTATAGAATTTTGGATAACCAGAGGTGAAAAACCTATGAATACTCAGACTTCAAAGATAGATTTCAGAAAGGCAGAATTTAAGGGACTCAGAAAGATGATAGGAAGGATTCATTGGCTGATGTCCTTATGGATAGAAATGTCCAAGAAGGATAGGAAATTTTGAAAATTTGGATTCTTAAAGCACAATTGCTAAAAATTAGTGATGAGCAAATGTGCTTGCCACTACTTGTTACTCGCCCGAGCATTACGGTACTCGGTGTACTCGGCGAGCACCGAGCATTTCCGGGATTACTCGGCGGGAACTCGGGTCTCCACCCAGCTTTTTTGGCGGACTTTACAGACCCAATCATGATGCAGCGATTGTCTGCCAGGCAATGAAAAGCCGCAGCCATCTTTGTTGTGGTTGTGCAGCGATTGGCTGGCCGCATAGCATCATCAGGGGTATAAGAGACCAGACGCCGCCCTGCTCGCCTCATTCAGCCCCGGATTGAGATAGTGTAAGGAGAGCTGCTGCCGAGAAAGGGTCAGATTTGGGGATTTCTTAGTCAGTGTGGGGTCTACCATCCTAAACTACTCAAATCCAGCTAAACCAACAGTCCTTCTAAGGAATAATTCCGGAGTATATAGGTTCCAGCGTTAGGTAGGCAGGGTAGTGTATGTCGCTCTATACACATCAGTGCAAGGCATGCAGGCACTGTATGTGTGTTTATAGATCATTGCATACATCAAGAGGGTCTATTTCCTTCCTGTGTTCTGGTGCTGCTGCTGCTACCTGTATGATATATTGGCTGTATATAGCTAGCCCCAGGTGTAATTGGAATACAGGCCACACATTTTTTGGTGTGGTATCTCCGTGCCAGCTCATATCTGTGCGTGCTCAAAGTTTGCCCAGTTTACAGCAGTTTCCTTTTTTTTGTCTTGGGTGACTAAATTTATACGTAATTTACCCCCCCCAAAAAAAAAAAACACATTTTTTTTTTGTAGTGGTATGGTGCAGCTGATATCTGTGGTGTCAAAGTTTGGGCCAGTGGGCCCGGGTTTTCCCTTTTTTGTCTGGGGTTTTACAGAAATAAAGCCCTGTTAACCCAAAAAAAAAAAAACGGGGGCCCCATTTGT
>JARQOD010000005.1:272549044-272589459 GCA_033576555.1 Oophaga sylvatica
GCCACCTTTTGCTTTGATTACTGCTTTGTACGCAGAAAAGGTGAGCGGATGGACTCTACATGCCTGGTTCCCACCGTGAAGCATGGGGAGGTGGTGTGATGATGTGGGGGTGCTTTGCTGGTGACACTGTTGGGGATTTATTAAAAATTGAAGGCATACTGAACCAGCATAGCTACCACAGCATCTTGCAGCGGCATGCTATTCCATCCGTTTGCGTTTAGTTGGACCATTATTTATTTTTCAACAGGACAATGACCCCAAACACACCTCCAGGCTGTGCAAGTGCTATTTGACCAAGAAGGAGAGTGTTGGGGTGCTACGCCAGATCACCTGGCCTCCACAGTCACCAGACCTGAACCCAATCGAGATGGTTTGGGGTGAGCTGAACCGCTCACCACTTCAATTTTGATTAAATCCTCAACAGTGTCACCAGCAAAGCACCCCACATCATCACACCACCTCCTCCATGCTTCACGGTGGGTACTAGGCATGTAGAGTCCATCCGTTCACCTTTTCTGTGTGCAAAGCAGTAATCAAAGCAAAAGGTGGCTACTTTGAAGAACCTAGAATATAAGACATATTTTCAGTTGTTTCACACTTTTTTGTAAAGTGTAATGTATAATTCCAAATGTTTTAATTCATAGCTTTGATGCCTTCAGTATGATTCTACAATTTTCATAAGAAAAAAAAAAGGGGGGGGGGAAGCCAGCGCAACACATGGTCAGCATGAAATAATAAAGTGCATCTGCACATAATTCCAACTGTTTTTTTAAAAATAGAGACATTTAGCAAACAATTGATCAATTCTTTGAGCTACCCCGCCACGACAAGGCATTCTCATATGGGGCAGTACCTACTCTAAGTTTATCATATCACTGTGCCATAGCGGCCTCCTGAATAATTAAAAGCATAACTGCAAAAAACTGTAAAGCAGGACTGCATACACTGCAAGGGTACCTTAAGCATAACTGAATCACCCCCGGGTGCCAGTCAGACAGATGCAGGTAAAAGGCCGACCAGGTCCAAGAATGGACATGTCAGATCTGACCTCCACATCCGCCAAACCAGCAACCACAGATAAAGAGTGAAACAGGCACAGGCACAGGTGCACAATTATATATAGCCTGGGGCAGGGCAGGGCTGCTTTATATGTGTATAGCAGCCTAAGTCAATTATAAGAAAGAAAAAAAAACAGATAAAATAGCATGCATGACCCAGCGCGCACGGCAACCAGTGGTGGCAGCCACTTACCAATGCAAGAAAAAAAAAGGGGGGGGGGGAAGCCAGCGCAACACATGGTCAGCATGAAATAATAAAGTGCATCTGCACATAATTCCAACAGTTTTTTTAAAAATAGAGACATTTAGCAAACAATTGATCAATTCTTTGAGCTACCCCGCCACGACAAGGCATTCTCATATGGGGCAGTACCTACTCTAAGTTTATCATATCACTGTGCCATAGCGGCCTCCTGAATAATTAAAAGCATAACTGCAAAAAACTGTAAAGCAGGACTGCATACACTGCAAGGGTACCTTAAGCATAACTGAATCACCCCCGGGTGCCAGTCAGACAGATGCAGGTAAAAGGCCGACCAGGTCCAAGAATGGACATGTCAGATCTGACCTCCACATCCGCCAAACCAGCAACCACAGATAAAGAGTGAAACAGGCACAGGCACAGGTGCACAATTATATATAGCCTGGGGCAGGGCAGGGCTGCTTTATATGTGTATAGCAGCCTAAGTCAATTATAAGAAAGAAAAAAAACAGATAAAATAGCATGCATGACCCAGCGCGCACGGCAACCAGTGGTGGCAGCCACTTACCAATACAAGAAAAAAAAAGGGGGGGGGGGAAGCCAGCGCAACACATGGTCAGCATGAAATAATAAAGTGCATCTGCACATAATTCCAACTGTTTTTTTAAAAATAGAGACATTTAGCAAACAATTGATCAATTCTTTGAGCTACCCCGCCACGACAAGGCATTCTCATATGGGGCAGTACCTACTCTAAGTTTATCATATCACTGTGCCATAGCGGTCTTATATTCTAGGTTCTTCAAAGTAGCCACCTTTTGCTTTGATTACTGCTTTGTACGCAGAAAAGGTGAGCGGATGGACTCTACATGCCTGGTTCCCACCGTGAAGCATGGGGAGGTGGTGTGATGATGTGGGGGTGCTTTGCTGGTGACACTGTTGGGGATTTATTAAAAATTGAAGGCATACTGAACCAGCATAGCTACCACAGCATCTTGCAGCGGCATGCTATTCCATCCGTTTGCGTTTAGTTGGACCATTATTTATTTTTCAACAGGACAATGACCCCAAACACACCTCCAGGCTGTGCAAGTGCTATTTGACCAAGAAGGAGAGTGTTGGGGTGCTACGCCAGATCACCTGGCCTCCACAGTCACCAGACCTGAACCCAATCGAGATGGTTTGGGGTGAGCTGAACCGCTCACCACTTCAATTTTGATTAAATCCTCAACAGTGTCACCAGCAAAGCACCCCACATCATCACACCACCTCCTCCATGCTTCACGGTGGGTACTAGGCATGTAGAGTCCATCCGTTCACCTTTTCTGTGTGCAAAGCAGTAATCAAAGCAAAAGGTGGCTACTTTGAAGAACCTAGAATATAAGACATATTTTCAGTTGTTTCACACTTTTTTGTAAAGTGTAATGTATAATTCCAAATGTTTTAATTCATAGCTTTGATGCCTTCAGTATGATTCTACAATTTTCATAGTCCTGAAATACAGAAAAATCATTGAATGAGAAGGTGTGTCCAAACTTTTGGTCTGTACTGTATGTCCAAACAGTGATTCCCCCCCCACATATGGGGTACCAACGTACTCAGGACAAGCTAGACAACAACTTTTTGGGTCCAATTTCTCCTGTTACCCTTGTGAAAATGAAAAATTGCAGGCTAAAAAAATCATTTTTTGAGGAAAAAAAATGATTTTTTATTTTCATGGCTCTGCAATATAAACTTCTGTGAAACACTTGGGGGTTCAAAGTGCTCACCACACATCTAGATAAGTTCTTTGGGGGGTCTAGTTTCCAAAATGGGGTCATTTGGGGGTTTCTACTGTTTAGGCACATCAGGGGCTCTGCAAACGTAGCATGACGCCCGCAGACCATTCTTCAGAGTCGGCATTTCAAAACGTCACTACTTCCCTTCCGAGCCACGGCGTGTACCCAAACAGTAGTTCCCCCCAAATAAGGGGTACCAGCGTACTCAGGACAAACTGGACAACAACTTTTTGGGTCCAATTTCTCCTGTTACCCTTGTGAAAATAAAAAATTGCAGGCTAAAAAATAATTTTTTGAGGAAAAAAATGATTTTTTATTTTCACGGCTCTGCGTTATAAACTTCTGTGAAGCAATTGGAGGTTCAAAGTGCTCACTACACATCTAGATAAGTTCCTTGGGGGTCTAGTTTCCAAAATGGGGTCACTTGTGGGTGGTTTCTACTGTTTAGGCACATCAGGGGCTCTGCAAACGTAACATGACGCCCGCAGACCATTCCATCAAAGTCGGCATTTCAAACTTCCCTTCCGAGCCCCGACGTGTACCCAAACAGTGGTCCCCCCCACATATCGTGTACCAGCGTACTCAGGACAAACCAGACAACAACTTTTGGGGTCCAATTTCTCCTGCTACACATGTGAAAATAAACATTCCGAGCCCTGCCGTGCGCCCAAACAGTGGTTTATGACTACATATGAGGTATCTGGTGTACAGTACTCAGGAGAAATCGCCCAACAAATTTTAGGATCCATTTTATCCTGTTGCCCATGAGAAAATGAAAAAACTAAGGCTAATAGTAATTTTTTGTGAAAAAAAATGTGCTTTTTTTTTACGGATCAATTGTGAAGCACCTGGGGGTTCAAAGTGCTCACTATTCATCTAGATAAGTTCCTTGGGGGGGTCTAGTTTCTAAAATGGAGTCACTTGTGGGGGAGCTCTAATGGTTAGGCACACAGGGGCATTCCAAACGTGACATGGCAACCACTAAATATTCCAACATATTTTCCATTCAAAAAGTCAAATGGCGCTCTTTCCCTTCTGAGTCCTGCGGTGCGCCCAAACAGTGGTTTATACAAGAAGAAAAGGTAGCACACTGTAGCGCTATAGCTTGCAAACACGAAATATGAAAAATATGAAAAATGAATTACATCATTACCTTAGAAATATGAAAAATTGAGAAGTCTTAGCGCATAAGATGGCCAAATTATGTGAGCCTGATAGCCACGTCAAGGCTCTTCTCGTATATCAGGTCCCTAACTAATGCCTATCCTCGCTTTAGAAAAGTCTGTCTGCATGGGAACCTATGAATCCTCTTTTCAGACTAAAATCTACATCTCTGTGGAGGGGTGATGAACCTGCTGTAATTAAAAGGCCTGTGAACACCAGGTGGAGTGCTCAGGCAGAAGGTAAATGAATACATATCAAAAAACTGACCGGCACATCCAAACTTAGATTCAGTGTGAACAGGTGCTAAACCTAGAGTCACCAACTCATATACATACAAGAAGAAAAGGTAGCACACTGTAGCGCTATAGCTTGCAAACACGAAATATGAAAAATATGAAAAATGAATTACATCATTACCTTAGAAATATGAAAAATTGAGAAGTCTTAGCGCATAAGATGGCCAAATTATGTGAGCCTGATAGCCACGTCAAGGCTCTTCTCGTATATCAGGTCCCTAACTAATGCCTATCCTCGCTTTAGAAAAGTCTGTCTGCATGGGAACCTATGAATCCTCTTTTCAGACTAAAATCTACATCTCTGTGGAGGGGTGATGAACCTGCTGTAATTAAAAGGCCTGTGACCACCAGGTGGAGTGCTCAGGCAGAAGGTAAATGAATACATATCAAAAAACTGACCGGCACATCCAAACTTAGATTCAGTGTGAACAGGTGCTAAATGTATATGAGTTGGTGACTCTAGGTTTAGCACCTGTTCACACTGAATCTAAGTTTGGATGTGCCGGTCAGTTTTTTGATATGCAAACAGTGGTTTATGACCACATATGAGGTATGGGTGTACTCAGGAGAAATTGTACAACAAATTTTGGGATCCATTTTATCCTGTTTCCCATGTGAAAATGAATAAATTGATGCTAAAAGAAAATTTTTGCTGGAACAATTATAATGTCCATTTTTTCCTTCCGCGTTGCTTTAGTTCCTGTGAAGCACCTGAAGAGTTAATAATCTTCTTGAATGTAGTTTGAAGTAGCTTGAGGGGTGCAGTTTTTAGAATGGTGTCACTTTGGGTATTTTCAGCCATATAGACCCCTCAAAGTGACTTCAAATGTGAAGTGGTCCTTAAAAAAATGGTTTTGTAAATTTTGCTGTAAAAATGAGAAATCGCTGGTCAAATGTTAAACCTTATAACTTCCTAACAAAAAAAAATTGTTTCCAAAATGGTTCTGATGTAAAGTAGACATGTGTGGAAATGTTATTTATTAACTATTTTTTGCCACATAACTCTCTGGTTTAACAGAATTAAAATTCAAAATTTGAAAATTGCGAAATTTTCTAAATTTTCGCCAAATTTCCATTTTTTTCACAAGCGCAAAAATTATCGACCTAATTTTACCACTAACATGAAGCCCAATATGTCACGAAAAAACTCTCAGAATTTCTAGGATCCGTTGAAGCATTCCTGAGTTATTACTTCATAAAGGGACACTGGTCAAAATTGTAAAAAATGGCCAGGTCATTAAGGTCAAAATAGGCTGGGTGATGAAGGGGTTAATATGTAATTTTTACATTTCATATGTAATTTGTAATATTATGGCGGTGAAATTGTTGAAATTGTTTGGAGCATCTAGTCTGTTATACAGGCCTCATCCGTAGGTCAATAAAAATTTTGAAATTGTTCGGATCACAACTTCTTTGTAATGCAAGCCTCATGCCCACTCAAGCAATTCTTTCTTCTGTTACTAATGTCATACAGTAGGGAAGATCTCAATTTGAAACTTTTGGAGCATCTAATCTATTCTATACAGGCCTCATTGACACACAAAAACAAAATTTGTTTTGTTACTAACGTCATACGGTAGGGTAGATCTCACTTTGAAATTGTTTAGAGCACCTAGTCTGTGTTACACAGGGCAAAAAAATTTTCTTCAGTTACTAACGTCATGCAGTAGGGTAGGTTTCACTCTGAAATTGTTTGGAGCATCTAGTCTATTTTATACACGCCTCATCCACACAAAAAAATTTCTTCTGCTGTTAATGTCATACAGAAGGGGCGATCTCATTTTGAAATTGTTTGGAGCATCTAGACTATTTTATACAGGCCTCATCCACAGGCCAAAAAAATGTCCTTGGTTATTAATGTCACACATTAGGGTAGATCTTTGAAATTGTTTGGGGCATCTAGTTTATGTTATGTAGGCCTTATCCACAGGCCAAAAAAAATTTCTTTGGTTATTAATGTCATACATTAGGGTAGATCTTACTTTGAAATTGTTTGGAGCATCTAGTTTATGTTATATAGGCCTTATCCACAGGCCAAAAAAAATTTCTTTGGTCATTAATGTCATACATGAGGGTAGATCTTACTTTGAAATTGTTTGGAGCATCTAGTTTATGTTATATAGGCCTTATCCACAGGTCAAAAAAATTTATTCAGCTACTATCGTCATACAGTAGGATAGATCTCACTTTGAAATTGTCTGGAGCATCTAGTCTATTTTATACAGGCTTCATCCGCACACAAAAAAATTTATTTGGTTATTAAGGTCACACAGTAGGGTAGATCTCACTTTGAAATTGTTTTGAGCATCTAGTCTTTCATACAATTATTCCTTCTATTACTAACATTTTATAGTAGGGTGGATCTAATTTTGAAATTGTTTGGAGCACATCTTCTTTGTAATACAGGCCTCATCCCAACTCAAACAATTATTTCTTCTGTTACTAATGTCATACAGTAGGGAAGATCTCACTTTGAAGTTGTTTAGAGTATGTAGTCTATATTATACAGGCCTCATCCACACCAAAAAAACATTTCTTCTGATACTAACGTTATACAATAGGGGAGATATCATTTTGAAATTGTTAGCATATCTTCTTTGTCATACAGGCCTCATTCCCACTCAAACAATTCTTTCTTCTGTTACTAACATCATGCAGTAGGGGAGATCTCACTTTGAAATTGTTTGGAGCATATCGTCTTTGTCATACTGGCCTCATCAACACTCAAACAATTCTTTCTACTGTGACTAACATAATACAGTAGGGGAGATCTCACTTTGAAATTGTTTAGAGCATATCTTCTTTGTCATACCGGCCTCATCAACACTCAAACAATTCTTTCTTCTGTGACAAACTAGATTCAGCACACCATATTTCACCTTGTCATTTAGTGCAGCTGAAATTCAGCTGTTTGCAGAGCTGGTGCTAAGCAAAAAAAATCTAATTTTTTGTTTCTAATACACTATCTGAGCAACATGACTGGTAAAAAGCGAGGTCGTGATGGAAGGCGTTTTAGGCTTGATGTTCAAGGTGTATGTGGGGTAGGTGATAATGTTTGTGAAGGCACTAGTGAACCCACAACGTCACATCCTACACAAAGACAACTAATAACTTCTGTTGCTGGACAAGCTACTCCACTACCTTTCTTTGGCAGACGCACAGGGTACGCCTTGTTGATGAGGCCAAGAAAGAGTATGTGCTCGAGTGGATGGCAAGTGCAGATTCAAGTGGCCTCCTCTTCCTCCACCTCAACATCACACCAAGAACAGTCTACAGAGTCAGGAGGATAATAAGAATGTCAGATATTAAAAGTGGAACATGATTGGAGTTTGTGTGGTAACATGCATAATTTAAAAAAAATTCAAATATGGGATCTGAACCCAGAAAAATGCCACTCTAGAGACAGTAGCTGGAAGCCTTGTGATTGTACCATGAGCTTAAGTGATACCTTGCGTTGATTTTTTTTGCCTATGAAATCTGCTATGCAAACTCTCAGTAAGTGGAAAAATCATTTTGATTTTCATTCTGACATATGATGTGACTTTCTTCACTCATCAAAGTGAAACATCTCTGGAGTACTGTATTGAGGGTATCTGAAAAACATTCTAATTCTGATGTTTGAAAGAAGTCAGGTATCAGGTATCAGAATCATTCATCAAAGTCACACAGCAATGAGTTTCAGCCTCATGTTTACATCGACAGTCACATAAGCAAATAGAATACTGATAGCCTCAAATTGAGAGTATAGCACATTGGTAAAGTGTGCAAGCTTATAATCAGAGTTGAGAGTCCTCAGTGATTGATACCTTTTAATGGCTAACTGAAAAGATGGTAACAAATTAGCCATTAAACAGTTAGCCATTAAAAGGTATCAACCACTGAGGACTCTCAACTCTAAATATTTTTCTATCTACTGGCTAACACGGTACAAAGATATACATATTTACTGTATCAAGCTTATAATCATAACTATGTGTGATGCACATGCTTCATCCTTATGCTATAGATTATTTTATTAGAAGTCAGGAGGGTAATAAGAATATCAAATATTAAAAGCGGAACATGATTGGAGTTTGTGGGGTAACCTGCATAATTTAAAAAAAAATTCAAATATGGGATTTGAACCCAGAAAAAGCTCCACTCTAGAGACAGCAGCCAGCTTTCTTTATTGTACCACAAGGTCAAGTGATACCAAGCACTAATTTTCTTTGGCTATGAAATCTGATTTGCGAACTCTCAGTGACCAGAAAAATTATTTTATCTTTTTGACATATGATATTTGACTTTCTTCACTGATTAAAATGAAACATCTCTGGAGTTTGTGTGCCAGGCAGCATAAGTTAAAAACACTAAGTTTACTTTCACTGGGCTTGAACTTGAGCTTTCTACTACAAAAGCTTAACCACTCAGCCATTAGCTCAACTGATAATGAAACTGTCTCTTTTCTTCACTTATGAGATGAACCACTCAATTACTGTATTGAGGATATCTGAAAAACCTTCTGATTCTGATGTTTGAATGTTTCATGTATCAAAATAAGGTATCAGAATGATGGATCAGACTCAAGGACCAGAGTCAGGTATCAGAGTCAGGTACCTGACTCAGGTGTCAGAATCAGGTATCAGAGTCAAGTATCAGACAGAATACTTCTGATGTTAGACTTTGATATATGATCAAGTCCTAAAATGGACATTGTATGTTAACACTTGGATGGGGAGGTGATCTTGATGAGACTCAGATATCTAAGGCTCTCATGGACTGTACTGTGCTGTCAGGGCAGGAAAGGAGGAAGACTCTCAGGGCAAGGAATGTGATAACACAGAGGAGGATGATGTTATAGTAGATCCCAGTTGGCGTGAACGCAGAGGCACTCAGCTGAGTAGGTCATTTGAGGAGGAGGAGGAAGACGAGGAGGTTAAGTTGTGCAATAAGACACAGACACGTAGGTTTGCAGCCACAACAAGCAATGTATCCTCAGCGACAACTGTGGCTGTGACCAGCAGCTTTCACCAGTCTGCATCTCGCAGGGGCGTAAATGGTTGCTTAGCCTGGGCCTTTTTTGACACTGCAAAGGATGAGCCATCTCAAGTAATCTGCCAACTTTGCAAAAAAAACTGAGTAGAGGGAAACAGTGCAATAATTTAACTACTACCTGTATGAACCTTCACATGCGTAATCAACATGCATTACTTTTGGAATTCTGCTGTGCTAAAATGTGGACCTCAACAACCATCAGCCACCCCATCAATCGCATCTGCTGTTTCTTCCTCTTCCTCTGTTACTGTGCCAAGTATTGTGACACAGGTCTCCAACTGCAGAATCTCAGGTTCTTTACCTGCTCCAGTCAGGCTGAGTGAGAGCCCCTCACCTGTAACAGAAGCGGACATGCCTGCTGTTTTTACCGATCTGAGAGATTGAGCACACCACATCTTTCTCAATCCACTGTAACATCTCTGCCTGCATCTCCCTCACAGTCCAGCAGTTTGTCCGGTTCACCATACTCCATCGTCCTCTCAGCACTGCAGCTAGCCCACTGTCCCAGAGTTGTGGTCACATAAAAGATTGTTCCTTCCTACACATGAAAAATATAAGAGGTAGAACTCCACCATCTCCAATCTGTTGGCCATGGAAATGCTGCCTTTCTGCCTAGTAGATACAGATGGTTTCCGAAAGCTGATGGTCATCACGGTTCCCAAGTACAAGTTTCCCAGTCGTCATTATTTTTCTAAAAAAGCTGAGACTGCGCTAAACCAGCATGTCGCAGCAACATCATCCGTTCCTTGACTAAATCCATGTCTGCCAGTGTGCATTTCACCACAGACATTTGAACGGGTAAGCATGGCCACGAATGTTACATCTCTCTATCTGGGCACTGGGTTACTCTGGTGGCTGTGGGGGCAGGCGGGGTGGGGCTGCACTACAAGTCTTGTAATCCCCAAGGCTTGCAGGACAAATCTCTATATTTCACACTTCCTTCACTGCTTCTGCCTCCTCCTCTACCTACTCAATGGCCTCCACCTGTGCCCCTAACCTCTGCCTAAATGAGACACGCGTTCCAACAGTACAGAGCGAATCCCCACCACCTCGGTGGTGCTCAGGCAGTGTTAAAATTGATATGCCTTGGAGATTGCAGTCATACTGCTGAAGAGTTGTGGACAGCTCTACAAGCCGAGTTTGAGCAATGGCTGTCTCCGCTGAACCTGCATTCAGGGAAGGTCTTGCCCAATAACGGTGTGAACCTGGTGACAGCCCTACCTTAGAGGGTCATCATGCGGCCCTCGCTCATAATTTTTAGAGGGTCGTCATGCAGCCCTCGCTCATAATTTTTAGGTCATCAGGTGGCCCTCACTTATCATTTTTTGAGAGTCATTATGTTGCCAACACGAAATTTTTAGAGGGTCATCATGCGGTCCTCATTCATAATTTTTACAGGGTAAACAGACAGCCTTCACTCCAATTTTTTTACAGGTTCTTCATGTGGGCCTCGCTCACAATTTTTAGACTCCAGCACTAGGCGCTGGGCATGGAGCCTGTATCAAATAGTACCTGGGTGGGTGGGGGTACCGGCGTGCAGTCATCAGTGACGCGGTATCCACCGCTAGTCAGCTGCCCAGCGCCTGGTGCATGACTAGTCACATTCAAAGTGACTATGCTGTCACTCCTATTACCGCACTGAACGCGATTAACTACTATACTGCAGTCTGTCACTGATGAAGGCCAGTGAGGCCAAAATGTCTATATTAATTTCTGGCTGCAATAAAAAAATCCAAAAAATATTCTAGAAGTTGAGTGCCAAGTTTTCTTTATTATACCGTGTTATGGTGGAGGCTTAAAAAAATCTTTTGGCCAAAACAAGAGCTGCTGGCTATGTGTGTGATCTGGTGATGGGAACTGTTAATGTGTGATTGGTGAGAAGTGGTGTTTTTCCAAGAGAGAGCAGTGGGACTGTGGACAGTATGAGGGGTGGAGGCGGGGCTGGGGTGGAGCCTGGGTGGAGTCTCAAGGGGGCCCCAAAAATGTTGCCAGTATGGGGCCCCGAAATTCCTAGTGGCAGCCCTGATGATGGGACATTAATAACACAAAGAAAGTCATCATTTTATCACATAGCATAACTTGCAATAATTTAAAGTACAACAGTGAGATATTATACTGTTGGGCGTAATTGAAACTGTCATGAAAACTTGAAATTTAAGATGTATTAATCAGAGGTTACCAAGACATAGCTCTGAGCACAATAGATTCAATACTAGAGTTTCCTCACAGAGTGCCATTGCTTTCCCCTGTAGACAGCACTATAAAGATAACAAAATGGGCTATTTAGATAGATATTGATTTCCAATTGCATGAATCAAGGACAGTGAACCATCATATATTTTTTTTTTAAAGAGGTTTATTTATTGCTGTATACTAGTTGTAAAACACGCAATATTCAATCATATGATTATTTGGATACTACATTTGTAAATGTTATTTTCTGCTATGAGGTGTCTGTTTAAAGGGATTTTCAATCCATGATTTTTTTTTTCTAAATCATGAAGGGTGCTGTTACATAGCAAAATAAAGTTTCCTCAATTACCTCTTCCATGGCTTCTGAGGTTCCATATGGAAAAAGGAGTATGATTTATTTTTATTTTTTGTTACAGCATTCTGTATGGTTTTAAAAAATGTCAGGTGTGAATAGACATTTTAATAAACTTTGCAATCTAAAATCTATTTTTATAAATCACATTAAGGGATGCAGGCTACAATTTTTACTTCACTGGTCATCAAAAAATATTGCTTAGTTATTAGCAGTATATTATCATAAGTTCAATGAGCTAATACATGAAGCAGCACAATTAAATATTGTGTCAATTAAATGATAGTTGCCATAAAAAGAATGTAGTTGGCTCATAATGGAGTTATGAGTCCAGCACTCTCTCTACTTCCTCACCAGACATTGCCAGACATTGATAGGATTGATTGCTTTTTTTGTGCCTGTCTGTATACACTGCAGCTTAGGCAGGGCAAAAGGATGAAGTGAGATGGTCATGCTGAGAGCTACAATCTGGGCTCAATAATACAATAAACTTATTAAACAGAATCTCCTCTTAATTTTTAAGAATTTATCATACAAAGTACATTTTTTTGTAAGAATCTGCCATGATATTATGCGACATGTAAACACGGTAGCATATTTTGATGTATATGCAATAGACATTCAAAGTGGTTGGGCTACCTGGTTAACCTCTTAACGACCGAAGGTATTTTTATTTTTGCGTTTTTGTTTTTTGTTCTGTAACACAGGTATCCGGATGCAGTGACACAGAAGCAGAGAGCAGGGGTTCACAATTACACACCTTTTATCAATAGAGGGGTAACCTCCTCGCTGGAAGCAGCAGGAAATAAACAGGTAAAGGCTGAGGGATAAACAGTGAAAGAGTATTTCAGAATGGCAGTCTATATATTAATTCCACTTAGCGTGACTCGGTTGTCCACTTCTCTTCCTGAGTCAGATGGTTGGTTGGCGGCCGGCGGAGGCTGAGGCTAAGTTCTTCCGGCTTCCCCGCCTAAACAAGTCACTCTCACTTCTGGTAGCAGTGGGCGATCACCGGTCTTACCCGCTGAACCCCTAGTCTGCTTTGCTGCAGTGCAACCCAGTGGAGTCCACCGCAATCCTCCACTCAGTGTGCATTCCTTCACATGCCCGCCAAAACCTAGCTGACTAATGGGAGGCATAGAGCTGCTCTGGTCCAGTGGGCCTGCCACTTCTGTGCCTTCAAGCATTGGTAGCTCAGTGCTCACCTGCCCGGGAGTAGCAGGTAGTGAAGCATTGGGGTCTGGGGGCAAGGCTGGCACTCCTTCCTCTCCATCGAATTTTGGAACCATCAAAGTGAGTACCTCAGTAGTTTTCGGTGACTTCTCTCCTCCCTTGGGTCCTTTGGACAGGCAGGGCCACAGCATTCTATGGTGGACCACTCGGGTGGGCGCTCCTTCCACCCGTTCAGGCTAAACTTCATACACCGGCCCATCAGAGCCGATTCGTCGTGTCACTCGATGTGAGGTTCGCTCCCATCAGCTTTCCATTTTTCCCTGGGCCGCTTATTCTGGACCAGCACCCGATCCTCGGGTCTCAAAGCTGTCCCTCGAATAGGTGGCACCTCATGATGCTTGAGTTCTTGAAACTTTGTCTGTACCAGCCGACGGAGAGTCTACAGTTGATGCTGGTGCTCTCAAACCCAGGAAAACACCCCCGTCTGTGGGTATTCCTCCTACGGGTCCAACTCATACTCATTGATCTCTCGCCCCTTCGCCCAAACAGCAAGGTATATGGAGTGAACCCAATCATACTTTACACTCGGTTATTGTACACCCACACCAGCTCAGCGACAAACTCAGGCCACCGTATCTTCCAATCTTCCTTTAACGTGCGTAGCATCTGGATCAGTGTCCAATTGAAGCGTTCACAGGCCCCATTCCCTTGAGGGTGTTAAGGAGTAGTTCTGGATTTCTCAATCTGGTATAAATGGTGTAATTCTTCCATCACTCGCCCCTGGAAGCAGGTGCCTTAGTCGGAATGGATCCTCTTTGGGCAGCTGTACATGCAAATGAAATCCTGGCAGATGGCCTGCGCATGCGGATGAAATCCCGGCAGATGGCCAGCGCAGCTGTCTCGGTGGTCTGGTCTCTGGTCAGGATTACCACAGCAAATTTTGTGAAATGGTCGGTCATTACCGTGCAATGTTCATATCCAAGATGCGCCAAGCCTACAGTCAAGTAATCAATCATCAAAACCTCCAAGGGAGCAGTGGTCACAATGGTCTGTATTGGAGCCCGCTTCTCTGGGGGTTTGGCCAGCTCTTAGCTCCGATATTATTGGCAAGCATTCTCCACTGCAGTCCTCAATTGCGGGTGATACACCAACTACTGTAACCACCGGAACGTCTTCTCTGTACGGAAGTGAGCCCCTCGCTCGTGAGCCTCCATAGCCACTACTCTGATCAACTTTTCCGGCAGCACTACCTGTCAAGTGACCCACTCTTCTCATAATAGTTGTACCTTCCGGTATAACAATCCATCCTTCAAATAGAGCCTTTCCCATTGCCACAGAATCCGCAAGGTTCCTGGAGACAGGGCGTCCCTCTCTCTCCGGATGGGGAGCTGTTTCCCTGCCACGCACTGTTGCAGCTGGGCGATTTCCTTATCCATATGTTGAAGTCAAATCCAGTCGTCCCGGGGCCACCCCAGCACCTGATCCTCAGACGCCTCTTTGATTTGTCCTTGCGTCACCATTAATGATTTGGCCAAACTCTGGAAGCCAGGGATCTCTTCCGCCTCAAGCTCTTCATCTCGATCACGTTCAGGTCGCTCATGAGTCACCCTGGAGAAAGCGTCAGCATAAGTGTTCTCGGCCTTAGCGCGGTAGACAATCTTGTACCAATATTTCACCATGCAGGCCACCCATCGTTGTTCTAAGGTCCCCAATTTTGCATTTTCCAGGTGGACCAGGGGATTATTGTCTGTCCGCACCAGGTCCTCCAATCTGGACAAGTACTCCACAAACTTCTCAGTCATTGCCCACACCAGTACCAGTAGTTCCAGATTGAAAGAGCTATAATTGTCTGGGTTCTGTTCCGAGTAATGAAGAGACCGGCTTGCGTAGGCTATCACTCGTTCTTTCTCCCCTTGCATTTGTGACAGGACTGCCTCTAGACCAGAGGTCTCAAACTGCATTCCTCAAGGGCCGCAAACAGGTCATGTTTTCAGGATTTCCTTGTATTGCACAGGTGATAATTTAATCACCTGCACAGATAATGATTCCAGAACTTAGTGCAATGCTAAGGAAATCTTGAAAACACGCATGGTTTGCGGCCCTCGAGGAATGCAGTTTGAGACCCCTGCTCTAGACCATGTAAACTTCCATCGGTATGGAGAATGAAGGGCAGTGAGAAATCTGCATAGGCAAGTATTGGGGCCTCCATCAGTGCCATATTCAAAGCTCGGAAGAATTCTTCTCGACGGCTTCCCCACTGAATGGTTTGGTTCTTCGAGCCGGGCAGCACTCCTTTTAGCAGTTCCAGCAATGGGTTGGCTATGCAGGTGAAATTTTTCACAAATATTTGGTAATATCCAGTAAGCCCCAGAAAGGCCCGAATGTCTTTCACTGTCGTGGGGGTGGGTCATTTTTGCACAGCCGCCACCTTCTCACATGCAGGTCTTACTCCAGACAAAACATGCCCCAAATAATCAATCTGTTTGCGAAGGAGATTACATTTTTGTGGCTTCATCTTCAGGCCGTGGCTCTGTAACCGACTTATCACTTGTTCCAGCCGCTATAGTTGTTCTTCATAGGTGGGCATGTAGACGATGATTTTGTCAAGATTGATCAGTGAGGTCTCAAAATTCAAATCCCCAGGCGTCTTTCCATCAAGCGCTGGAACGTCATCGGAGAGTTAGTCAGACTAAAGGGCATACGGTTGTCCAAACGCTGTCTTTGCCCGGTCATGTTCAGCCATGGACACCTGCCAGTACCTGCTGGTCAGATCAAAGGAAGAGAAGTACCTCGCCTGTCCCAAGGCAGATAGGGACTCCTCAATTCTTGGCAATGGATAGGAGTCCTGCACCGTACACGCATTAATCGACACAGAAATGTAGGTCCCATCTTTTTTCGGATCAGAACAATAGGAGTCGCCCACGAACTCTGACTTTCTCGTATCATTGCACTCTGAAACATGTGAGCTAACATCTCCCTCACTTCTTTGTACATCTGGGGAGTAGGGTTGAGCATTCCGATACTGCAAATATCGGGTATCGGCCGATATTAGCTGTATCGGAATTCCGATTCCGAGTTCCGATATTTTCGTCTTATCGGATACCGGAATCGGGATTGTCACTGTCACTGTCAGTGTCCGTCGGTCGGGTCTGTCAGGAGTCAGCGGCACTTACCTGGCAGAAGATCTCCGGCGGTCACGTCCTGGACTGCTTCATGGCCGCCATCTTCTTTCCCCGGCGGTCACATGCAGTTTCTCGCGATAACTGCAGTGACTGCTGGGTAATCCCGGCCGTAAAGCAGTCAGTCCGATGACGTCACCGCCGGGGAAGCAGGTAATCAGCTGTGCTGCGTTGCAATGACAGGCTCTGCCTGTCATTGCGATGTAGCAGAGCTGGATCGTCGTGGGACTATCGTTATGGACTGCGTCGGACAGGTGGTATACTGTTGGTTTGTTTTTTTTCTTTTTTTACAGGAGATCGATGGCGTCGCAGGAATGAGAGAGTAATAAAAGTAATGAAAACTGTGTTGTCTCTTTTGTTTCATTAAAATACTTTTTTCTTGTTGTGTCTTTTTTTTATGCATTTAATAACTTTGGGATTAATAATGGATCGGTGTCTTATTGACGCCTCTCCATTATTAACCGGGCTTATTGTCACCGTGCAATCAACGGTGACAATAACCCCTTATTACCCCGCTTGCCACCGCTACAGGGCAAGTGGGAAGAGCCGGGTAAAGTGCCACAATTGGCACATCTTTTGATGCGCCAAATGTGGGGCTGCTGTAGCCTGGTATTATCAGGCTGTTGAGGGCCAAAATCCATGGGCCTTGACAGTCTTTTAATACCAGGCCGCAGCAGTCTGCATTTTACTTGGCTGGTTAACAAAAATAGGGGGGATCCCCACGCCGTTTTTTTTTCGAGGGGATCCCCTATTTTTGTTAACCAGCCAAGCTAAGCAGACTGCTGTGGCCTGGTATTATCAGGCTTGCAAGGTCCATGGATATTGGATCCTTACCAGCCTGAAAAACCAGGCCTCAGCGGTCTGCTTCATCTGGCTGGTTAACAAAAATAGGGGGGACCCCATGCCAATTTTTTTCGAGGGGATCCCCTATTTTTGTTAATCAGCCAAGATATGCAGACTGCTGTGGCCTGGTATTATCAGGCTGGCAAGGTCCATGGACCTTGGCTCCTTAACAGCCTGAAAATCCAGGCCTCAGCGGTCTGCTTCATCTGGCTGGTTAACAAAAATAGGGGGGACCCACGCCAATTTTTTTCGAGGGGATCCCCTATTTTTGTTAATCAGCCAAGATATGCAGACTGCTGTGGCCTAGTATTATCAGGCTGGCAAGGTCCATGGATCTTGGCTCCTTAACAGCCTGAAAATCCAGGCCTCAGCGGTCTGCTTCATCTGGCTGGTTAACAAAAATAGGGGGGACCCCACGCCAATTTTTTTCGAGGGGATCCCCTATTTTTGGTAATCAGCCAAGATATGCAGACTGCTGTGGCCTAGTATTATCAGGCTGGCAAGGTCCATGGATCTTGGCTCCTTAACAGCCTGAAAATCCAGGCCTCAGCGGTCTGCTTCATCTGGCTGGTTAACAAAAATAGGGGGGACCCCACGCCATTTTTTTTTTCGAAGGGAACCCCTATTTTTGTTAATCAGTTCCCTCTGACGTCACTGATTGTGTCCCTGGCTGACCTGAAGTGAAAGTGGAAAGCAATCAATTAAGCTTTCCACTTAAGGGCCCGTCTCACATAGCGATATCGCTACCGAGATCGCTGCTGAGTCACTAGTTTTGTGACGCAGCAGCGAGCTCACCAGCGATATCGCTGTGTGTGACATTCAGCGACGATCAGCCCCCCTGCCGGGTATCGCTGATCGTCGCTGAAATGTCAGGACCTTTTTTGATCGCTGGTTTCCCGCTGACAGGCACGCATCGCTGTGTGTGACAGGCGGGAGACCAGCGATCCGCTGGTAACCAAGGTACACAGCGGGTTTCCAGGCGCGGGGCTGTGCCTAGAAACCCGCTGTGTACCTTGGATACCAGCGCCCTGATGCAGGGAGCTGGTATCCAAGGTACACAGCGGGTTTCCAAGCGCTGCGCAGTGCCTGGAAACCCGCTGTGTACCTTGGTTACCAGCGGATCTCTGGTCTCCCGCCTGTCACACGCAGCGATGCGTGCCTGTCAGAGGGAAACCAGCGATCAAAAAAAGGTCCTGACATTTCTGCGACGATCAGCGATACCCGGCAGGGGGGCTGATCGTCGCTGAATGTCACACACAGCGATATCGCTGGTGAGCTTTCTGCTGCGTCACAAAACTTGTGACTCAGCAGCGATCTCGGTAGCGATATCGCTATGTGAGACGGGCCCTTAAGCGATGTTACCCGCAGTGTCGCTATCCCAGATCGCTGCCTGAGCTGCCTGTTTGGCAGCTCAGCAGCGATCATGTAGCGATACACCAGCGATCCTGACAAGTGCATATCGTTGTCGGGATCGCTGGTGTATCGTTATGTGACACCCAGCCTTTACTCTCCTGTCAGGCAGGAGAGGAACTCATTCATTTGGGGTTTACTGTGAGGCTGCAGCATTAGCTGCGGTCCCTGCAGTAAACATTAACCCTTTCTGAAGGATTACACCGTGGGACCTGACTGTGCATCGGATTGGTAAGAATAATTTTGCTTTATTATTTTATTTTTATTACAGGAAATGGTTTTAGCAGGTAAATAAAATATGGTCAAAAACTGTGTGATTATTTCATTAAACTTCTTTTTTATTAAAGTGTGTGTGTTTGATTTTTCTTTCATACAATAGGATTAATAATTGATAGTTGTCTAATTGACAGCTCTCAATTATTAACCTGGCTTAAAGTGACCTTTCAATTGCAAGGTCATTTTAACCCCTTATTAACCCATTCGCCACCGCTACAGGGCAATGGGAATAGACGGGCAAAGTGCCAGAAAGGGCAAATCTAATTAGAGATTTGCCCTTTCTGGGGTGTCTGGGGGCAGATGTTAAGTAGCCAAGGGGGGCCAAAAAAAATGGTCCCTCTCTGGGCTATTATTATCTGCCCCCACTCACTGGCTTTGTCTGTCTGGTTGCGAAAATAGGGCGGGAGCCCACGCATTTTTTTTCAGCAATTTTACACCTCATATATATATATATATATATACATGTCATTGAATTTGTGACACATATATATATATATATATATATTTATATTTGTAGTTCATACACTTCTACATAGTATAATAGCCGCTAATTCAATTGCCGGCTTTTGTGAAAATGCAGAACCCGACATGAAATGACACTTGGTGTACATAGGGTTAACCATGTCTTTTCATGTCCTTTGCTATCTAATTTGCACAAACAATTAAATCAGTCTATGTGTGCAAAATTTCACACCTGTAGGGGTTAATTAAAGGTGTAAATTTGTAGCAAAAAAGTCCGTTTTTTTTACAACGAATTTACACCTTTAATTAACCCCTACAGGTGTGAAATTTTGCACACATAGTCTGATTTAATTGTTTGTGCAAATCAGATAGCAAACGACATGAAAAGACATGGTTAACCCTATGTACACCAAGTGTCATTTCATGTCGGGTGCTTCTGTCTTTTCACTGAAGCGCGCTTTACCCGGCAATTGAATCAGAGTATATTTTACTATGTAGAAGTGTATAAACTATACATATATGTATATATATATATGTCACAATGACATGTATTATATATATATATATGTATTCTATGTGTGTATATTTAGTGTTTACAAGGAAATAAAGGTTTTTTTTAGTTGCGATATTTTGTTCCCATAGACTTACATGGGACTTCCGGTATCGGTATCGGGTATCGCCGATATTTTAGTGATATCGGCGATACCATTCCGATTCCGATACTTTAGGATATCGGAAAGTATCGCTCAACTCTACTGGGGAGGTATCTGTTGTTATCTTTCCTGAACTGGCGTGGCACACCCCGTAAGGATTTCATGGGTGATGGCCTGAGTGAAACCGAAGTTATCTTCATGGCGGGCAAAGACATCTTGATAATGCTCAAGCACATCTACCACTTGCTGCTCCTGCTGGGGTGATAGTCCCGTCAGTTCTGCCTGCATCTGCTCTAAGATCCTACGACCTTCCTTTGTGCTGCCAGGGGGTTTCTGGTGCCATTGTAACGGCTAAAGTCCAGGGATCTCCTCGCACGACAGCCATTTGTACTGCTTTGGGCCGCATTAACTTTTCTGGCATTTCCAGGATCTGGGCCACTTCACTCTTAGGTAGGAGGATGAGGCTGTCTTTCCCCAGGTTGATGCACCATACTACAACGTTGCGTCTTGGACTGTGGCTAATGTCCAGGCTATGAGCAGTCCAGGGGCACTTGATCCATTGATGTCAGCTCTATTTGCACTTCCACCCCCTCAACGGATGTAGAAGCTTGTACTTGTAATGTGAGCACTGTCTGGCCGGGCGATAGAGTTAGTTTCGCAGCCGTAGGAGCCATCACCTTCCTCAAGACATTTCCTTTCCCAACATTTCCTGAGCTTGGGCAGCTCAGATCAGTTTCTGAAACACTTTCCGTTAAGCCTGCCCATTTACTTCAGCCCAGACTGTAGGGCTTGCAGAAACTATGCCTTTGAGACTTCCTTCTGCTTTCCTTTGATTTTCACGCTCCGGGCTGCGTCCCTCAGCCACGGAGTCCACTAGTTTAATGGCAGCCTTGGCAGGGACTGACTCCGGATTGCACAGCCTCGAGCGTAGTGTCCTGTCATTCCACATATGTAGCAAATCGGGTTCACTTCTGCACTAAGTGGTCTCACTCCCTGATGGGGTCCAACAGCAGGGCAGGACCCAACATCACTCCTATCTCTTGGTGAGGGGGCTGCTTTCGATGGAGCATGGGCTCTTCTGAAGCTGGACCATTCACTCCGTATTTCTTGAATTTCCTTCTGGAGCTCTCGGGCCCACTCCAGCTCGGCTGCAGGCAGCGTAGGTACCTCATTGCTCCGGACCATCCCTGCTAGATCTGCCACCCCCTGTTCCTGCTCTCTCATGCGCACCTCCACCCCTACATTTTGGTGTAGATTCAATTTTTATCGCTCATTATTGCATTTTTTTGCAATGCCGCAGCGACAAAAAAAAAACATAATTCTGGTGTTTTGAATTTTTTACCTCGTTTACTGATAATGAGCCTTGCCACATGATTAACCCCTTAGTGACCGAGCCAATTTTGACCTTAAAGAGAACCTGTCACCCCCAGGGCCATTTTAAGTAAAAGAGCCACCTTCAGCAGCACTAAGGCTGCATTTTGTGAAGTTGGATCTTATGTTTCTGATCGCTAGGAACGCTGAAATATACACTTTTATAATCTGTCCGACATACCTCTATTGTGTCAGGGAGGTATGACTTCTCCCCCTGTGTCAACGGCCTCAGGAGTGTCAATCATCCCCCTTTTGTTTCTGGCCCCTGCCTCCTCCCCTTCTTGCGACGTCACCGGCGCTTCGTGTAGCGGCGGCCCAGATCCCGCCCCGCAGTGTGTTATGATATATTCACACTGCGGGGCTGGAAATCAGGCTCCTGAGCAGAAAGGAAAGCAGCGGAGGGAGATGGGGGACAGGCGCAGAGATCCTCACTGTGCAGGTGCCAGATTCCCAGCCCTGCAGTGTGAATACATCGTAACACATTGTGGGGCGGGATCTTGGGCCGCCGCTACATGAAGCGATTGGATCCCTAACAACCATCCCCCGCATTTTTAAGCTCCATCATTCCTGCAATCACTCTGGTTTTTTAATCAGGGGCATCAATAGGTTAGTTCCTCCGGTCATGGCCTTGTCCGCACTCTCAGTCCACTCACGTGGTTTGTGGGCGTGCCTGGGTGACGCGTTCCTCTCCATCTGATGACACCCTCAGTATTGTTGACTTCCGGGTCAATAGGTGACGCATGCGCCGTATGTGAGCAGCAAGTTAATTTACTCGCAACACTGATTGGCCACGTTTCATTTAAATACTGCTTGCTTATGAATGATGCTAGACCCCGGAAGAAGGCACTGCACCGAAACGCACGTTGGGGTGGGCAGAGGCACGGTTCCATCAGGTAATACTTGGGGCTGTTTACTTTTCTCATTGTACTGCTTGGGTTTAATATTTTATTCCTTTGTGACTTCAGTTTCATTATGAATGTATATGGACATTGTTTCCCGTTCTTTGACTCTAATTGTATACTGTAGTAGCTTGTACCATGCACTATGCACCTTATCCAGGCACTTTGATATGATACACATATTGTCCCTTTGCTTTTTGCCTGGTGGTTACCCGTATATCTGCCTGTTGGTTTACCACTGCCATCCTTGTATTTTTAACCTATTGTTCAAAGAAAGTTTTGTGTTTATTTCACAATTGATTTATGAGTAGTGCATATCCTTATTTGATTTCTAGTAATTTTTCCACGTCATACTCTGTCCTATATCAGTGTACCCCTTTATATTCATTTGTCCTTTTGGGTGTTGGTCTGGTTTATAGGTTTCTATTGTTCTGAAAAATGTTGAGGTGTACACCACAGGGTAAATGTTTGCCAGCCCAGACACTAAGTTTATTGGCATTCCAAATCTTGTATGCTTGTATGCTTGTATATTTCTAGTGTAGAGAAAATGAAGGGATCAGTCCAGCTTCTGTAGAAAGTGCAATTCTTTATTCAATCCAAAAATAAAATCGTCACATAACGGTGTCTTCCAAATGCAAAAAGGAGGACACAGTTATGTGATGATTTTATTTTATTTTTGTAATCAGAATTGTTGGATTTTTGTAGGGTTTTCTGGGTTGCAGAAAGTAATCTCTCCTGTCCTATCCTATTTAGTCAGCTTGTGGCCTCAGCGTTTTCTCAGTCTATTTTCTGCCTGTGTTTGTATTTTCATCTTGTCTAACCGCCATTATATGTTTGGGGGCTTCCTATTTTCTTTGGGGATCTGCTCCGGGGCAGATAGCTTTCATCTTTCTGCCTTTAGGTGTAGTTATCTCTCAGGCTGTGACGAGGCGTCTAGGATCAACGTAGGAACGCTCCACGGCTACCTCTAGTTGTGTCGTTAGTTTAGGAATCTGCAACCCATCAGTTACCAACATCTCAGGTGTTCGGCTGCCCTGCTGTTGTTCCTGTCCTCCTCAGCTACCGAAACATAACATTCAAGGTCTTGGACAATAGAAAAAATATACAAAAGATATAAATGAATACACCAATAAAAGCCAGTGCTGCGCATATTATAAGAGCATACTGTACATCATCCCAAGTCTTAGAGACTCTAACGTTCACTCTTAAACAGCCCCCCCATTGTGTTAGAAGTAAAATAAAGTGTCCTCCTTTTTTAATGAGTAAAAGTCCTATTAAATGGGCAGATTTATCCACTGAATCACATCAGTGGATAAATCTGCCCGTGCTGCCCTTACCACTACCTGCCTCTGAGCCACGGATTTATCAGCTTGATAAATCTTTGGTAGGAGCGTGGAATTCTTCGTAGGGGCGAGCATGAGATCCTCACTGTTGTGAAGGTACATGAGGCCCTATAGTGCACAGTGATGATACATGAGGCCCTATAGTGCACAGTGATGATACATGAGGCCCTATAATGCACAGTGATGATACATGAGGCCCTATAATGTACAGTAATGATACATGAGGCCCTATAGTGCACAGTGACGATACATGAGGCCCTATAATGTACAGGAATGATACATGAGGCCCTATAATGCACAGTGATGATACATGAGGCTTATAATGTAAAGTAATGATACATGAGGCCCTATAGTGCACAGTGATGATACATGAGGCCCTATAATGTACAGAAATGATACATGAGGCCCTATAGTGCACAGTGATGATACATGAGGCCCTATAATGTACAGTAATGATACATGAGGCCCTATAGTGCGCAGTGATGATACATGAGGCCCTATAATACACAGTGATGATACATGAGGCCCTATAATGTACAGTAATGACACATGAGGCCCTATAGTGCACAGTGATGATACATGAGGCCCTATAGTGCACAGTGATGATACATGAGGCCCTATAATGTACAGTAATGATACATGAGGCCCTATAGTGCACACTGATGATATATGAGGCCCTGTAGTGCACAGTGACGATACATGAGGCCCTATAATGTACAGAAATGATACATGAGGCCCTATAGTGCACAGTGATGATACATGAGGCCTATAATGTACAGTAATGATACATGAGGCCCTATAGTGCACAGTGATGATACATGAGGCCCTATAATGCACAGTGATGATACATGAGGCCCTATAATGTACAGTAATGACACATGAGGCCCTATAGTGCACAGTGATGATACATGAGGCCCTATAGTGCACAGTGATGATACATGAGGCATTATAATGTACAGTAATGATACATGAGGCCCTATAGTGCACAGTGATGATACATGAGGCCCTATAATGTACAGTAATAATACATGAGGCCCTATAGTGCACACTGATGATATATGAGGCCCTGTAGTGCACAGTGACGATACATGAGGCCCTATAATGTACAGGAATGATACATGAGGCCCTATAGTGCACAGTGATGATACATGAGGCCCTATAATGTACAGTAATGATACATGAGGCCCTATAGTGCACAGTGATGATACATGAGGCCCTATAGTGCACAGTGATGATACATGAGGCCTTATAGTGCACAGTGATGATAAATGAGGCCCTATAATGTACAGTAATGATACATGAGGCCCTATAGTGCAAAGTGATGATACATGAGGCCCTATAATGCACAGTGATAATACATGAGGCCCTATAGTGCACAGTGATGATAAATGAGGCCCTATAATGTACAGTAATGATACATGAGGCCCTATAGTGCAAAGTGATGATACATGAGGCCCTATAATGCACAGTGATAATACATGAGGCCCTATAGTGCACAGTGATGATACATGAGGCCCTATAATGTACAGTAATGATACATGAGGCCCTATAGTGCACAGTGATGATACATGAGGCCCTATAATGTACAGTAATGATACATGAGGCCCTATAGTGCACAGTGATGATACATGAGGCCCTATAATGTACAGTAATGACACATGAGGCCCTATAGTGCACAATGACGATACATGAGGCCCTATAGTGCATTTGATTTGAATAGGGGGAAAATGTGCAGTAGCTGGCCATGGCCACTAAAAAGGAGACAGAGCAGCTCTGTAAAGCAGCAATTCCAGCTGGCACCAAGATCACACTGTTTCATAAACAATAATCATAAACACATACCTCCCAACCGTCCCGGTTTCAGCGGGACAGTCCCGATTTCGGGTCCCTGTCCCGCTGTTCCGGCCAGTGACGTGCTGTAAGTCAGCTGACTGTCGGAAATGACCACTGACCTCATTTCCCCAAGATGTGGGGATCTCACCAGCTATGCAGCGCTCCATTCAATACCCGGCTCTCACTGAGCGAGACAAGCAGGATCTGGGGATCTCATCATCTGTTGAACAGATCCCATGATGAGATCCCCACATCCTGCCTGTCTTGCTCAGTGAGAACCGGGTATTGTATGCAGCGCTCCGTACAATACCCGGCTCTCACTCCAACAGATCCTGCGGCTCGATGCGTCGCCGTTCTGAAGACTCTCCCGAGAACGAGTTACAGTACCTGCTGCTGTAAGCTGACCATCGGAAATGAGGTCAGCGGTCATTTCCGTCGTTCAGCTGACTTACAGTGTCATGGAAATATATATGTATTCCACGTATTCAATGTATATTCATATATATGCATTTACAGTTAGATAGATCTCGCTTGATAAAAATCCTGTGCTCACACATATCTATGCAAAAGCTGATGCTAGCTATAATCAGTCGTTTAAGATGACCCTGGCCTTCATAAGAAACAAGAACAGAAAGTCTTAATAGATATCTATTGTTTTCTTTTCGCGCAGGAAAGCTGGGGCAAAGAACAAATAAACAATAAATCTGCAACTTCAGCCCTTTTATCATAATTATCATACTTACACTAGAACAGCCAATAATCTAGCAACTTTTATTTGTATGTTAATTGACTAACCAGCCCTTTTTTGTAAACGTATAAAGCCTTGAATGAATAATAAACTGGGGGTCTTGACGAACTGTTATACTGACACTTCCGTTGTGGACAGTCCTCATTTCGTTCTGAGCGCTCAAAAAGACAATTAGGATAAAATTGGGAACAGAAGCAGCAAACACTGAAGGATAGATTTATCCTAATTAAATTTCCATAACAGCTGGCGCCCAACAGGGAGAAGGCATTTTTGTTTCAATGGTCCCATCTCAAGAATCACAGGGGGGGATACCATCTCCTCTTTCTTCTCTCAGACCCTTTCTCCTTCTTCTTCAGACTTTTTTCCTCTTTCCTCGCTGCCATCCCTCTCTATCCTTCTTTCCCTATCATTCCTTCTTTCCCTCCCTCACATCTCTGACACATTCATTTTCTCCTCTCTCCCCTCCATCTCTCTCCCCTCCATCTCTCCCCTCTCCTCTTTCCCTCTCTCCTCCCACACCACACCCACCTGCTTGTGCTCGCTCTCCTCCTTCCTCCTCCTCTCAGGCACATCCCACCGCTCCTCACTCACACCTCCCTTCTCTTCCTCTTTTTTCTACTTCGTTATCAACTGGGTCAAAGCCCAATCAAACAATGTGGTGTCCCTGTATTCAGTGCCTCCAGCACAGGGCACCCTGTCTATCCCAAGCACAGTACAAACATTGCCAGTCATTATATCAGGAGAAGAAAGTGCAAATCTCCCTACACAAAACGCTGCAGATAGCCCCCAGACACAACAGCTAGCAGAGCCCACAGCTGGGGCTTCACAGGGGGGAGGTGTAGCTGCAGGCACAAATGAGGAACCTCAGTGCCGAGCAGAGCTGCCACCGCCGCTTCAGTACCCAGTGTATGCACCAAGCACACCATGTCACTTCTCATCTGATGAAGATGAAGATGCAACGTCACACATGCTGCCCAATACTAGGGAAGAAAGCACACAAGCACCAATAGGGCAGGGACAGGTAGAGGCACCATCCTATGAGCCCTTCATCTCAAGCCAGGTGATCAGTATGCTGCCAGACCCAGGGATACACCCCATGCCATTTTGCCAAAAAATGCAGCAGATCCAGCAAATGTATGCAGCAGCCTGGATTGATCTCTGGGCCGTGATGGAAATAAAAGCAGGAGATGTATTCTGGCCTATCATGAAAGAACACTTCAAGCTTCCTGCAGAATTGGATGTGCACGCCTGGGAGTCAGGACCAAAGCTAATTGAGCAGCTCAGAGAATGGGCCAAAAGCAGACTGACAGGACAAACTCTCAGCCTACATGTCACGAGCCAAGACCAGACAGAGTCTGTAGAGGAGTTCCATGACAGAGTGATGCAAGTGTTTCAAGATTTAGGCCTCATTACCCATGATCAGACACACAGACGGATGTTGGCACAGGCCTTTGTGCATGGACTGAAAGAACCAATCAGAAAGCCACTGATAGTAGCTAGGCCTGAGTACAGGTCAATAGCAATGGACACCCTGCTCACAGTCGCAAAAGGGAAAAAATCCCAGCCAGGAGTGCGGAAAACAGCTCCCCTCATGGTGGCCACAGACCAAGATGAGCAACCACGCTACAAGGACAGGAGAACCGTCAAGTGTTTCAACTGTGGCAAGCCTGGCCATTGCCGGAACCGCTGCAGAGAACCCCTACGACCCACCACATTGCCCAGAGGAGCAAGCCAAGGAGAAAACACAGAAAGCAGTGAAGAACCCTGTCCATAGGACAGGAGCACGCCAAGTCCACAGGGAACCCCACCAATGGGACCAATATCCTGAGAGTGGATGGCGTAGTCAGATCTTTTCTTGTGGAACTCCGCAACCTCACCTATCTATCAGAATCTTCTGCGTCCTATATGGGAATTGATGGTCAAGTCAGATATTTCCAGATTATGAAGCCCCTGAGCGTGTGGACTCAGCCAGAACACTCCATCATGTCCCAGTTTGTTGTTTCAAAGACCTGCACCCTCAACCTATTGGGAGTGGACCTACTGCAGAAGCTAAAAGCGACCAGAGTGTTCCAGGAAGATGGGACCATGACACTTTCTTCACCCCTGACCAAAAAAAAAAGAAACAGGAACCTCAAACAACCACACTGCAGACCTATCACAGGAAGTGCTGGACATAGTACCAGAAAAGCCACTCCATCGTCAAGATGTCTCTGACCAACTGAAGGTCTAAGTGAACTCGCCTAAGAAGACGGCCTGAGAACTTTGACATTGGCCAGGATATTCAACTCAAGAAGGACCCTACTCGCTTCATGGAATGGCAACACCACATCCGGCTCCAACAGCAGAGGTTCATCTTTTGCAAGCACCAGGAGGTGCCCCCTGCAATCAACCAGTTCACCCAGGCCCTAGACTGGCAAAAGGCCACTCAGCTCTTGACGAGCTGGAGAAAAAGAAACAACTGATGGCCCGTGCTGAGAAAAAAGCAGCCGGTGAAGGAGACGTCCCAACAAGAAGACCCCCTGTGACCAGAGCAGGCGCTAACACAGTGACTGCCTTTGTGGAGAACAAGAAAGCCAGCTGGTCATCATCTCTCATGATGTGGATCCTAGTAGATGGCTTGTTTTCCCGCCAGCTCTGTGCCGGGAGATGGGAGTCCCCTGCCGCATAGTGAAGGACAAGGCCAAACTGGGCTGCCTCGCCCATCGGAATCAATCCCAGTTTTCCACAGTGAAGAAAAAGACTGTAAACCCCACTGAGTTCAGAATGGTGCAAGGCCTGGAGGCCGTGAAAGAGGCTACGGTATTTGAAACCCCAACAGTGCTGAACCCGCACACTCTGCTCTCAAAAGTCCCAGTCACCGCAACGGTATTCACGGTGATCAACCTGGCCAGTGCCTTCTTCAGTGTTTCCCCTCCACCTGGAGGCCAGCCTTCACGCACCCATGCAGTGCATATGGACAGTGTTGCCTCAAGGTGCTCAGAACAAGCCCTTCAAGTTTCACCAAGACAATGTCCTTCATCCTCGTCAACTGGATTGCAGAATATGCAGGAGTCACTCTTATACAACACATGGATGACCTTCTCCTTTGTGGGGTTGACATCGATACCTGCACAGCCCATTCCTTATCTCTCCTACTCTACCTAGAGGAACAGCAACGCAAGGTCTGGAAGAACAAAGTCCAGTGGTGTCAGAAGCAAGTTACATCCCTGGGACACAGTATTGCTCACCAGACGGAACACCTGTCAAATTACTGGAAGACCACTGTGGAGAAGATGGCTCCCCAACAACTCCGAAGATGCTGCAGGCCTTCCCTGGTCTAGTGTCGTATTGCAGAACCTGGATCCCTGATGCCTCAGTCCTAATGTAGCCTCTGTGCCCTTGCATCAACGCAACCCTGCTCCTTCTATCGGACGCAGCCTTCAACTCATTCAGGAGACTGGAAGAACTCCACAGTCTCAGCGCCAATACCAGGCCTACCTGACTACGAGAAGTCTTTCCGTCTACCTGATGGAAGAAAGAAGGTCATGCTACTGGAGTCCTGGCACGGATTCACGGGGAAAACAGAGACTTTTAGGCTGCCTCTCAGCCCGCTTGGATCCAGTTGCAAGAGGAGCACCCTCCTGCCTGATGGCAGTATCTGCAGCACACACCTTCCTGGACAAGACTGCTGACATCACTCTTGGACAGCCACTGGAAACTCTCACTCCACACGACATCTTGGCAATCCTCAATCAAGCTCAACCAACAATAACTCCCCACCGCCAGACATCTTTGTGGTGCCTCTATCGCCTTTGTCTCACAATGTCACCGTCTCCAGACCTACAGTCATCATCCCGGCCACTCTACTCCCACTCCCAAGGGGGATACAATATGGACTTTTCAGAACAAAAATTTACAGAATTTATCCTCCACTTGGATGGCTCCAGATTTGCAGATGATGAAGAAGTTTCCACACAGGAAGTGCAGTGACCAGCAATCAAGAAATCCTGTGGTCCAGAAGTCTGTCACCTAGCCTGTCAGCCCAGGAAGCAGAACTGATAGCGCTGACGAAGGCCTGCCAGATGGTAGAAGGCAAGACTGCAAACATCTACACCGACTACAGGTGCTCGCATGGCATAGCACACGACTTTGGGCCCATCTGGGCTGCAAGGGACTTCATCACAGCAAACGGGACAACTGTGAAGCATCATGGAGCCTTCAGGGACCTGCTGGGTGTACTCCAACTTCCAAAATGGTGGCAATTTGAAAAATCAAAGTGCATGGAAAACTGAGAACAGAAGAGGCGTGAGGCAATAACATGGTGGACATGGCAGCCAAAGAAGCGGCCAAAGGAAGACAACATGGAGAAGTGGGAAAGGTCGTAGAGCCGGACGGCTACTACATGACGACTGAAGACAAGAAACCTGACAAAAAGACGTCCTGGGATCTGCTCAAGAAGTTGCAAGACCAAGCTCCAAAAGGAGAAGAAGAGCTGAATGCGAAAAAAGCAACACGTGAAGAAGGAAGGCTATCTACAATGGACTCCAAACCCTGCCTACCACAAAGTATGCACCCTATGGTGGTCCAATGGGCACATGGACCCACACCCACATATCAAAGACACAGATGAATGATCCGATTGGTGCTTACTGGTACGCTTCAGGGAACTCCACCCTAACAGCCAAATTCACCAGCAGCTGTCTGACCTGCGGCAAATGCAAGCCTGGATGTGTGGAAGAAAGTCCCCCTCACCTCATCTGGCAAGACCACTCTACCAGCTTCAGAGAATCCAGATAGACCACATCCAGATATCACCAAGTGAAGGATTCAAATACGCCATTGTGGTCAAAGAAGTATTTTCAAGATGGACAGAAGCTTTTCCAGTGAGGAACCAGTCAGCAAAGACTACTGCAAAGAAGCTACTCTCAGAAATAGTGTGCAGATGCGGCTTTCCAGAAATGATAGAAAGTGATCAGGGACCCGCATTCACAGCAAATCTGACACAAGAGATCTGGTTAGCAGTAGGGTCAGATTTAGGCCTACACACTCCTTACCACCCCCAGAGCAGCAGGAAAGTAGAAAGACTGAACGGAACACTTAAGAATAGGATGCTGAAAATTGCCCAAGAGACACGCAAACCATGGCATGAGACACACTCCCAATTGCACTGTTTAGCGTAAGGCACACTCCCAGAGACCCAGAAAAGCTGTCACCATGCGAAATTTTGTTTGGGTCTAGTCCCAAGTCAGGTGCATTCTTCCCTCAGCAGCAAAATATGCAAAATGATATCTTGTTTGCTTATGTAATTGAATTGGTCAAAAACTAATGTACATTCTCGAGTTTTTTCTCTTTACTGCCAGATCCAGACTCAGTGTCCGGTACGCACTCCTTGAAAGCCAGGAGACTGGGTGTTGGTGAAAAAAGTTGGAAATGAGAACACTCGATCCCAGATTTGATGGTCCTGTCCAAGAGCCCCAGATGACACCAACCTCTGTGAAACTAGAGGGAAAGCCTGCTTGGATCCACGTATCGCATTGCAAGGAAGCTCCCGTACCAGAAGAGACACCTAAGCCATGAAGGATGTCGTGGATGCTGTGATTGACCAGACAGATGACCTACCTGATGAAGAATACACACGTTTTTCTGAACATGCAGTTGAATAAAGAGACTATGATTGCAAACACATGAACCCCTGCTAGGGACAGTCCTCCTGACCGCCCATTTGCGAAAAGTCTGTATCGGTAGGGGAGGCATGTACTAGGCATGTCTCAATCCGCCGGCAGCACAAATGAGTTGCAGCGCTTTGGGACAGGAGCAGGTTTTTAGGGCAAGTGGTATCTAAGGGGGACTGTCATGGAAATATATATGTATTCCACGTATTCAATGTATATTCATATATATGCATTTACAGTTAGATAGATCTCACTTGCTAAAAATCCTGTGCTCACACATATCTATGCAAAAGCTGATGCTAGCTATAATCAGTCGTTTAAGACGACCCTGGCCTTCATAAGAAACAAGAACTGAAAGTCTTAATAGATATCTATTGTTTTCTTTTCGCGCAGGAAAGCTGGGGCAAAGAACAAATAAACAATAAATCTGCAACTTCAGCCCTTTTATCATAATTATCATACTTACACAAGAACAGCCAATAATCTAGCAGCTTTTAATTGTATGTTAATTGACTAACCAGCCCTTTTTTGTAAACGTATAAAACCTTGAATGAATAATAAACTGGGGTCTTGACGAACTGTTATACTGACACTTCAGTTGTGGACAGTCCTCATTTCGTTCTGAGCGCTCAAAAAGACAATTAGGATAAAATTGGGAACAGAAGCAGCAAACACTGAAGGATAGATTTATCCTAATTAAATTTCCATAACAACAGCATGTCACTTCCGGTGGAACGTGACGTGTGGCTGCCAGAACGTGTGGGAGGTCCCCGGGGTTTCCGCATGTACGATTCTAATGCGGGAAAGTAAACCTCCCAGCCGGGACAGGGACCCAGCCCTACGTAGATAACAGCATTCGCTTCGTCCCCACGCAGACCCATGCACATAATGGCACCCCTCCTTCCCCTGCAGCCCCCAAGCACACAGCTCCCGCAAGTAACAGGACCCTTGTACACACATGGCTCCGCTCCGTACACCTTGTACACACGTGGCCCCGATCCATACACCTCGTACACACGTGGCTCCGCTCCGTGCACCTCGTACACATGCGGCTCCGCTCCGTACACCTCTTACACACGCTGATCCGCTCTGTACACCTCTTACACACGCGGCCCCGCTCTGTACACCTCGTACACACGGCTCTGCTCCGTACACCTCGTACACACACGGCTCCGCTCCGTACACCTCGTACACACACGCGGCCGCGCTACATACACCTCGTACACACACGGTCCGCTCTGTACACCTCATACACACGCGGCCCCGCTCCGTACACCTCGCACACATGGATCTGCTCCGTACACCTCGCACACACAGCTCTACTCCGTACACCTTTTACACACACGGCCCCGCTCCGTACACTTCGTACATACGCGGCCCCGCTCCGTACACCTCGTACACACGCGGCCCCGTTCCGTACACCTCGTACACATGTGGCTCCGCTCCGTACACCTCGTACACACACGGCTCCGTTCCGTACACCTCGTACACACGCGGCTCCGCTCCGTACACCTCTTACACACGCGGCCCCGCTCTGTACACCTCGTACACACGGCTTTGCTCCGTACACCTCGTACACACACGGATCCGCTCCGTACACCTCGTACACACACGCGGCCACGCTTCATACACCTCGTACACACGCGGTCCGCTCTGGACACCTCATACACACGCGGCCCCCTCCGTACACCTCGCACACACAGCTCTGCTCCGTACACCTATTACACACGCGGCCCCGCTCCGTACACCTCGTACACACGCGTCCCCGCTCCGTACACCTAGTACACATGCGGCCCCGCTCCGTACACCTCGTATACATGTGGCTCCGCTCCGTACACCTCGTACACACACGGCTCCGTTCCGTACACCTCGTACACACGCGGCTCCGCTCCGTACACCTCTTACACACGCGGCCCCACTCTGTACACCTCGTACACACGGCTCTTCTCCGTACACCTCGTACACACACGGATCCGCTCCGTACACCTCGTACACACACGCGGTCCCCGTTCCGTACACCTCGTACACACACGGCTCTGCACTGTACACCTCGTGTACACGCGGTCCGCTCCGTACACCTCGTACACACGGCTCTGCTCCGTACACCTCCTACACACACGACCCCGCTCCGTACACCTCGCACACACACGCGGCCACGCTCCCTACACCTCGCACACACGGCTCTGCTCCGTACACCTCGCATACATGGCTCTGTTACATCCACATTGTAAACCCCTCCTGGCCCCTCACACATAAAGTTACCATCATCCAGCACCATGACGACCAGCAGAGCAGTGTCCTGCACACAGGAGGAGCCTGATCATGTGACACCTAACCCTCCCCTCCTGTGACCTCATCACAGGTCCTGCTCCCACATTTACAGAGGACAATGGTAAATGCTCACTGTGAGAATCTGGACAGCTGAGAGGGCAGGAAGGTGTGCATGGGGGGCGTGGCGGCTTCTCTCACTGCAGGACACATAGTGTCCCCACAGTGACAGCTGGTGGGAGGGTTAGAATCGGGACTGTCAATTCGGGACGGTTGGGAGGTATGGATAGAATCATAGAATCATAGAATGGTAGAGTTGGAAGGGACCTCCTGGGCCATCTGGTCCAACCCCCTGCTCAAAGCAGGATTCTCTAAATCATCCCAGACAGATGTCTGTCCAGCCTCTGTTTGAAGACTTCCATTGAAGGAGAACTCACCACCTCTTGTGGCAGCCTGTTCCACTCATTGATTACCCTAACTGTCAAAAAGTTTTTTCTAATATCTAATCTGTGTCTCCTCCCATTCAGTTTCATCCCATTGCTTCTAGTCTTTCCTTGTGCAAATGAGAATAAAGATGATCCTTCTACAATGTGACAGCCCTTGAGATATTTGTAGACAGCTATTAAGTCTCCTCTCAGTCTTCTTTTTTGCAAGCTAAACATTCCCAAATCCTGCAACCGTTCCTCATAGGACATGGTTTGCAGACCGGTCACCATTCTGGTGGCTCTCCTTTGAACTTGCTCCAGTTTGTTGATGTCTTTTTTAAAATGTGGTACCCAAAACTGGACACAGTATTCCAGATGAGGTCTGACCAACGAGGAGTAGAGGGCAATAATGACCTCACGTGATCTAGACTGTATGCTTCTGTTGATACATCCTAGAATTGTATTTGCCTTTTTTGCTGCTGCATCACACTGTTGACTCATGTTCAGTCTGTGATCAATTAGTATACCCAAGTCTTTTTCACATGTGCTGTTACTTAGCCCTATTCCTCCCATTTTGTATATGCTTTTTTCATTTTTATTGCCCAGATGTAGTACTTTGCATTTTTCCCTGTTAAAAACCATTCTGTTAGTTGCTGCCCACTGCTCCAGTTTATTTATATCTTTTTGAATCCTCTCTCTCTCTTCTCTAGTATTAGCTACCCCTCCTAACTTTGTGTCATCAGCAAATTTGATCAGTTTACCCTCAATTCCATCATCTAAATCATTGATAAAGATGTTGAACAATACAGGGCCCAAAACAGAGCCTTGTGGTACCCAACTTGAGACATTCTTCCAACTGGATGTGCAGCCATTTACGACCACTCTTTGAGTCCGATCACTAAGCCAGTTATGAATCCACCTAACAGTTGCCTTGTCCATTTCATACTTAGTCATTTTTTCAATAAGGATTGTGTGAGATACTTTGTCAAATGCTTTGCTGAAGTCAAGATATACTATATCTACAGCATTTCCCTGATCCACCCAGTCAGTGATTCTGTCATAGAAGGAAATTAAGTTAGTCTGACATGACTTATTAGTTACAAATAGTGTTGAGCGATACGATAATGCAAATATCGGCTATCGGCCGATATTAGCTCTATCGGCCTTTCGATAATTTGTTTCGATATTTTCGTCTTATCGAATACCGTAATCGGATTTGTCACTGTCACTGTCTGTGTCCGTCGGTCGGGTCTGTCACTGTCAGTGTCCGTCGGTCGGGTCTGTCAGGAGTCAGCGGCACTTACCTGGCAGAAGATCTCCGGCGGTCACGTCCTGGACTGCTTCATGGCCGCCATCCTCTTCTCCCCGGCGGTCACATGCAGTTTCTCGCGATAACTGCAGTGACTGCTGGGTAATCCCGGCCGTAAAGCAGTCAGTCCGATGAAGTCACCGCCGGGGAAGCAGGTAATCAGCTGTGCTGCGTCGCGATGACAGGCTCTGCCTGTCATTCCGATGTAGCAGAGCTGGATCGTCGTGGGACTGTCGTTACTATGGACTGCGTCGGACAGGTGGTATACTGTTGGTTTGTTTTTTTTCTTTTTTTACAGGAGATCGATGGCGTCGCAGGAATGAGAGTACAATAAAAGAAATGAAAACTGTGTTGTCTCTTTTATTTCATTAAAATACTTTTTTCTTGCTTTGTCTTTTTTTTATGCATTTAATAACTTTGGGATTAATAATGGATCGGTGTCTTATTGACGCCTCTCCATTATTAACCGGGCTTATTGTCACCGTGCAATCAACGGTGACATTAACCCCTTATTACCCCGCTTGCCACCGCTACAGGGCAAGTGGGAAGAGCCGGGTAAAGTGCCACAATTGGCACATCTTTTGATGCGCCAAATGTGGGGCTGCTGTAGCCTGGTATTATCAGGCTGCTGAGGGCCAAAATCCATGGGCCTTGACAGTCTTTTAATACCAGGCCGCAGCAGTCTGCATTTTACTTGGCTGGTTAACAAAAATAGGGGATCCCTACGCCGTTTTTTTTTTCGAGGGGATCCCCTATTTTTGTTAACCAGCCAAGCTAAGCAGACTGCTGTGGCCTGGTATTATCAGGCTTGCAAGGTCCATGGATATTGGATCCTTACCAGCCTGAAAAACCAGGCCTCAGCGGTCTGCTTCATCTGGCTGGTTAACAAAAATAGGGGGGACCCCACGCCAATTTTTTTCGAGGGGATCCCCTATTTTTGTTAATCAGCCAAGATATGCAGACTGCTGTGGCCTGGTATTATCAGGCTGGCAAGGTCCATGGATCTTGGCTCCTTAACAGCCTGAAAATCCAGGCCTCAGCGGTCTGCTTCATCTGGCTGGTTAACAAAAATAGGGGGGACCCCACGCCATTTTTTTTCGAGGGGATCCCCTATTTTTGTTAACCAGTTCCCTCTGACGTCACTGATTGTGTCCCTGGCTGACCTGAAGTGAAAGTGGAAAGCAATCAATTAAGCTTTCCACTTCCTCTCCTGTCAGCCAGGAGAGGAACTCATTCATTTGGGGGTTTACTGTGAGGCTGCAGCATTAGCTGCGGTCCCTGCAGTAAACATTAACCCTTTCTGATGGATTACACCGTGGGACCTGACTGTACATCGGATTGGTAAGAATAATTTTGCTTTATTATTTTATTTTTATTACAGGAAATGGTTTTAGCAGGTAAATAAAATATGGTCAAAAACTGTGTGATTATTTCATTAAACTTCTTTTTTATTAAAGTGTGTGTGTTTGATTTTTCTTTCATACAATAGGATTAATAATTGATAGTTGTCTGATTGACAGCTCTCAATTATTAACCTGGCTTAAAGTGACCTTTCAATTGCAAGGTCATTTTAACCCCTTATTAACCCATTCGCCACCGCTACAGGGCAATGGGAATAGACGGGCAAAATGCCAGAAAGGGCGAATCTAATTATAGATTTGTCTTTTCTGGGGTGTCTGGGGGCAGATTTTAGTAGCCGGGGGGGGCCAAAAATAATGGTCCCTCTCTGGGCTATTATTATCTGCCCCCACTCACTGGCTTTGTCTGTCTGGTTGCGAAAATAGGGCGGGAGCCCACGCATTTTTTTTCAGCAATTTTACACCTCATATATATATATATACATGTCATTGAATTTGTGACACATATATATATATTTATATTTATAGTTCATACACTTCTACATAGTATAATAGCCGCTAATTCAATTGCCGGCTTTTGTGAAAATGCAGAACCCGACATGAAATGACACTTGGTTTACATAGAGTTAACCATGTCTTTTCATGTAGTTTGATATGTGATTTGCACAAACAATTACATGAGTGTAAGTGTGCAAAATTTCACACATGTAGGGGTTAATTAAAGGTGTAAATTCGTAGCAAAAAAGTCCGTTTTTTTACAACGAATTTACACCTTTAATTAAACCCTACAGGTGTGAAATTTTGCACACATAGACTGATGTAATTGTTTGTGCAAATCAGATTGCAAACGACATGAAAAGACATGGTTAACCCTATGTACACCAAGTGTCATTTCATGTCGGGTGCTTCTGTCTTTTCACAGAAGCCGGCTTTACCCGGCAATTGAATCAGAGGATATTTTACTATGTAGAAGTGTATAAACTATACATATATGTATATATATATATGTCACAATGACATGTAATATATATATATATATGTATTCTATGTGTGTATATTTAGTGTTAACAAGGAAATAAAGGTTTTTTTTAATTTCGATATTTTGTTCCCATAGACTTACATGGGACTTCCGCTATCGAAATCGGATATCGACGATATTTAGTGCTATCGGCGATACAATTTCGATACGATATTTTTAGATATCGAGCAATATCGCTCAACACTAGTTACAAACCCATGCTGACTCTGTTTAATCACTTCATTCTTATGCAGGTACTTACATACATGTTCTTTAATAATTTGTTCAAAGAGTTTTCCTGGTATAGAAGTCAGACTCACCAGCCTGTAGTTCCCTGGGTCCACCTTCTTCCCCTTTTTGAAGATAGGAACAACATTTGCTCTTCTCCAGTCTTCTGGGACTTCTCCTGTTCTCCAAGAATTTTCAAAGATTATGGACAGTGGTTCAAGAATTTCTTCTGCTATCTCCTTCAGTATTCTGGGGTGTAATTCATCTGGACCTGGAGACTTGAATTCATTTAGGTTAGCTAAGTGTTTCCTCACTGTCTTTCTGTTTATAGATATCCTGGATTCTTCTATTCCTTTAATACGACAGTGAAGATCAGTTGATGTTACATTTCCTTTCTGAGAGAAAACAGATGCAAAATAGGAATTTAAAAGTTCAGCCTTCTCAACATCTTTTCTTACCATTTCATCATTTTCATCCTGTAAAAATCCTATAGCATCTTTGACTTTTTTTTTACTTTTGACGTATCCCCAAAATCCTTTTTTGTTGCTTTTGACATCAATTGCAAGCCTTAATTCATTGTCCGCTTTAGATAATCTGATTTGTGCCCTGCAGGTTCTGCAGATGGCATTATATTCTTCTTTAGATATGCCTCCCTCTTTCCATTTGATAAACATTTCTTTCTTCCTTTTTAGCATGTGTTTAAGTTCTGTGTTCATCCATCCTGGTTTCCTTAAATGCTTCCCATTCTTCCCTCTTTTTGGAATTGTTAACGATTGTGCTTTGAGAATCTCATTTTTCAAGATGTCCCATCCTTCCTGGACATTTTTGTCCTTAAGGATATCCTGCCATTGGATCCCTCCAATTCTCCTTCTGAGTCCCTTAAAATCTGCCTTTCTGAAATCTAACCTTGACGCCTGAGTCTTCCCAGGTCTTCCTCCTCTTGTTATCCAAAATTCTAAAATAGCATGGTCACTACCTCCTAGGGTCCCAGCCACTCTTACCTCCTCAACCATTTCCTCCCTGTTTATAAGGATTAGATCCAAGGTAGCAGATCCCCTTGTTTTTCTCCTCTACCTTTTGAAAGATAAAGTTGTCAGCAAGAGGGATAAAATTTCCTTTACCGTTAGTTTTGCCTGAGAGAGATTCCCAACAAAATCTGGATAGTTTAAATCTCCCATGACCCCATATCATATTTTTTGGAGAACTTGGCCATTTGATGCATAAAGAGTTCATCCATATCTTCAGCTTGCATAGGCGGCCTGTAGTAAAGCCCACAATGGTGTCCTTTTCCCTTGTTCTGTCCTTGTATTCTTACCCAAACAGTTCCCCAGAACTCCCAGTCCTGAAGCGTCAATCTCTGTGTGCAGATATACGCTTTTCTAACATACAATGCGACACCTGCTCCTCGTTTATCAAGTCTGTTTCTTGCAAATAAGTTGTATCCTTCTAGCCTTGCATTCCAATCCCTGGTATCGTCCCACCAATTTCAGTGATTCCAATGACATCATACTTTTCTCCTGCTTAGTAGTTCCAATTCTCCTTGTTTGTTGCCCATGCTTTGTGCATTTTTTATAAAAACATTTTAGTTTGTGATTGTTCTCTTTTCCGCCAATATTTTTACTATTTAGATGTTTGTCTTCGTTCTTCTTTCCACTTTTAAAGCCAGTTCTCAATAGCATTTGTCAGGTGTATGGCTTTTTCTGGCGAGTCAGCACCATGTGTTCTGAGTGCCGCTCTGCCGCCCACTAGCTTCAGTGAGGAGCCGCCGCCTGAGGGCAAAGGCTCAACTTGCCTCATTATAGCTGCGCCCCTGCATATGCCCCCCACCAAAAAGACAAACCATCCTAGCATCTGCTCCTCTTCCAGGACCCACCCATTCTTGCATCTGCAC
>JARQOD010000005.1:272589559-272749806 GCA_033576555.1 Oophaga sylvatica
ACCCTCGTCACAGCCTGAGAAACTAACTACACCTAAAGATAGAAAGAGGAAAGCTATCTGCCCCGGAGCAGATCCCCAAAGAACATAGAAAGCCCCCAAACATGTAATGGCGGTTAGACAAGAAGAAATACTGACACAGACAGAAAATAGTATGAGCAAACGTTGGGGCCCAAACTTACTAAATAGAAAAGGATAGGAAGGGCACTTACTGCAATCCCAAAAAACCCTGAAAAGCACCAACGTTACTAATTTCAAAAACACCTGAGATCACACGACCTCTACCACCTAAATTAGTTCTCTGGTGTAACCAAAAACAAAACAGCAGCCACTGAAAAAACTGGAAAAAGCAAATGTACAAACATCAGTGGCTGAACTGAACTGAGAGGGCAAAAGCCCCCAGAGGGGACCCTGAAGGCCCCCACAGAAGTGCAGGACAAAATGCAAAAATCAAGCACAAAAACAAAAAGAAGAAATTTCTTATCTGTTAGCAGGAGATTCAGACACGACACAGCAGGCTACCAAGGAAACAGGAATCAAGGATTGAGACCAGAACAATTGTTCACCGGCAACCCTGATGGGAAGGCGACTCCCTTATATAAGACCAGTCAGTAACACCTGATTCCCAATCCTCACAATCTTCACTGACAGTCCAGTACCGTTTGTAACCACCAGAGGGAGCTTCTGCTCAGAACTCATTTCCAGCCTATTCACAACAGTCTGCCCTAAGCGGGAAGACGTTTTGCACGCTCAGTTGTCTTGGGTAGTGTTCAGACTAAATTTTTGCTGACTGTTACCCTGATTTGCTCCCTGTCCACATTTTCTGCTCAGGCTTTCGTTGATTCTGGAGCAGCTATTAACCTGATGGATTTTGATTTTGCTAAACGTTGTGGGTTTCCCTTGATACCCCTACGGAAGTCTTTCCCCTACTGGGGATCGATTCTAACCCCTTTGACTGAGAATAAACCTCAGTTCTCTACTCAGGTGATAATGAGGGTTGAACCTGATCATCAGGAGAGTTGCAAATTTTGGTGCTGTATAATCTGCATGACATTATCGTACTGGTTTCCCTTGGTTACAGTCTCATAATCCTGTTTTGGAGTGGAAATCTGTGTCTGTAACCAGTTGGGGCTGACAATGTGTTAATACCAACACTCCTGTTTTTTCTGCCTCCCCCCAGGCTCAGGATGTTCCTGACTTTTTGACTGATTTTTCTGATGTGTTTAGCGAAAGTAAATCTGCATCCTTGCCCCCCCATAGGAGCTATGACTGCGCTATTGAATTAGTGCCTGGTAGTAAATTCCCTAAAGGTCGCCTTTTTAACTTGTCTGTACCTGAACATGACGCTATGCGGTCTTATATCAAGGAGTCATTGGAGAAGGGCCATATCAGACCATCCTCTTCACCCTTAGTGCCGGTTTTTTCTTTGTGGCCAAAAAGGATGGTTCATTAAGGCCGTGTATTGATTATCGTCTCTTGAACAATATTACTGTGAAATATCAATATCCGTTACCCTTGATTTCTGACCTGTTTTCCAGGGTGAAAAGTGCTACTTGGTTTACCAAGCTTGACCTCAGGGGGCATATAACCTTATTCGCATTAAGCACGGGATGAATGGAAGACGGCATTTAATACCCCAGAGGGGCATTTTGAGTACCTGGTGATGCCTTTGGGCTCACTAATGCTCCTTCTGTCTTCCAGTCATTCATGAATGACATTTTCAGGGATTTTGTGGATAAATTTCTGATTGTTTATTTGGATGATATCTTGATTTTTTCCAATGACTGGGACTCTCATGTGAAACATGTTCGGACTGTGTTCCAGATTTTGAGAGAGAATGCTCTGTATGTGAAGGGATCAAAGTGTCTTTTTGGCGTACAGAGGATCTCATTTCTGGGATTCATTTTGTCCCCATCTGTTATTGAAATGGACCCGGTCAAGGTTCAGGCCATCTGTGATTGGGTCCAACCTACTTCATTAAAGGCTCTTCAAAGATTCTTGGGTTTTGCCAATTTTTATCATAAATTTATTGGTAATTTCTCTGTTATTGTTAAACCATTGACTGATTTGACCAAAAAGGGTTCTGATATGGTGAATTGGCCTCCTGAGGCAGTCTCTGCGTTTCAGGAACTTAAGCAGAGATTCACTTCTGCTCCTGTTCTACGGCAGCCTGATGTTTTCTCTGCCATTTCAGGTGGAGGTTGATGCCTCTGAAATTGGGGCAGGTGCCGTTTTGTCCCAAAGAGATCCAGAGACCTCTAAAAGTAACCCTTGTGCCTTTCTCTCTCGAAAATTTTCTCCAACTGAACGTAATTATGACGTGGGTAATCGGGAGTTATTGGCCATGAAGTGGGCTTTTGAAGAGTGGAGACATTGGCTGGAGGGAGCCAAACATCAGGTGGTGGTCCTCACGGACCATAAGAATCTGGTTTATCTGGAATCTGCCAAGCGACGTAATCCTAGACAGGCCAGGTGGGCCTTGTTTTAAACACGTTTTAATTTTGTGGTTTCTTTTCTTCCTGGCACTAAGAATGTTAAGGCGGATGCCCTCTCGAGGAGTTTCCTTGCGGACTCTCCTGAGTTATCTGATCCTGCTGTTATTTTGAAAGAGGGTGTAGTTCTTTCCGTCATCTCTCCCAATTTGAGACTGGCTCTGGAAGGGTGTCAGGAGGATAAACCCGAGCGCTGCCCTATTGGGAAATTGTTTGTCCCAGACCGGTGGAAAAAGAGTGTGATGTCTGAGATTCATTGTTCCGCGTTGGCCGGTCATCCCGGAATTTTTGGTACCAGAGACTTGGTTAGTCAGTCCTTTTGGTGGCCTACCTTGTCTCGTGATGTCAGGGAATTTGTGCAGTCCTGCGGGACTTGCTCTCGCTCCAAGCCTTGCTCTCGCTCTAGTGGTTTTTTGATGCCATTGCCTGTGCCCAAGAGACCATGGACCCATATCTCTATGGATTTCATTTCCGACCTCCCTGTTTCTCAGAGAATGACCGTTATCTGGGAGATTTGTGATAGGTTTTCCAAAATGATACATCTTGTGCCATTACCTAAGTTGCCTTCCTCCTCTGAATTGGTGCCTTTGTTCCTTCAGCACGTGGTTCGGTTACACGGCATTCCTGAGAACATTGTGTCTGACAGAGGAGTCCAGTTTGTTTCCAGATTTTGGAGGACTTTTTGTTCTAAACTTGGTGTTCAATTGTCTTTCTCCTCGGCTTTTCATCCTCAGACCAATGGACAAACTGAGAGAACAAACCAGACATTGGAGACTTATCTAAGATGCTTTGTGTCTGCTGATCAGGATGACTGGGTCTCTTTTTTGCCTTTGGCTGAGTTTGCTCTTAATAATAGGGCTAGCTCTGCCACTTTGATGTCTCCATTTTTCTGCAATTTTGGGTTTCACCCTCGATTTTCTTCAGGACAGACGGAGGCTTCTGTCTGTCCAGGTGTTGACTCTGTTGTGGAGCATATGCAGCAGATTTGGGACCAGGTAGTGGAGAGGTTGTCCCTCTCTCAGGAGAGGGCCCAGCAGTTTGCCAACCGGCATAGGACTGATGGTCCTCGGTTTAAAGTGGGGGACTTGGTCTGGTTGTCCTCAAGAAATATCCCTATGAGAGTTGCATCTCCTAAGTTTAAGCCTAGGTTCATTGGACCTTATAAGATCATGGAGATTCTTAATCCTGTTTCTTTTCGTTTGCTTCTTCCAGGGACATTTAAGATCCATAACGTGTTCCACAAGTCCTTATTGAAGAGGTTTGTCGAGCCAGTGGTTCCTATGGCTGTGCCTCCTGACCCTGTTTTGGTTGAGGGCAATCTGGAGTATGTGGTTGAGAAAATATTGAATTCTCGTTTTTCTAGACGGAAACTCCAGTATTTGGTTAAGTGGAGAGCTTATGGTCAGCAGGACAATTCTTGGTATTTGCTTCGGACATCCATGCTAGGAGACTCATCCGTGCGTATCAAAGAGCTCATCCTGATCGACCTGGTTGCTCAAATGAGGGTTCGGTGACCCCTCCTCAAGGGGGGTACTGTTGTGAATGTGCTAGAAATGAATTCTGAGCAGAAGCTCCCTCTGGTGGTTACAAACAGTACTGAACTATCCAATGAAGATTGTGAAGATTGGAGATCAGGTGTTACTGACTGGTCTTATATAAGGGAGGTTCCCTCCCATCAGGGTTGCCGGTGATCAATTGTTCTGGTCTCATCTTTGATTCCTGTTCACTTTGTAGCTTGCTGTTTCGTGCCTGGATCTTCTGCTAACAGATAAGACATTTTCTTCTTTTAGTTTTTTGTGCTTGCTTTTTGCATTTTGTCCTGCACTTCTGTGGGGGTCTGCCGGGTCCCCTTCGGGGCTTGTGCTCCTCTCAGTTTAATTCAGCCACTGTTTTTTGTTCATTTGCCTTTTCCAGTTTTTTAAGTGGTTGCTGTTTAGTTTTTGTTACACCAGAGAACTAATTTAGGTGGTAGAGGTCGTGTGATCTCAGGTGTTTTTGTAATTAGTAGAGTTGGTACTTTCAGGGTTTTTTGGGATTGCAGTAAGTGCCCTTCCTATCCTTTTCTATTTAGGAAGTTTGGGCCCCAACGTTTGCTCATACTATTTTCTGTCTGTGTCAGTATTTCTTCTTGTCTAACTGCCATTACATGTTTGGGGGCTTTCTATGTTCTTTGGGGATCTGCTCCGGGGCAGATAGCTTTCCTCTTTCTATCTTTGGGTGTAGTTAGCTTCTCAGGCTGTGACGAGGCGTCTAGGAGCAACGTGGGTACGCTCCACGGCTGCCTTTAGTTGTGGTGGTTAGTCAGGGTACTGCAATCCTATAGATTCCAACCTCTCTGGTGTATTGCCTTTTTGCCTGCTCTCCTCAGCTACTAAATCATAACACATATGATTTGATGCTTTATCTGTAGTATAAATAACTTCTAAACATAATTTGCTACAGTGTGGAACTACTGTATATAAAGAAGTGACAATGGAGCGGGCACCACCTTTATATTAATGGAGTACTGGCCAAAATAAAAATATGCAAATTAAAAGAAAAAGGACAGACATACATAAGATCGCTTCCATTTCCTAGATTTGAATTGTGCAACTGTTATTTTTAACTTTTATTGCATAAATCTATAGTACACATGAAAAAAAGCAATTTTGTACTATATCTTTCTCTTTCTGTAAGCCTCATCTGTGTGCATTTTTAATACTAGGCAACCACCCCCTCTATAAATTGGTATGTTTTTGAGTGGTTGTTTCATCAGTGTGATGCTTGTAAACGCTATTTCTTACTGACAAGTCATATGGTAGGAAATAGTGATGAGTCAGTATACTCGTTGCTCGGGTGATCTCCGAGTATTTTGGCATGCTCGGAGATTTAGTGTTTGTCGACGCAGCTGCATGATTTGCGGTTGCTAGACAACCTGAATACATGTGAGGATTGCCTGTTTGTTAGGAATTCCACACATGTATGCAGGCTGTCTAGCAGCCACAAATCATGCAGCTGCATCGACAAACACCAAATCTCTGAGCACGCCAAATTACTTGTCGATCACCCAAGCATGCTCGGGAAAACCCGAGCAACTAGTATACTCGCTCATCACTAGTAGGGAATTCAAGAGATCCGAGGTCAAATTTCATGAGAGTTCATCATAAACAGAGGGGCAAGACAATAGAGTAAACACATCACAGTCCGAGGTCACAATTCCAAGGAGGTAACTGATTGATACAAAGGGCAAGACAAACGGTTGATCAAAGTCAAGGTCCAAGGTTGGGTAGCAAAAGATCAGAATAACAAAGCACTAGAGAACAAGTCACACACACCACCAAGCTAAGGCTATAACTGGCAATGATCATCTATTGCCAGCTAACTAAATACCCTAGCTAAATCATTAGGAATAGGAGACACATGGACTATAGCCAGCAGGCCAGACCTAAATTGATGCCTGGGCTGTCACTCACAATGCTGACAAACCAGCAAGCCTCTACCACTGATAGGGCAACAGGGCTGTAATTCATAATACCGACAACCCAGCATGCCTCTGCCACTGATTTGGTGGATTTATTGCCATTCACTAAACTGACAGCTGATAGAGCGGCTGAGCTTTCGCTCATTATGTCCCTGGGCCCTGTGAATGGCAGTATCATGATAATCAGTATATGCACCTGTGCTGACCCTGCCTTTATCATGGGGTCTGCTGCATCCTGCTAATGCATTGGTAATCTGACCTGGTTTGTTTTTACGTGAGATCCTTTTTCCTTCTGGACTGATCTCTTATTCTCAAAATTCAAAATTTCTGGGTAAAATCTATAAGCGGTGAATATGGACTTTCCTGTTGCCGAACTAGGACATGACAGTTAAGCAACTGTTTGAAGGTAAGTATATCTGCACTCGATGTCAGCGTGTCACATATTTGTCACATATTTGGAGGCCTAAGTAATGGATATTAATTTGCAGCTTGCAGCTCTCAGGAGTATTGCAAACATGGAGCAGAGTTTAGAGCTCAATGAAGATGCTTTTACTGAGGCCAGTGATATGGAGGTGGGGAAGATCAGGACCCAAAAGTAGGTAGCTGGGTAACAGAAGGAGTAGGGTGAAAAGTGCCAGGAATTCTAGTATTGATCTGGCACAACGTAGTAAATATGCCTGTTTTGCTGATATTAGGAATTCAGTGACAGAACTAGGATCACTACAGCATGATGTTGCTACTATCAGCCAGGAAAATGACTGCTGTAGGAAGGAGAGAAATAGGAGAGCAGCAAAGGCCAGAAAGATGTTGGTGATAGGGGACTCTATAATTAGGCAGACACACAGGGTCATCAGCGGCCAAGAAGGCCTCTCATGATAACAGGTTGGAAAAGTTGGCCTTATTTAGCTTAGAAAAAAGACACCTCAGAGGAGATTTAATTTACATGTATAAATATAGGTGTGGTCACCACAAAGGACTTGTACATACTTATTCCTTCCAAAGACCATACTAAGGATGAAGGGGCACTCATGATGGGTGGAAGAAAGGCCATTCTGGCAGCAAAAAGGAAAGGGTTCTTTACTGTTACAGCAGTCAGAGTGTGTAATGCCCTACCACAAGAGGTAGTAATGGCAGACACTATAACAGCTTTTAAAAAACAGGCTGGATGCTTTCTTCAGCAAAAATTGCATTGTGGTTTATAGATAATATAATAACAAAGAATGTATAATTGGGAATGAAAGGCTGAACTTGATGGGCCTAGGATTTTTAAACATATGTGACCATTTAACAGTTGCTACTGATACAATTATATATAGTGAGGAGGATGTGAGGGTGAGGAGGAGCTTGAGGCAGAGCTTCTTCCTCCTTTTACTCTGTCATGTTTACACAGATTGATATCAGTAACACCTGCCATCTCATATCTCAGTAATGGGTAAAGGGTATGCCACACTAAACAACATCGCTAACGGGATCGCTAAAAAACGTCACTATTTAGCGATCCCGTTAGCGATGTTGTAGTGTGCGGCAGCTGCCAGCGACGAGATTCCTGCTGTGATCTCGCTCATCGCTGGAATCGCTCCGGACCCTATTTAATCATCGGCGCTCCCGCTGGGTAAGTATTATCGCTGAGTGTGGCACCTTTTCTTAGCGATTTAACGCTAAAGTCGTTAAGGAGATCGCTAACCGCGATAGCGTCCTTAACGATATCGCTAAGTTAAGCCGCACTCAGCGATATACAAACAATCCCGCTAGCGATCTCATTAGTATGCGACGCTAACGAGATCGCTAGCGGGATTGTGTAGTGTGGCAGTACCTTAAGTCTGTATTCACTGAAGCGAGATTTTACACAAGAAATTATATAAATATTTTAGAAATTATGTACAATAATAAATTATATTGTGGTACCGTGTTAGCCAGAATACTTTTCCGTCCAATAATGACAAAAGTATTCTCAGAGTGAAACCTTTATTGGCTAACCAGAAAATAATATGTTTGCAAGCTCTCAGAGCACAGAGGCTCCTTCTTTAGGCAAGATTACAATTGGATTGATAAGAAAAAGGCACAACATTTAAGACATACTAGAGTAGGAAATTTGTTAATGAGGTGGGAGGTGTGATGCCTTCTAAAGATAAGCAAAGGAAATCGAATTAGCATTTATTACAAATGGAAAGGCAGTGGGAATGATGTTCTTAGTTGTCTGCAGTCCTTCTGCTGGAAGTATGAACTGTGTCCATGTAGTCATAAATCTAGGTGTTAAATTGAGTCCTAGTGTCAAAGTATTGAACATCCTTATAAGTTTGAATTCCCATATTTTTCTCTCTCTGTCATCCTTAAAATTACCTTTTAGTATTAGGACTTTTAAGTCTGTCATACAATGTCCAGTTCCAGAGAGATGTTTTCCAACAGGCGTGTCCATTTCATTCCTGATTGTATGTCTGTGTAAATTTACCCTTGTTTGTAGTTTTTGCATGGTTTCCCCAATATAGATAGCTCCAGGGCACCTCGTACATTGTATCATGTACACCACATTGGAGGATGTACATGAAAAGGAACCCATGACCTTATAGTCCTGATTTGTGTTTGGTACGCGGACTGTATTTGTTGGTTATATGTGGGTACAAGTTTTGCATTTTTTATTGTTACATGGGAATATGCCAGTCACTCATGGTGATGAGAGGACACTTCTGACAAGGAGCTTCCTTAAGTTAGGGGCTGTTTGTAGGAGAGAAGTGGTAGTTCTGGGAATATGTCTTTCAATTTGTGGTCCCTGTGGAATATGGGTTGAAGATCAGCACCAATTTTCCTTAGGCTGCTCATGTGGGGGTTATATGTGACCACAAGAGGTACCCTGTTGTTGTCCTCTTTCAGTTTGTAATCCAGGAGGCTGCTTCTTGGGATTCTTGTAGCCTTGTGAATCTGTTCGTCTATTACCAGTGGATGGTATCCTTGTTGTAGGAACGTATTCCTCAGTGATAGTGTGTAGCCCTGGTGGTAGGCACACGCAGTACCCTGGAGGATGTGTGGAGAGATAGCAGTTTAATGCTAAATGAACATTCATTCCAACATGCACTTAGACACGCCCACAGGTACATAAGCTAGTGACATCAGCAGAGAGTGTCCTGTCTTCAGTCAGACAGTTATTGTTCAGTCAGAGTGTGAAGACTGTGCAGGAGGAGAGGAGTGAGCTGCAGAGAATTCAGACGCCTGTCTAGAGGACGGTAGAGGTTCAGAGACGTGCTCCTGCCTAAAAGTATTACTGGTATTCTGCTAGCAAGCTCTGGAAGGAACTAAGAAGGAACTGACTGCTATATATATCTGTGAAGTGAGGGATGCTTATGCTACCAGCACGGGCAAGGCGAAAGGCACAGTGGTAGATATTGTGAGTGCTTCAGGATTGCAGAAGTCCTGCACTGTTAACCGGTTACTGGGACCGAAGCATCACCATAGCTTCATGCATGGTGGTAGAAGAACCAGATTTATTGGAGGGAACTACGCTTCATGCTAGTTGGACTCGTCATATTGGAGTTAAAGGAGGCCCCTAACTTGCCCAGCTGCTATCTCGAAATACATCCTCCTTGGATCAGCCTCCCTGGGACCTGCTTGAACATCTTACAAGTAAAGGTATGGAAAGACGCTGACCGTGTGAGACTGTGTTCTTTATCTGCACTCGACTTCACAAATCCCATAGACTTTGAGGGACCAGTCCCACCTGTAGGGGACCCGACATCTAGCTGCCTCACCATCCCCTCAGAGATCTACAGCAGCGCTGGTACTAATTACCAGAATACTACAGGTGGCGTCACGAACTGTATATAAACCTATCCCCTGTAAATACATCCCCAACATACGCCAGACCGCCAGGGCCACAGACCGAGCCACAGCTACCTGTGACAAGAATCCCCATAGACTTCCATGGGCTCGGCTCTGAGTACCCCATTGCCCTGGTAACCCACAATTGTGGTGGCGGGTCGACACAACTTTGGCGTCACGAACAGGATGCGAAACTCGCAAAATTGCGAGCCCTGCGTGCCTATGGAATTGTTTTAGTGAAAAAGACTGTTTGCTATTTTTGGCGCTAAAATCCGCCATTTTGCCGCCATATTCGCGCCCTCAGGCGCTGGAGAAGAAGGTGGGCGTACCTGTAAAAGCGCGCTGTTGCCTGGCTCCGCCCCCGGCTCTGACTCATCGGCAGGTCCTGCGACAGGAAGTGAACGCTCTGACATCAGAGCGCCTGCGACGAAGGTCCTGTCTCCACCGAAAAGGAATGAAGGAGATAGAGAGACGCTGGCGTGCCCTGAAACAGCGGCTGCTGAGGGACGCAGTGTTCTCTCCTACAAGCATAATGCCGTCTCCTGAATTCCCAAGTTCCCTGCTGAGGAAGGCTGAAGAGAAACCGGAGGCTGCCCCCAAAAGTACCGATCCTGATCCCACCGATGGAGCGGTGGAGGCAAAGGAGGTTGAGGAGGTACCGCCAGTTCCGGAACGCCCCGCCCGGCCAGGAGGCCGCAGCAGATGATCAATCCCTGGTAGGGACACCGGCGGGGACCCAGCCGTCAATGATGGAGAGCGACTGGGAAGAGATGGAGCAGCGACAGCAGCAGGTTAGTGCGTCCTCAATTGAGCCATTGCGCACACCTGCTTCCTGCTCTGCATCACACCAGCATTGTGCATCGGCATCGCCCCCTGCGTGCATCTCCGTATCGCAATCGGCGACCCAATCTACATCGCAATCTACGGTCCAATCTACATCGCAATCTATGGTCCATTCTACATCGCAATCAGCAGTGTACATGACGACGCGCACAGCGACTGTTTCTGCATCGCAAAAGCAAGTGGCTATTACTGTAACGCAGACAGCGTCGCATAAAGTGGAAGCACTCGTTGCGCCCCTGATGGTTCATACAAAGACTGTTGCGACTCAAACTCAGATAGCAGGTCACGACTTGTTAGTGCTGGGATCAAGGGATCATCGCATTGTTCCAGCCCCCGGGATGGAAAGTGTAACAGAAATTAATAAAGAGATGTGAAGAACGGTAGGACCCAGACAGGGTTTACCGCAGCTGAGAAGATGTATATAAGTTTTTATAAAAGTGAAAGTAGTTGTACCGTTAATATGAAAAATGTCTATTTGATACTTTGTGTATTTTTCTATGTTTAATGCAACGTTCAAGATATTCGTACCTCCCGGATGGGAAGAAGTTAATGTTTGTTGTTATGCATAAACAAAATTTTCTGTCTTCTTGTATTTCACAGCCCGGGAGTGCTGTCGTTTACCATGGGGAATGTGTAGCCCTGGTGGTAGGCACACGCAGTACCCTGGAGGATGTGTGGAGAGATAGCAGTTTAATGCTAAATGAACATTCATTCCAACATGCACTTAGACACGCCCACAGGTACATAAGCTAGTGACATCAGCAGAGAGTGTCCTGTCTTCAGTCAGACAGTTATTGTTCAGTCAGAGTGTGAAGACTGTGCAGGAGGAGAGGAGTGAGCTGCAGAGAATTCAGACGCCTGTCTAGAGGACGGTAGAGGTTCAGAGACGTGCTCCTGCCTAAAAGTATTACTGGTATTCTGCTAGCAAGCTCTGGAAGGAACTAAGAAGGAACTGACTGCTATATATATCTGTGAAGTGAGGGATGCTTATGCTACCAGCACGGGCAAGGCGAAAGGCACAGTGGTAGATATTGTGAGTGCTTCAGGATTGCAGAAGTCCTGCACTGTTAACCGGTTACTGGGACCGAAGCATCACCATAGCTTCATGCATGGTGGTAGAAGAACCAGATTTATTGGAGGGAACTACGCTTCATGCTAGTTGGACTCGTCATATTGGAGTTAAAGGAGGCCCCTAACTTGCCCAGCTGCTATCTCGAAATACATCCTCCTTGGATCAGCCTCCCTGGGACCTGCTTGAACATCTTACAAGTAAAGGTATGGAAAGACGCTGACCGTGTGAGACTGTGTTCTTTATCTGCACTCGACTTCACAAATCCCATAGACTTTGAGGGACCAGTCCCACCTGTAGGGGACCCGACATCTAGCTGCCTCACCATCCCCTCAGAGATCTACAGCAGCGCTGGTACTAATTACCAGAATACTACAGGTGGCGTCACGAACTGTATATAAACCTATCCCCTGTAAATACATCCCCAACATACGCCAGACCGCCAGGGCCACAGACCGAGCCACAGCTACCTGTGACAAGAATCCCCATAGACTTCCATGGGCTCGGCTCTGAGTACCCCATTGCCCTGGTAACCCACAATTGTGGTGGCGGGTCGACACAATAGCAGCTGTAGTTCCCTGTCTTTATTGTCTGATCAGATCCGAATATATCTCAGAGCTTGACTGTAGATGATGGATTTTTTTGTGTGTCTTGGATGAAAGCTGTTCCATCTAAGATATGCTGGATGTCCTGTGGGCTTATGGTAAATTGATGTTTGTATGGCGTTGTCCTTGATGTATATGGTCATGAGTCGCACAGCCAGGGCCTGTGGGGTACTCGGCACCGAGCCCGTTCACTTCAATGGGGGATGTCATGGCTAGCACAGCTCGGTCCGTTGCCCTGGGCGATCACTAAAAGGGGAATATTTACAGGGGACTATAGGTTTGTAGAAATATTCGTGACGCCACCTGTGGTTCCTGGTCAGGGTGACCAGCGCTGCAGGGTAGATCCTCTGAGGGGTTGTTACTGGGCAGCAAGGTGTTAAGTCTTCCACAGGCAAGACTGATCCCTCAGGGTATATGGCGGTGTAGGGTGCGCAATAAGACAGACACACACAAGAAAGTCTCTTTCTGTACCTTTACTGATGGTAGATGCAGGCACGTCCCGGGAAGCTGTCAGGGTGGAGGATGCACGTCCAGTAATCCCACTGAGTAGGTGTAGGGCCTCCTTACTTCTGTTGTGTGTGAGTTTCTGACCCGTATAGAACAAAGTCTAACTCTGTCTTTTCAACTACACCCGGCTGACTTTGTGGTGGAGCCTTCTCTTGGATAGAACTCAGTCTCTAATGGTTGCGCTGACCAGACTCCTGTTCTTCCTGACCCCGGTTACGTATCAGCACTGTTGGGCCCCTGCGACCTGAAGTCCAGCAGGGTCTCCGGTATCTCCTACTAGTCGTGTAGATGCTAGCAAGCTCGGACCCGGTGTCCGGTGGTGCAGAGTAGAGGTAAGCGATCAATGCTGTTTCAACCTCTGTCACTCTATTCTTTCTTCCACTTGCCTTTCGTCCTACTCTAACCTTTAACATAAGCACAAATAGCAGTAGATGGCAGTTTCTTCCACACTCCTCTGCTAACAAGACTAACAGCTAGCCAACTCCCAGCTAGGCTGCCTGAACAGATCTCACTGCTCTCTCTTTCACTAACTAACCAACTGACTGAACTACCGCTCTAGTCTCCACAACCCTTATATATGTGACCATACTCTCCAAGGGCTCCCTCTGGTGGCTCCAGGGAAATGTGAAGTGTGAATGCATATCGGGTTATTATGTGGGTTTACCTTTTGTGCATCCTCCAGGGTAACATGTGGCACCAAGCGCAGCTGGGCTACACAGTCATGTCTAGAAAATGTATTTGGAACTTTGAAAAGTTGAGGGTGAGCTTGATGGTTGGGTGATGTTTGTTGAAGTTATTGTGGAAGGTGAGCAGATCATCTTTTGAGCCTGTCCAGGTTATTAGCAGATCATTAATGTAGCGGAAGTATGCGAGAGGTTTAATAGAGTAAGATGACAAAAACTCCTCCTCCATTTTCGCCATAAATAGGTTAGCATATTGTGGGGACATTTTGCTTCCCATGGCGCTGCCCATACACTGTTGATATAAATTGTTCCCAAAAGAAAAATAGTTGTGATGGAGCACAAACCTGATGAATTGCAGTGTTGGTTCTGTGGCTAGATTGTTCTTTTGAAGGAAATATTTGCATGCTGCGATTCCATCCTCATGAGGAATGTTGGAATATAGAGACTCTACATCCATGGTGGCTAGTATCGTGTCCTCCGGAAGTGGGCCCAGTGCTGACAATTTGCAAAGAATATCTGTGGTGTCCTGGACATAGCTGGGTGTGCGCCTCACCAAGGTTTTCAGAATGTTCTCCACCCAGCCGGAGATATTCTCAGTTAAAGTCCCAATACCAGAGATGATAGGCCTCCCAGTATTACCTTCTTTATGTATTTTAGGCAACATCTAGAAGGTACCTGTTTGGGGATTGCCTGGTATTAGTTCCAGCAGTGACAATGAAGTAGAATCAAATCCATTGATGATACGTGTTAGTTCCTCTGTGTATTTTTTGGTGGTATCTTCCTGAAGTGGAGTGTAGTATTTTATATCCAAGAGTTGTCTGTTTGCTTCCTGGATGTAATCTGTCGTGTTCATAATGACTACAGCTCCTCCTTTGTCCGCTGGTTTGATGATGATATTGTTGTTGGCTTTTAAGGATTGTATGGCTTTTCTTTCCTCCATACTGATATTGTTTGGCACTTTATGGTGTCTGTCCAAAATGTCAGATTTAACTTTTTTGCGGAAACAGTCCATGTAGTGATCCAGAGTTTGGTTGTGCCCAGGTTGCGGGGTACAGTTTGTCCTCTTTTTCTTTTTTGTTGTGTCGTTCACATTGTCTTGTGATGTGATATCTGCATGGTTATGAAAGAATTCTTTGAATAGCAATCTGCGGAAGAATTCCTCTTTATCACTACAGAACTGAGCCGTATCAAGCTGTTTTGTAGGACAGAATGTTAGTCCTTTTGATAAAACATGCATTTCTCCTGTGCTTGGCTTGTATTGTGAGAGGTTCACAACAGAGGACAATGTGTGCAAATGATTCTGTAAATAGGGCTTACCTTCAGCTACATTGAGACCTGCTTTCTTCCTGAGTCTGTCCAGTTTCTTTTTCTTGTTGATAATGAGGTGATGTTGTAAATTATTGTAGAATTCCTGTAGCGTCTCCTTGATGAAACATGAACCCAGTCCTTTTCTGGTTAGCCAATAAAGGTATCACTCTGAGAATACTTTTGTCATCTTTGGACGGAAAAGTATTCACACCAGAAATTAGAATTTTAAAAATGAATGATCAGTCCTGGTTTACACACCAGCCCCTAAAGGTACTGTCACACTAAGCGAGATCGCTAACGAGATCGCTAAAGCGTCAGCGATTTTATGACGCAGCAGCGATCTCATTAGCGACGCAGCTGTGTGTGACATGTAGCGGCAATGTGGCCCCCGCTGCGATGTCATTGATCGCTCATGAACGTTCTGAGCCGTTTTTTGGTCGTTGGTGTCCCGCTGGTGAGCCTGAATCGCTGAGTGTGACACCCTTTATGAACGACTTTACCAGCGTCGCAGATGGGACTAGGTTTTCCCAACGACCGCAGAGGTCATTATACAGATCGCTGATCTCTGATGAGTAGTGTTGAGCATTCCGATACCGCAAGTATCGGGTATCGGCCGATATTCGCTGTATCGGAATTCCGATACTTAGTTCCGATATTTTCCATATATCGTATACCGGAATCGGAAGTTCCCATAATTCTTTGCGAGGCAATGTGATTTTAGTCAGCCAATGAGGAATCCTAAGAAGTGTGGGCACATCCTGTACTGCTGCGGTCATGTTAACTAATGGCATGGCTGTGATTGGATGCTGAAATGATGTCAGAATGCACTATAAAAGGCGCCGCCGCCATTTTAGCGTCACTGTGCTGTGAATTCAGTTAGGGAAAGAACGCTGCTCTGCTGACTCTGAGGGACAGTTAGAGATTGCGATTTAGTGTACTGTGCTTTAGGCAGGCTAGTTTACCACCGGCTGTGTAAAGCTTCCTTTTGCCTGCAGTGTTGTTTTAACAGCTCTGCAAGGTGTGTGTGAGTGCAGGTGACGCTGCAGTTTGCTCTGTATGCAACGCTGTCTGTAGGCATCTGCACGTGTCACTGACAGACTCTTTTTTTTTTCTTCAGTGTAATTCTAGCTGCTCCATGCAATTGAAATAATAGTGTGACGTGCTTCCATCCGTATACAATACCTTGGTTGCAAACACTATAGAAGTCCACAAAGGAGCCTTTCACAGCAAGTGAACAGTTGTGTTTCAGTATTCACTGCAGTCTGTGATTTTTTTTTTTTTTTTTTGAGTGCAGATCACGCTCCAGTTACTTCAACTAATGCTGCGTGTACTCTGCTGAGCGTCTGTCACTGGCTCATCCTTGTAATTTTTCAAAAATTGCTGCTGCTTTCTTCTATTTAAAATTTACAAAAATCTATTAGTGTGACGCTCTTCCATCAAAATACAATACATTGCTTGCAAACTTAATAGAAGTCCACAAAAAGGCCTTTCACAGCAAGTGAACAGTTGTGTTTCAGTGTTCACTCTAGTCTGAGCTTTAATTTTTTTGTAGGAGTGTAGATCCCGCTCCACTTACTTCAACCACCGCAGCGTGTACTCTGCTGAGTGTCTGTCACTGGCTCATCCTTGTAATTTTTCAAAAATTGCTGCTGCTTTATTCTATTTTAAATTTACAAAAATCTATTAGTGTGACGCTCTTCCAGAGGACAGCGTTTGTTGGCCAGTTGTGAGTCTGCAGCACATGGTTGATTTCATGCTGCACTGCCTCAGAAACGACCGCCGCATCGGCCACATTCTCACCACGTCAGATTATTGGGTGTACACCCTCCTAGACCCTCGTTACCGGGACAACTTACAAAGCCTCATCACACCGTTGAACCGGGACCGTAAAATGCTGGAGGACCAAGACACACTGTTGAAATCCATAATGTTCTCCATTCCAGCCGAGAGCGCTGCTGCTGCTACTGCTTTACAAAGCAGCTCTGTGCGTCGAGGCATTGTAGACACCTCTGCAACAAGAGGGAGCACAAGCAGCGCCTCTGCACAGGGCAAGAGCGGTATGTTACAAATGTGGCGAAGTTTTGTGACAGCGCCACCAAGGTCTACACCATAGTGATGGGAAATCTAGTTAATTTTGGTGATTAGTTCACCATGAACTAGTTCACTGAAAAGATTAGTTCAAAAGATTAGTTCATTTAGTTCATTTAGTTCAGTTTTTCTCCACCCTATCCTGTGAGGAGCTGATAGGAAATGCATCATGTGACCTCTGAACTAAATGAACTAGATGAACTGCTGAACAAAATGTTCTATTGAGAATGACTCAGGACAGCCTAGTTCAATCTGATGCCTCTGACTGAGCCCAGCAGTGCCACATAATGATTGTGTATGAGGGGGCTGAGAAGCAGTTCAGCATCCACCATTTTAAGAACAGAACAGGGGTCAGTGTTAAAGATTTTAGCAAGACTGATCTTCTAGGCTAGAGGCATGAACTACACACAGAAACACTCTCTCATACACACATATGAGCTGTGTCTGTGTACTGTGTGTGCAATTTCATTTTTTATTAATAATATTATTATTACTGTTATATTTGTATTTGATGTGTGGTATGCCTTGGAGGTGCTGGCTTGCCCTGCTGCCAGTGTATTATCTGAGCGCGTCTTTAGTGCTGCAGGTGGTGTACTAACAGACCGTCGCATGCGACTATCCTCAGACAATGTAGACCGGCTTATTTTTCTGAAAATGAACAAGGCATGGATCTCACCTGAATTTGCCTGTCCGTTTTCAGATTAAATAACTGTTTGCCAAAGTTTTCCAAGTCTCCTGTTATGTTCATCTTTCTAAAACCTGAACTCTACTCCCTGGGCTACAACACTGCCAGTCACAGGGGAATGATCATTTACAAAACAAAATGTTATCCCCAACAAATAGTAGCGCAACGACTCCAGTGCCCACTTTATCGCCAGGCACTCTCTCTCTACAATGCTGTCTCTGTTTTTTGATGGAGTAAGTTTTCGACTCAGGAAACTAATGGAATGCTCCTCCCCGTTAAGCTCCAGTCCTGAGACAACACGGCACCCAGACCTACCTCTGACGCATCAGTCTGGACAATGAATTCTCTTTTGAACTCGGGTGTGCTCAAAATTGGTGACCCACACAGTGCCCCTTTTATTGCCCCTGTTGATGACCCCTTGCTGATTTATTAACCGGCTCCACCAGATCCATGGGTATTCTCTCAAACTGGACCTCTAAAATTTTTAATGGCACCAAGGGACTCACTAAATGAGACTGAGGACTGTGTACCTGGCGCATGCGACAAGAGTTACAATACCGTTTAACTTCTTGATAGACCCCCAGCCAGTAAAACCGTTGTATAATTCTGTGTAGGGTTTTCTTTTGGCACAAATGTCACCCTAGTACATGCGCATGTGCTAAGTCCATTACCAACCTCCGATATGACTGCAGTAGCAGCAATTGCTAAAAAATTTCAACATGTATTTTATAAACCTGATACAGCAAATCTTGGTTCAGCTCTAATTGTTTAAATACTGTAGCTGCCCCGGGGTCAGGGCCGGCTCCAGGTTTTTATGGGCCCCGGGCGAAAGAGCCTCAGTGGGCCCCTTTAACACAGACCACGATTCATGATGCACAGATACAGCAGAGAAATATGGGTATAGTACAATGCCAAATACTTCACTTCTTCCATTACATGAGTAATATCTATTCTAAATTGTACAATAGCTCAAAAACCGCCAAATCCTCACAGCGCACAGTACAGACCGGACAGTACAGTCCTCCATACAATATTATGGGCACCCTCATCACCCATATAATACCCCATGCAGGATGTCACCCCCCATATAATGCTCCATACAGAATACTGGACCCAAAATAATGCTCCATACAGAATACTGGACCCAATATAATGCTCCATACAGGATACTGGTCCCCATATAATGCTCCATACAGGATACTGGTCCCCATATAATGCTCCATACAAAATATGGAGCTCTCCTCTGCGCTGTACTGCGTTCTGCACTGTTACAGCTCAGGAAAGGGCACTGTGGAAAGACTCCCCATTATCATCATGATTGCCTCCCCATCATCATCAATGCCTGCCCATCATCATCATCTTCTCCCCATCATCAATGCCTGCCCATTATCATCAATGCCTGCCCATTATCATCATCTTCTCCCCATCATCATCAATGCCTCCCCATTATCAGCAATGCCTGCCCATCATCATCTCCTCCCCATCATCATCAATGTCTGCCCATCATCATCTTCTCCCATCATCAATGCCTGCCCATTATCATCATCTTCTCCCCATCATCATCAATGCCTCCCCATTATCAGCAATGCCTGCCCATCATCATCTTCTCCCCATCATCAATGCCTCCCCATTATCAGCAATGCCTGCCCATCATCATCTTCTCCCCATCATCAATGCCTCCCCATTATCAGCAATGCCTGCCCATCATCACACACAAACAGCACACAAGCACTCTCTCACATACATACATACACACACACACATACATACACACACAAAGCACCGCACTACATACACACACAGAGACACACACACAGAGATGTCTTACCTGTTCAGCGTCCCCGCGCTCTGTGCCACAGCTGGCCGCTGAATGATGACATCATTCAGCAGCCGGCCGTGAGAGGAAGCGCTGGCGCCCCCTGGAGCCCGGAGCTGCGGAAGCGGAGGCACGGGAGAGGTAAGTATTGTTGCCACTTGCCAGCTGCTGCCGGGGCCCTGAGCAGGCGGGGGGGCCCAGTGGCGGCGCTGACACCGCTCTCCGCGCGGGGGTTCCAGACTGCGAGTGGGCCCCCTCGCCTGCTCAGGGCCCCGGCACTGGCCCGGGTGTGCCGGGTGCTGACTCCGGCCCTGCCCGGGGTGTTGGGGTTCCCCATTGACAACCAGTAAATTTTCACTGGCTAGACTCAACGTAGGGGCCGCGGAGTTGCGCCTTAACAAATTTGTCACCTGTCACATTTAAGTATTACAATTCAGGTCCCGGTGTCAAATCTTCCATCTCCCCAACTAACACTTCGATAGGAGAGGGGTTTTCCTACTCCACCGAAGGCAAAGGTAATACTGCCCACTGCACACATGTGTTATGCATAGTGAGACTGATAGTAGCCAACAAAGTAGCTAACAAAGGCCACTTGTGATCGCCCTATCAGCGTAGGAACAATGCTACTCAAAAGATCTGCCATGATCCTGGACAAAATCTTGATATAATGGTCAATGAGTGAGAATGTACGATAGGATCCAGGCAGATGTGAAGGTTTGTTTGGTTTTAGTAGCAACTTCATGTGTGACATGTTTGAATGGCTGGGCAACCCTCCTGTCTCCAATATATGATTGAAGGTGCGTACCAATGTGGACGGGATATCCTCACTCAATAATTTAAATAATTTGGCTGTAAACCCGTCAGGTCCTGGAGCTTTCCCGTATTTAAAGTAACTTATCGCCGCTGTCACTTCCGTCACCTCAATTTGTTTTTTTAAAAGGAGAAGCTGATAGTTTGTGATGGATGGTAACCGTATTCCATCTACAAAGGTGTTACCCTCCGCACTATCCGTATGTTCCACCTTATATAAGTCTGAGTAGTATTCTTGTAGAATGGTGTTTATGGTTCGAGGGTCTGTGTTCATGATCCCATGTTTATTCGTTAACGCTGTAATATGTTGATGACGAATGTGATTTCCTTTCGCTAGTCGTGCTAATAGTCTCCCTCATTTGCTACCATAACGATATACATCGGCTCTATAATTGCTATTACTGCTTCTCTCTCGTCGATATACCCATACGTGTAAGTCAGCCTTAGCCTGCTTACATCTATTTTTAACCTGTGTTGATGAACTTGTCTTGTTTGCCGTGTACCTAACGCGTAATATCCTGCTAGCCTGCGAGTAGTTTGTCGCGATCTTCTTTTTTAGCGTTGTCTGATAACCTATTAGTTTCCCACGCATTACTCCCTTCCCTGCTGCCCATAAAAGTTCCGGCCTATCCCTAGTATCTCCATTATCCCTTACATATTAAAAACACCATTGCTTCACGTGATGTCGAAACTTCTCATCCATTAACAAATAGGTCGGGAAGCGCCAAGTTTGGTTTGGCCCCCTCTGCACCATATCTGGCAGGGTCACTGATACGGGCACATGGTCATATATAGCTACGTTGTGCACATCTGCCTCTTCCACTCCCCTTAATAGCTCCTTTGCTAGCAATATATAATCTATTCTGGACCAAGAGTCATGTGGCGCCGAATAGAATGAATATTCACTGCCATCTGGGTTCAGGTGTGTCCAAATGTCTACAAAGTTACTCGTGTCTAGCAAGGGTTATTATAAACGTGTGTCATGTGATCGCACATTCATTCGCATCGACCTACAGTTCTTCACTGGTTCGATTCACCATATTTAAGTCACCACCGTGGGTGGTTTTAATGCTCTCCTATCGGCCTGATATGCTTGGATACCTGGGATAAATTCAGGAACGTCTCCAAACTCCCTACTCACATGTCAGCGCAGGAACCGTAAGAGGGAACGTGCTTGTTTTGTTGCGCATAGGTGGAGTTTTATACAGTAAATGATTACTGCTGTCTTATTTTTTGCGTCCCAAGGGCAGAATAAGTCTGCGTAACGTTACATTTTACAGACACTCATATAATAGACACACGCTACCCTAGCCGCCATTTTAGCGTCACTGTGCTGTTAATTCAGTTCGGGACAGAACGCTGCTCTGCTGACTCTGAGGGACAGTTAGAGATTGCGATTTTGTGTACTGTGCTTTAGGCAGGCTACTTTACCAACCGCTGTGTACATCTTCCTTTTGCCTTGCAGTGTTTTTTTCACAGCTCTGCAAGGTGTGTGTGTGAGTGCAGGTGACGCGCTGCAGTTTGCTCGGCATACAACGCTGTATGTAGGCATCTGCACATGTCACTCTCACACTCTTTTTTTTTTTTTTCTTTAGTGTAATTCTTGCTGCTCCATTCAATTGAAATTATAGTGTGACGTGCTTCCATCCGTATCCAATACATTGGTTGAAAACACTGTAGAAGGACACAAAAAGCCCTTTCACAGCTAAGAGTTGTGTTCACTGTAGTCTGAGATTTTAATTTATTCAATTTTGATCACGCTCAAGTTACTTCTTCAAGCAATGCTGCTTGTACTCTGCTGAGCGTGTCTTACTGCCTCATCCTTGTCATTTTTCTCGAATTGGTGTACATGTACATCAAAGTAGTCTTCATTTTGATCGAAATCCAAGCAGGTACCCGGACACTCTATGGCTGCTTTTATACGGTGGACTGGCTCCAACATTCAATAAGACTTAAGATGCAATCGGGCACCTTGTCAAGGCCCAGTCCTCTTCTCCCTCTGATATAATAATAATAATAATCTTTATTTATATAGCGCCAACATATTCCGCAGCGCTTTACACTTTAACAGTTCAAAACACAAGTCATAGGTAACAACGTTAACAATACAATAATTAAAGCAAAATCAGCCGACCCTGCTCGTGAGAGCTTACAATCTACAATGAGGTGGGGGAGATACAAAGTACAGGTGTGTATATATAATGGTGCATTTCCAATGATGGTCCAGCCATCTTGAGGGAGTGAGGCATGGATGGAGATAGTGAATGGGCTCCACATACACACTTAAACATAGAACGACTTTGGTTATTGAATGTGATAGGCCACTCTGAACAAATGTGTTTTGAGGAGCGCCTGAAACCAGGCAAATTGTGGATAGTCCTAATTTCTTGTGGTAGAGCATTTCAGAGGATTTGCGCAGCGCGGGAGAAGTCTTGGAGTCGGGAGTGGGAGGTACGGATTACTGCAGAGGTTAGTCGAAAGTCATTTGCAGAGCACAGCAGTCGGTTAGGCCGATAGATAGAAATGAGGGAGGAGATGTAGGGGGTGCTGCACTGTGGAGAGCTTTGTGGGTGAGAACCAGTACTTTGAATTGGATCCTATAATGAATGGGCAGCCAGTGTAAGGACTGGCGAAGAGCGGACGCGTCCGAGTACCGATTAGCCAGATGGATGACCCTGGCTGCTGCATTAAGGATGGACTGGAGAGGGATAGTCGAGTAATGGGGAGGCCAAGTAATAGAGCATTGCAGTAGTCCAGGCGGGAGTGGATCAATGCTACAGTGAGGGTTTTTGTTGTTTCCATGGTGAGAAAAGGGCGGATTCTAGAGATGTTCTTTAGGTGTAGACGGCAAATATCTAACAAACAGGTCATGCTGGAGAGACTTGCACCTACTGCCACTCAGGGTCTTCAGCTCCTTTGTGAGAAACTAATGTTTGGCCAGCCAGTATATCAAATAAAGTTCATGAGAAATGGGAACTGTGGTTGGCTTCACTTTTGGTACTGGGTGCTAATACCAAACCATGGTGTGCCATTCAATGGATATTCCTGGCTGGTTGGAGACAAGCTCATTCCCACAGAAAAGTACCAGAAAGCTAAGGAGATGGTGGCCTCTCTCAACATGAAGGAGTTTGCTCGTTGTCTAGGAGACCGACCACCCCTGCTGTGTACCTTGTCAACGTTGTGTTGAAGCTTGCAAGGATTAAGAGGTTACAGTGGTAAGTCTGGTTTTTACTAAAGATCCTGCTGTGTATTATAGCTTTTATGTTTTAAAAAAAAATTATCTTATGAATGTTAAATAATTTTTTTTTTTTATATAAAATAAAATGTATCTTATGAATGTTAAATAACTTTTTTTTTTTTTTCAGGTATTTGATCTACCGTAGCTAGTTGCTGATCGTTGACTCTACACCCCTCTCCCCAGAATGTTACTCGGGTTATGGGGAGAAAATCACCGCTATTCCAGACTGATTTAATGTTAATGTGTCTGGCTCTTACACAGCACACAGCACTTGATGTTAGTTTATCTTTTTCCTAAATTATTTGTTACACTGCCCTTCTCACATTTTATTTGCACTTTTTTTTTTAAGCACAAGTTTTTTTACACTTCCTTGTTCTGTAAGTAGGCTTAATGGTTAAATGTTTTATACTAGATGTAAATATGTAACATGTAAATTTTATATTAAGATTTTGCAAATTATTAGGTCCACACCATCAGGCTCTTTCGTCCCCTCTCCCTCAGAGTAGCGGTAATATATCGGACCCCAGGCTCGCCCACACAGTTCCTTGACCACTTCTCTGCCTGGCTGCCGCACTTTCATGTCCTCAGAAGTACCAACCCTTATCCTTGGAGACTTCAACATCCCCATTAACAGCCCTACTTCCACACTCAAAACACATTTGTTCAGAGCGGCCTATCACATTCACTAATCAAAGTCATTCTATGTGTAACTGTGTGTGTGTGTAGCCCATTCACTATCTCCATCCATCCCTCACTCCCTGAAAATGGCTGGACCATCATTGTAAATACACCATTGTATATAAACAACTGTACTTTGTAGCTCCCCCTCCTCATTGTAGATTGTAAGGTCTCGCGAGCAGGGGCGGCTTATATTGCTTTAATTATTGTATTGTTAACGTTGTCACTTATGACTTGTGTTATGAAACTGTTAAACTGTACAGCGCTGCGGAATCTGTTGGCGCTATATAAATAAAGATTATTATTATAGAGGCCCACTCAGTAGTGGTGAAGTGAACGGCGCAAATTGCGAGTTGATTGCGACTGATGCAGCTGATACTCCATTACTGCTGGCTGCTGCTCACACAACCGCTCCAACATATGTAACGTGGAATTCCACCTGGTGGGTACGTCACATATGATGCGATGTTCAGGAAGGCAAAATCTGCGTTGCAGAGCTGCAATGCGCGATCTGGCCATGGTGGAACGTCGCAAGTAGTGTTGAGCGATACGATACTGCAAATATCGGATATCGGCCGATATTAGCTCTATCGGCCTTTCGATACTTCGTTTCGATATTTTCGTCTTATCGAATACCGGAATCGGAAGTTCCCATAATTCTTTGCGAGGCAATGTGATTTTAGTCAGCCAATGAGGAATCCTAAGAAGTGTGGGCACATCCTGTACTGCTGCGGTCATGTTAACTAATGGCATGTCTGTGATTGGATGCTGAAATGATGTCAGAATGCACTATAAAAGGCGCCGCCGCCATTTTAGCGTCACTGTGCTGTGAATTCAGTAAGGGACAGAACGCTGCTGTGCTGACTCTGAGGGACAGTTAGAGATTGCGATTTAGTGTACTGTGCTGTAGGCAGGCTAGCACCAACCGCTGTGTAAAGCTTCCTTTTGCCTGCAGTGTTGTTTTAACAGCTCTGCAAGGTGTGTGTGAGTGCAGGTGACGCTGCAGTTTGCTCTGCATGCAACGCTGTCTGTAGGCATCTGCACATGTCACTCACAGACTCTTTTTTTTTTCCTTCAGTGCAATTCTTGCAGCTCCATGCAATTTAACTATTAGTGTGACGCGCTTCCATCCGTATCCAATACATTGGTTGCAAACACTATAGAAGTAGACAAAGGAGTAGCCTTTCACAGATTGTGAACAGTTGTGTTTCAGTGTTCACTTCAGTCTGTGTTTTTTATTTTTTGAGTGCACATCACGCTCCAGTTACTTGTTCAAGCACTGCTGCTTGTACTCTGCTGAGCGTGTCTCAGTGGCTCATCCTTTTCATTTATCTCCAATTGGTTCTGCTCCATTCCATTTAAAATATAATCTATTAGTGTGACGCGCTTCCATCCGTATCCAATACATTGGTTGCAAACACTATAGAAGTAGACAAAGGAGTAGCCTTTCACAGATTGTGAACAGTTGTGTTTCAGTGTTCACTTCAGTCTCTGCGTAATAACCACACTTAGGCCTTATAACTTTTCTGACTTTCTTTCTCAATCTACCAAGATGAACAAGTCAGTGAGTAAGGCACGTGGTCGTGGCCGTGGAGTTTCAGCAGGGAGAGGACGTGGGGATTCTGTGGCTGCTGCCGCCCTCAATGACACAGCATCCACCAGTTTTCCCCGTGAGCGTTCCTTTATGCGCACTTTGGTAGGAGCTCGGCATGCCCCCCTGCTGCGGGAAGAACAAATTGAAGCCGTTGTTGGTTGGATGGCAGCCAATGCATCGACTTCAATTCCTTCCACCTCCTCTCAGGAACACAACACTGTTGAGCAACCATCTGTCTGTTCACCGCCTGTCAAATTGCCCAGGCAGTCAGAGAGTTCTGTACTGGAGCCAGCTGAGTCTCTGCTTCTGTTCTCAGAATCTGTTGGCTCGCAAACACGGGCACAGGCAAGCAGCATTCTGCAATTTGAAGAAGAGGGAGGATGCAGTGATGCGCAACAGCTGTGTCTCTCTCAATCTGAAGAGGCGGGTGAGCCAGTGCCGATGGACAGCACACCGCAGAACGCATCTTATGATGATGATGAGACTCAGGTGCCAGGTTTTGTGGAGCATGGTGCTGCCCAGACCATCCAACAGCAGCAGGTGTTGGAAGAGGGTAGTGGAGATGATGAAGTCCGAGACCCAACATGGCGTGAGCAACAGGAAGGTGGTGGGAGCAGCTCTGAGGAAGAGATTGTCCCAACGGTACAAAGAGGAGGGAGAGGTAGGCTGCAGACTCGCTTGCCTGTAGCCTCCAGTTTGGCACCTGTTGGGAGCAGTTCTCTTAAAAATGTCAAAATTGGCGCTCCCATGTCTTGCACTGCGTGGTCCTTTTTTGACAGACTTGTATCTGATATTTGCTATGTTCAATGCAAGCTGTGTAAGCAAAAAGTTAAAAGAGGTAAAAATATCAGGAACCTGAATACCACAAATATGTGGAAACATGTACGGACAAAGCACGTAGCTGAGTTACAAAGACACACTGGAGATGTAGGCCAACCTACAGCAGCACCTACATCTTTAGGTCATGTTCGAGCCTATACCTCCAGCTCTCACACACCTGGTTCGGCTTCCTCACAGGATCTCCATGGAAGAACCTCGGTCACTGTTGTCCATAGACAAACTGTTATTCCACCCACTGCAGCAAGTTCACAGTCATCGTCACACTCCCAGAACAAAAAACAGCCATCGGTAACACAGGCATGGGATAAAAGACGGCCATACTCGGCAAACCATCCACGAGCACAGGCTCTGAATGCTGGCCTTGCAAAACTCCTGTCCCTTGAAATGCTGTCATTCAGGCTGGTGGAGACTGACAGTTTCAGGAACTTTATGGCATTGGCAGTCCCACAATATAATGTGCCAAGCCGATTTTATTTCAGCAGGCAAGCTGTCCCTGCTCTGCAAAAACATGTCGAGGGAAACATTAAACATGCGCTACTAAACGCCGTCAGTAGCAGGGTCCACCTGACCACCGATGCGTGGACCAGTACCCATGGCCAGGGACGATACCTTTCCCTCACTGCCCATTGGGTCAATGTTGTGGAGCCGGGTACAGATCTTGCCAGTGGCGCTGTACGTGTTCTGCCAACTCCAAGGATTGCAGGAATCCAGTCTGTGCACATTGATTCCTCCTCCTACTCCAGTTCCTCAGAATCATCGCTGCACAAGCCGTCACGGTCTACCTCCACATGGACCCATGAACGCTTACCTGTTGCGACCGATATGAGCACAGCCGTGGCCAAACGTCAACAGGCCGTCCTGAAATTAATTCCCATGGGGAATCGAAGCCACACAGCGCAGGAGCTCTGGGATGCCATCAAGCAGGAGAGCGACGTGTGGTTTTTGTCAGCTAATCTCCAGCCAGGCTTGGTAGTGTGTGACAATGGCCGAAATCTGGTGGCAGCTCTGGGCCTTGGCAACCTCACTCACATACCATGTCTGGCACATGTGCTCAACTTGGTCGTGCAGAGTTTTTTGAGGGACTATCCGGATCTTGATGCACTGCTGCACAAGGTCCGCCTAGAGTGCGCTCACTTGCGACGTTCCAGCATGGCCAGATCGCGCATTGCAGCTCTGCAAGTCAGATTTCGCCTTCCTGAACATCGCATCATATGTGACGTACCCACCAGGTGGAATTCCACGTTACATATGTTGGAGCGGTTGTGTGAGCAGCAGCCAGCAGTAATGGAGTATCAGCTGCAACAGGCGCAATCAACTCGCAATTTGCGCCGTTCACACTTCACCACTACTGAGTGGGCCTCTATGAAGGACATCTGCGATGTTTTGCGTGCGTTTGATGTCTCAACGCGGATGGCGAGTGCAGATGATGCACTAGTCAGCATGACTGTCCCCCTTATCTGCCTGCTTCAGAAATCACTGAAAGCACTAAAGGAAGAGGTTTTGGAAGAGGTGGAGGATGAGGAGTCACAAATTCAATTACCTTCAGGACAGTCAGCGCAACGTGGTTCCTCACAAAGGGCTGGGCAGGGCTCACTTTGTGAGGAGGAGGAGGAGTCAATGGAGGAGGAAGAAATCCCTACAGAGGGAGGTACACAACGCTGTAGTCAGTATGTAGAGCGAGGGTGGGGTGATGCAGAGGAGGCAGAGATGACGCCTCTTCCAGAGGACAGCCTTTGTTGGCCAGTTGGGAGTCTGCAGCACATGGTTGATTTCATGCTTCAGTGCCTGAGAAACGACCGCCGCATCGCCCACATTCTCAGCACGTCAGATTATTGGGTGTACACCCTCCTAGACCCTCGCTACCGGGACAACTTACAAACCCTCATCACACCGGTGAACCGGGACCGTAAAATGCAGGAGTACCAAGACACACTGGTGCAATCCATACTGTTGTACATTCCAGCCGAGAGAGCTGCTGCTGCTGCTACTGCTTTACAAAGCAGCTCTGTGCGTCGAGGCAGTGTAGACACCTCTACAACAAGAGGGAGCAGAAGCAGTGGCTTTGCACAGGGCAAGAACTGTATGTTACAAATGTGGCAAAGTTTTGTGACAGCGCCAGCAAGGTCTACACCATCCGAGACGGCTCCAGTCACCAGGAAGAAACGTTTCCGTAAGATGGTGACAGACTACTTGGCTTTCCCTCTAAGTGTACTCCCAGATGCCTCTTCCCCTTTCAAATTTTGGGTCTCTAAGTTGGATACATGGCCAGAGCTTAGCCAGTATGCATTGGAGGTGCTGGCTTGCCCTGCTGCCAGTGTATTATCTGAGCGTGTCTTTAGTGCTGCAGGTGGTGTAGTAACAGACCGTCGCATGCGACTATCCTCAGAGAATGTAGACCGGCTTACTTTTCTGAAAATGAACAAGGCATGGATCTCACCTGAATTTGCCTGTCCGTTTTCAGATTAAATAACTGTTTGGCAACGTTTTCCATGTCTCCTGTTATGTTCATCTTTCTACCACCTGAACTCTACTCCCTGGGCTACAACACCGCCATTTGTTGCTCGTAAGTAATTGGCAGGGGTACTGACTCCTGGCCAGCCTGGTTACAGCACGACAGCTGTTTCCTGGCAGTGTGAACGTCAATTATCCTCCAATAAGTTGTGCTGTCGTGTTGCATTCGGGTTAGCCGACTCTACGGTGCCTGCAGTTTAGGTGATTCCTATGTGTGCTGTGGGATATGTAAATAAAGGCGGTTTCCATTGTGACAATAGGATAAGCACCCACTGTAGGACTGTGTGATTTGGTAACTGCGGACGGCTTGCGTACTGTCAACTTACATTTTCATGGTGCGTTCTTCTACCCGTCCGGGGTCCAGTACCGTCAAGTGGTTCTCCCCAGTGCTTTTGGCCTAGGTGCCTCCATCTCCGTATCCGAGTTCCAGCAACGTCTGCTGGTCCTTGGTAGTGCTTTGGAGCACAGGTACCTCCTGCTTAGTAACCGTGTCACAGTAACGTCAGCTGGTACTCGGTTGTGACATTGCCTCTTTTCCTTCTGCTACCCGTCCGGGGTCCAGTACCGTCAAGTGGTTCTCCCCAGTGCTTTTGGCCTAGGTGCCTCCATCTCCGTATCCGAGTTCCAGCAACGTCTGCTGGTCCTTGGTAGTGCTTTGGAGCACAGGTACCTCCTGCTTAGTAACCGTGTCACAGTAACGTCAGCTGGTACTCGGTTGTGACATTGCCTCTTTTCCTTCTGCTACCCGTCCGGGGTCCAGTACCGTCAAGTGGTTCTCCCCAGTGCTTTTGGCCTAGGTGCCTCCATCTCCGTATCCGAGTTCCAGCAACGTCTGCTGGTCCTTGGTAGTGCTTTGGAGCACAGGTACCTCCTGCTTAGTAACCGTGTCACAGTAACGTCAGCTGGTACTCGGTTGTGACATTGCCTCTTTTCCTTCTGCTACCCGTCCAGGGTCCAGTACCGTCAAGTGGTTCTCCCCAGTGCTTTTGGCCTAGGTGCCTCCATCTCCGTATCCGAGTTCCAGCAACGTCTGCTGGTCCTTGGTAGTGCTTTGGAGCACAGGTACCTCCTGCTTAGTAACCGTGTCACAGTAACGTCAGCTGGTACTCGGTTGTGACATTGCCTCTTTTCCTTCTGCTACCCGTCCGGGTTCCAGCACAGTCAGCTGGTCCTCGTTACTTCCATTGTCTCTTGCTCCATCTGATACCCGTCAGGGTTCCAGTAACGTCAGCTGTTTCTCGGAAATTAGACGACCTTAAAGACCACCCAGAAAAGATGACGACAACAAGGACGACGAGCATGAAGCCAACCAGCCTGAACACCATCACAAAGAAAAAATAAAAGATTACCCAGAAGAAGATCACCAACAGGACAAAGAAGTTTAAGACAAACTACAAGATACAGAACAAGAGACAGAAGAACAATAAGCAAAAGATCAAAAAGCAGAAGAACATGAAGTATAAGACCAAAATGAAGAGCAAAATATATGCTCTAAATTATAAGCAGAAGAAGACTAAGCAGTGTATGGGGGTGAGTCCGTTCCTCCTCGTGGTGCCCCTGGAAAATGCCTGCTGCTGCTGCAGGCTAAACTGAACACGGACAAATACTGTTGTAATTTAAATCTTTTGTGACAGCAAGAACGGAAGGATGAACAATTCATACTTTTACAGATTACAAGTACAGGAATCTCTGTCACAAATAAGAATATGATGAAGAAGATGAAGAGGAAGAAGATGAAGAATTTGAATATGAAGATTAATTAGTTTAATAATAACAATATGAGTAATGTAAACAAAAACATGAATAGCAAGAAGTTTAAGAAGAAGATTAAGAAGGTGAAGATGAAGAATAATTTGATGAGAAAGATGATGCTGCTGCTGAAGATTATGAAGGAGAAAGTGTGGCACTGGCAAAAGTTAAAAAGGTGAAGAGCATGGAAGTTGTGAAACATACATATTTGCCAAAATAGAAAAAAGGTTAACAACATTGTCAATTTGTTCGTCAATCCAAACGTATTTCCCCAAAAAAATATATTAATGCTATTCCAATGCATTGGGTTAAACATGTATGCCTTTATTGTCTCCTCAACCTCCCCCAATACATTCTACATTAGTCTTTGTTGTTTTCCTTCATGTACAATTAACCAACAAGGCAAGAATGGGTTTTTTTTAATGTCGATATTTGGTTCCCATAGACTTACATTGGACTTCCGGTATCGGAATCGGATATCGACGATATTTAGTGATATCGGCGATACCATTTCGATACAATATTTTTAGATATCGAGCAGTATCGCTCAACACTAGTCGCAAGTTAGCGCACTGTAGGCGGACCTTATGCAGCAGTGCATCAAGATCCGGATAGTCCCTCAAAAAACTCTGGACGACCAAGTTTAGCACATGTGCCAGACATGGTATGTGAGTGACGTTGCCTAGGCCCAGACCTGCCACCAGATTTCGGCCATTGTCACACACTACCAAGCCTGGCTGGAGATTCGCTGGCAAAATACACATGTCGCTCTCTTGCTTTATGGCATTCCAGAGCTCCAGCGCTGTGTGGCTTTGATTCCCCATGGAAATTAATTTCAGGACGGCCTGTTGACATTTGGCCACGTCTGTGCTCATATCGGTCAACAGGCTCGCTGTCTGGGTGTTATGTTTGACACCAATCTCTCCTTCACCTCCCATATACAATCTGTTGCCCGATATTGCCGCCTACACCTAAAGAACATCTCTCCCGAATCCAAGACTTCTCCCGTGCTGCGCCAATACTGTGGAATGCTGTACCCCAAGAAATTAGAACTATCCACAATTTGCATGTTTTCGGGCGCTCACTCAAAACACATTTCTTCATAGCGGCCTATCACATTCACTAATCAAAGTCATTCTATGTGTAAGTGTGTGTGTGTAGCCCATTTACTATCTCCATCCATCCCTCACTCCCTCAAAATGGCTGGGCCATCATTCTAAATACACCATTGTATATAAACACCTGTACTTTGTATCTCCCCCACATATTTGTAAATTGTAAGCTCTCACGAGCATGTGCGGATTATTTTGCTTTCATTATTGTATTGGTAACGTTGTTACTTATGACTTGTGTTCGGAAACTGTTAAACTGTAAAGCGCTGCGTAATCTGTTGGCGCTATATAACTAAAGATTCTTATTAAGCGTTCACGGGTCCATGTGGAGGTAGACCGTGACGGCTCCTGCAACGATGTTTCTGAGGAACTGGAGAAGGAGGAGTCAATATGTACAGACTTGATTCCCGCAATCCTTGTAGTTGCCTGAACACGTACAGCGCCACTCGCGAGATCTGTACCCGGCTCCACAACATTGACCCAATGGGCAGTAAGGGAAAGGTATCGTCCCTGGCCATGAGTACTGGTCCACGCAGCGGTGGTCAGGTGGACATTGCTACTGACGGAGTTTAGTAGCGCATGTTTAATTTTAACCTCAACAACATGCTTTTGCAGACCAGGGATGGCTTGCCTGCTGAAATAAAATCAGCTTGGCACATTGTATTGTGGGACTGCCAATGCCATTAAGTTCCGTAAACTGTCAGTCTCCACCAGCCTGAATGACAGCATTTCAAGGGACAGGAGTTTTGCAATGCCAGCATTCAGAGCCTGTGCTCGTGGATGGTTTGCCGAGATTGGGCCTACACCCGATACGCCACAACCTGACACCCACAGATAAACAAGCCATAAAATCTCTGAAAGATAACCCCAACATTATTATTAAACCAGCAGATAAGGGGGGTGCTATCGTTATTATGAATAAGACCCAATCTATTGCCGAAATTCATAGACGACTGTCAGTTAACCTAACCTACAGACAACTCAATTGTGACCCTACATTTTACATCTGTCAAAAAATTGATCGTATCCTGACAAAACATCTTTAATTGATCACCATAGACTGTAAGACTATGACATTCTTTAATATTCAATACCCATCACCCCTGTTTTCTACACACTCCCAAAAATCAACAAAAAACTACATTATCCACCCGCATACCCTAGAGGGATAATTCTCCATGTTCTACAGTATCACCCAAATGATTAACATGTTGCTTAATTCCTATGTATATATATTCTTCACCCTATGTATATATTGTATATATTGTATATATTATACATTGTCATTGACTGTAAATTTTTCTATCTCTTCCAGCGACTATTTGATAAAGGCCACTGCGTTGCCCAAAACGTCAGTCAGTAGTCTCATAGTTATTTTCTTTTTTCACATCAAGTGTGCAATAAAAATTTCAAATTTAACCATGACATATGCAGTTAAACTTGTGCAGTGATTCTCTATAGACTGTACATCTTCAGTGTGTCTTTGTAACTCAACTGCGTGTTTTCTCCGCACATGTTTACACATATTTGTGGTATTGAGGTTACTGACACTTTACCTCTTTTTACTTTTTGATTACACAGCTTGCATTTGACATAGCAAATATCATCTGCAAGTGTGTGACAAAAGGACCACGCAGTGCAAGTCCTGGGAGCGTCCGTTTAGACTTTTGGAAGAGAAATCCGAACAGGTGCCAAAATGGAGGCTACAGGCAACAGAGTATGCAGCCTAACTCTCCCTCCTGTTTGTACCGTTGGGGCAATCGCTTCCTCAGAGCTGCTACCACCACCTTCCTGTTCCTCACGCCATGTTGGGTCTTGGACCTCATCATCTCCACTAACCTCTTCCAACACCTGCTGCTGTTGGGTGGTCTGGCCACCACCATGCTCAACAGAAACTGGCACCTGAGTCTCATCATCATCAGATGCGTTCTGCGGTGTGCTGACCATCGGCACTGTCTCACCCGCCTCTTCAGATTCAGAGAGACACAGCTGTTGCGCATCACTGCATACTCCCTCTTCTTCACATTCCAGAATGCTGCTTGGCTGTGCCCCTGTTTGCAAACCAACAGATTCTGAGAACAGAAGCAGAGACTCAGCAGGCTCCTGTACAGAACTCTCTGACTGACTGGGCAATTTGGCAGGCGGTGAAGAGACAGATGGTTGATCAACAGTGCTGTGTTCCTGAGAGGAGGTGGAAGCAATTGAAGTCGATGCATTGGACCCTGGGCTCCAACACCGCCAGTTGTTGCCTGTAAGTGCTGTTAGCACAGTCAACACTTGCTCCTGTGTTACTGGGGTTGAGTAATGGCAGCTGTTCCCTGCTGTGTGTACGACAAAAAGTCATGCTGCCTCCACCCTGTCCTCCTCTCATCCCTGGGCTCCAACACCGCCAGTTGTTGCTCGGAAGTAATTGGCACGGGTACTGACTCATGCCCACCCTGGTTACAGCACCACAGCTGTTTCCTGGCAGTGTCAACGCAAATTAGCCTCCAATAAGTTGTCCTGTCATGTTGCATTCCGGTTATCCGACTCTATGGTGCCTGCAGTTTAGGTGATTCCTATGTGTGCTGTGGGATATGTAAATAAAGGCTCTTTCCGTTGTGAAAATAGGACAAGCACCCACTGTAGGACTGTGTGATTTGGTAACTGCAGACGGCTTGCGGCCTGTCAACTTACATTTTCATGGGTGCCTTATGGTACCCGTCCCAGTTCCAGTACCGTCAGCTGGTTCTCCACAGTGCCTTTGGCCTAGGTGCCTCCATCTCGGTATCCGAGTTCCTGCAATGTCTGCTTGTCCTTGGTAGTGCTTTGGAGCACAGGTACCTCCTGCTTAGTAACCGTGTCCCAGTAACGTCAGCTGGTCCTCGGTTGTGCCATTGGCTCTTTTCCTTCTGCTGCCCCTCCGGGTTCCAGCACAGTCAGCTGGTCCTCGTTACTTGCATTGGCTCTTGTACCTTCTGCTACCCGTCGGGGTTCCAGTGCCGTCAACTGGTTCTCCGCAGTGCCTTTGGCCTAGGTGCCTCCATCTCGGTATCCGAGTTCCTGCAATGTCTGCTTGTCCTTGGTAGTGCTTTGGAGCACAGGTACCTCCTGCTTAGTAACCGTGTCCCAGTAACGTCAGCTGGTCCTCGGTTGTGCCATTGGCTCTTTTCCTTCTGCTGCCCCTCCGGGTTCCAGCACAGTCAGCTGGTCCTCGTTACTTGCATTGGCTCTTGTACCTTCTGCTACCCGTCCGGGTTCCAGTACCGTCAACTGGCTCTCCGCAGTGCCTTTGGCGTAGGTGCCTCCATCTCGGTATCCGAGTTCCAGCAACGTCTGCTGGTCCTTGGTAGTGCTTTGGAGCACAGGTACCTCCTGCTTAGTAACCGTGTCCCAGTAACATCAGCTGGTACAAGGTTGTGCTACAAATACAAGATACAGAACAAGAGACACAAGAACAATAAGCAGAAGATCTAAAAGCAGAAGAACATGAAGTATAAGACCAAAATGAAGAGCAAAATATATGCTCTAAATTATAAGCAGAAGAAGACTAAGCAGTGTATGGGGGTGAGTCCGTTCCTCCTCGTGGTGCCCCTGGTAAATGCCTGATGCTGCAGGCTAAACTGAACACGGACAAATACTGTGGTAATTTAAATCTTTTGTGGCAGCAAGAACGGAACGATGAAAAAATCATACTTTTACAGATTACAAGTACAGGAATCTATGTCACAAATAAGAATATGATGAAGAAGATGAAGGACTATAAAATGAAGAAGAATAATAGTTTAAAAAGAACAATATGAGTAATGTTAACAAAAAGATGAAAAGCAAGAAGTTTTAGAAGAAGATAAAGAAGGTGAAGATGAAGAATAATTTGATGACAAAGATGATGCTGCTGAAGATTATGAAGGAGAAAGTGTGGCAAAAGTTAAAAAGGTGAAGAGCATGGAAGTTGTGAAACATACATATTTGCCAAAATAGAAAAAAGGTTAACAACATTGTCAATTTCTTCGTCAATCCGAACGTATTTCCTAAAAAAAAAAAATTAATGCTATTCCATTGGATTGGGTTAAACATCTATGCCTTTAATGTCTCCTCAACCTCCCCCAATACATTCTACATTACTCTTTGTTGTTTTCCTTCATGTACAATTAACCTACAAGGCAAGAATGGGTTTTTTTTAATTTCGATATTTTGTTCCCATAGACTTACATTGGACTTCCGGTATCGGTATCGGGTATCGCCGATATTTTTTGGGTATCGGCGATACCATTCCGATTCCGATACTTTTGGATATCGGAAAGTATCGCTCAACTCTACTGATGAGATCTTTGTGTTTGGAAGCTAACTAGCGATCATATAGCGATCGCACCAATGATCTCGCCAGGTCGTGTCGTTGTCGTGATCGCTAGTGCGATCGCTAAGTGTGACAGACTCAGTGCCTTAAGACCTCAGTCCAGAGCCTCTCACCTAGCCAAATTAGTTCTCATACTTTGCACTGACGATGGCCAATAGCCCGAAAAACCATATCTGTAAACTGAGATACTGATTTGGCTTTTATCCTAAAGGGTACTTCACACATAGCGAGATTGTTAGCGAGATCGCTGAAACATCACAGGTCTTGTGACGCAACAGCAACCTCGCCAACGATCTCGCTCTGTGTGACACATAGCGGCAACCGGCCCCCCACTGCGATATCGCTGATCGTCATCGAATGTCCTAGACCATTTTTTGATCATTGGTGTCTCGCTGGCCAGCATGCATCGCTGTGTTTGATGAAATGACAACGACGAGCGACCTCGTTGGCGACTCAGAACTCAGGGACGCAGGCGTGATTTTGCTTTGTTTTTTCAACGCCCCCCCAGCTCCGATTGGTGGCCACTACTGCGACCTCATCATAAAAGAAGACAACGTAGTAGCGCTTCTGGCCTTTGTTCCTGCACGCTGTGGATCGTATTATACGGTTTTCCTTCAGCGTCCCTGTCTGAGTCGCTAGTGCGTTATTATTCGTGGATTTCACTACCCGGTTTGCTTCAGCGTCCTAGTCTGAGTCGCTAGTGCGCAATTATTAGTGGATCTTACTACACCTGGTTGCTCCGTCTGCAAGGTAGGCATTGTTTGGGGTCTCAAATTAGGATCTTTGTAGCGTTTCCTATTATAAGTCAGCTATCAATTATATGCAATCATAACTCTATTCTACATTGTGGTCATGCTTTTACACTTGCAAGCAAATCGGGGGCTACTTGGCTTCTGTGTACATACGCTTTGGCATGGGCAGCCATTTTAGTTTTCCTGCCCCGCCCACCCCCTCCATTGTAGGATCTTTGTAGCATTTTCTTTTATAGGTTTATAGAGTTTAAGTCCTCGTTTTCTCTGAAGAGGCAATTTGCATACAGTCCTGGTTTAGAAATAAGCAGATTTCTCTGATAAGATATATTACAAAGCTGCCTATTTTCATGAATATTATTTATTTATTAAAAATTTAATTGATGGTTATGCTTTAATCAATATAAATATTTATTGTGTAAAAAACACAAGAACGTAAACAGGACGAATAAGAACATTTGAAAACTCCCCATTGCACAAGCAGCTGTATACTAGGTCAAAAACCGTCACTCGGATAAAATCCAAATGACTGCCATTAAAATAAATAGTAACCGATATAATGGCTATCTGAAATAGATATAAATAGATGCTACCCCCAAAGTAATGTCAAATAGTATTCAATAAAGAGAAAAAAGTGCAATATACATGTACAGATAATATATTCTTTCTAAACTGCATTATTTATGTATCATCTGCACATGTTTGCTCCACCTCTCTTCAGTATTAAAAACAATTTGATATTACTTTAGGGCAGGGGTGAACCTAGCCTCTCTGCTGCCTGAAGCAAACTGCAAAACAGCGCCCCCCATTGTAAAATCAGTACAAATAAATCTGGTTTACTCTTACTAGCCTAACGCGATGCACATGTGAAATACATACACTTTTAAATAGGAATATGTTTGCAACATCGATTTTTATATTTGTCAAGGTTCTGTATAAGTAGTACACCTTGTAAACACATGGCTCCACTCCGTAAACCTTGTACACATGCGGCTTTGCACCAAACACCTCATATACATGCGGTTCTGCTCCGTACACACGCGACTCTGCTCCATACACATGGGACTCCACTCCGTACACCCCGTACACACATGGCTCTGCTCCGCTCCGTACACACACGGCTCAAGCACGTAGCCCTGTGTGTACAGAGCTGAGCAGCTCAGCTCCGTACACTTCGTACACACAGGGCTCCATTTCGTACGCCCCGTACACAAACAGCACTGCTACATCCACCTCGTACACACACGGCTCCGCTCCATACATCTCGTACATACACGGCTCCGCTCCGTACACCTCGTACACACACGGCTCCGCTCCGTACACCTCGCACACACACGGCTCCGCTCCGTACACCTCGTACACACACGGCTCCGCTCCGTACACCTCGTACACACACGGCTCCGCTCCGTACACCTTGTACACACACGGCTCCCCTCCGTACACCTTGTACACACACGGCTCCGCTCCGTACACCTCGTACACACACAGCTCCGCTCCGTACACCTCGTACACACACGGCTCTGCTCCGTACACCTCGTACACACACGGCTCCGCTCCGGTACACCTTGTACACACACGGCTCCGCTCCGTACACCTTGTACACACACGGCTCCGCTCCATACACCTCGTACACATGGCTCCGCTCCGTACACCTCGCACACACACAGCTCCGCTCCATACACCTCGCACACACATGGCTCCACTCCGTACACCTCGCACACACACGGCTCCACTCCGTACACCTCATACTCACACAGCTCTGCTACATCCACACTGTAAACCCCTCCTGATCCCAAACATAAAGTTACCGTCATCCAGCATCATGACAACCAGCACAGCAGAGTCCTGCACACAGGGAGCCTGACCATGTGACCCCTGACTCCTCCCCTCCTGTGACCTCATCACAGGTCCTGTGCGCACAGAGGAGGACAGCTAGCAAAGTCATTGCTCTGCTGTAAGAAGCTGAAGTGGAGAGCTGGGAGGGCGAGGAAGGGGTGCATGGAGGGCATGGCGGCTTCTCTCACTGCGGGACACATAGCACCGTGATCAGAAGTGTAAACTGACTGTGTGACTCAGCAGGGATTAAGAAGAGCCGGCACCACACCACGTGTTCTGAGTTCCGCTCTGCCGCCCCCTAGCTTCAGTGCGGAGCCGCCGTCTGAGACAGAAGGCTCAACTCGCCTCATTATAGGTGCGCCCCTGCTTTAGAGGTAGTGTCTATTCATACCTATTTCAGATATTCATTATATCTACATGGATCAATTGTTTATCATTAGAGATGAGCAAACTTGTTCGGAAAACATTAGTCAATCTCAAATTCAGCACAAACGTAGCTCATTTGGATTCATGTTCGGATTACAAAGCATTTTTCCTCAAAGTCAGCTAAATTTGGGCACAGTTGAGTAAATGATCGCGTTTCCAGTAATGCTTTTGTTAGGACTTTGTCTAGGATAGTGGTGCTGTATGATAAGCCGGGGGACGTGTTTTATGAGGGGAGGGAGTGGGTATAGGTCAAAGGATCGGCGGACGGTTATTTATTTATTTTATTAACTTAATGTGTGGAGTAACATGTCCCTGTCCATATAAAAAGCGGACATGTTGTTTTTTGCGCCATTTTGTCAGTGTAACAGCACAAAGAGGCTGCTCCTGCTGCAAGTTGTCATATAGTTTGATAGGATCCTGTGTGAAATCGACCTTCCAGCATCTAACTAGTTTGTGCTAATAGTGTTCTGCAATCAGGAGTCGACAATTCCTAATCAAAATCGTTTGGGCTAATAATGTGTTGCAGTCAGGAGGTCATATTTCCTAATTAAAATTATTTGGGCTAATGTTGTGCAGGCAGCAGTCAATATTTCTTAATGAAAATTGTCTGGGCTAATATTGTGGTGCAGGCACCAGGCCCCATTTTCTAATCAAAATTGTTTGGGTTAATATTGGGGTGCAGGAACCAGGCCCCATTTTCTTAGTCAAAATGGTTTGGACTAATATTGGGGTGCATGCCAGAGTCCACATTTCTTAATTAAAATCGTTTGGCTAATATTGTTGTGCATGCACCAGTCAACATTTCCTAATCAAAATCTTTTTGGCTAACATTGGGGTGCAGGCACCAGGCCCCATTTCCTATTCAAAAATGTTTTAGCTAATAATGGGGTGCAGGAACCAGACCCCATTTCCTAATCAAAATCATTTGGACTAATATTGAGGTACATGACAGAGTCCACATTTCTAAATCAAAATTGTTTGGGCTAATATTGCTGTGTATGCACCAGTCAACTTTTCCTAATCAAAATCGTTGGGATTAATATTGGGGTGCAGGTAGAAGTACACATTTCCTAATCAAAATCGTTTGGGCTAATATTGTGATGTAGGCAGGAGGCCACATTTCCTAATCTAAATCATTTAGGCTAGCATTGGTGTGCAGGCACAAGCCCACATTTCATAATCAAATTGTTTTGGTTAATACCCTCCCTTCTAACAGTCTCACATCCCTCCAATCTATCCTAAACACTGATGCGTGACTAATCCACCTATCCCTTGCTATTTCCTCGGCCTCTCCTTTCTTTTGTACTATATGCCACATTTTATATATTGTTGATTTTCTTTTTTTGTTATCCCCATTTTAAACACCATGCTATTATAGCATGCTTAGCAAAAACTGAACATTTTAATTAAAAAGGCTGCTAATACTGCAATCAACTTGTAAAAACACCTGTATCTTAGAAAATCTCACTGCAAACCTCACCCTATTTCTGAGCCTGTAGTATGACTGTTATTCTATTTCATCCAGTTTACTGACGTAGCAGCACCCTCTACCTCCGTATGTTTCCAGATTTTGCTGTTGCAATGACTTGTTTTTAGAAATGATTCAGCTTTATTTTAGTGGAAAATATAAAAAATGAACTCCTACAGAATTACCCAAGTAGAGCTTTGAGGATGTTTTTGGCAGACATGGATTGTGAGTAATCTAAATGAGTAGTTTTACATTTTACAGCAGGGGAATAAATAGGACATTATGATCTAATAATCATATGTATATTTTTATTTAGCCTTTTTTATATTGTGCAATTGCAATAAAAAAGTGTAAAGCAAAATCTAATTCTGATCAATTATTTTTAAAATGGGCATAATATGTGAGATATTGTTATATGACATATATCTTACATGAAATTCTAAACTGAACAAAAAATAGAAAATCAGCTCATCATATGCCATAGCGTGCGACAGGCTGCTTCCTCTGACTAAGAGCAGAAAGACTAAGAGCACTAAGCACTAAGACGCTAAGTAGTAACAGTTCTCGCTCTGCTGAACTCCTGTGTAACATAAATTGCTAATCATCTGAACAGCCACCATGTACTACTGAATTCCTTTGCAGTAGATGTATAATAATAATAATCTTTATATAGCGCTAACATATTCCACAGCGCTTTACAGTTTGCACACATTATCATCGCTGTCCCCGATGGGGCTCACAATCTAGATTCCCTATCAGTATGTTTTTTGGAGTGTGGGAGGAAACCGGAGTGCCCGGAGGAAACCCACGCAAACACGGGGAGAACATACAAACTCCTTGCAGATGTTGTCCTAGGTGGGATTCAAACACAGGACTGCAGCGCTGCAGTGTTTCACTGAGCCACGGCGCCTTTTATGCAATCGCCTTCCCAAAAACAATAAGCCAGGTCTGGTTACTTCCATATTAAAGAAGCATTCCCATAAAAGTTGTTATCTTTTTAATTTATTAGTCATCATATTATATAGCACCGTGTAATTACAATTGCTCATTTTGCCTTTTTACTCAGTTAATTCTTCTGTTTTCCATTGATATGACATCACCTGGTTAAAAACTGACTAGCTGAATCTTTCTAAGCTCCATGTAGAAACTTGAAGTCTATTTTCCTTGTATGAGTCATGAGTCACTGCAAAAGTCCCTGACAAAGGGGGAGGAGGGAGCAGCTGAGTCAAGAGGAGAATGATAAATGTAGGGAAAAGAGACTTCCTCTTTCTACACAGAGCAGGGAAAAGAGAAAAAATTACTTGGTAGAAAGGCAACATAAACAAATGTAAGTACACAGTGCTGTATAATAAATATGATGATGCAATATATTAAGATGATAAAAAGATGAGCTTTTTAAAAAGGATTATTGTGGTAAAAAATGTAAAAGCGCCATAGGACAGCTCTTTTCCACATATATTTGTCCATTACAATCTTTAAGCATGTTCACATAAGGAAATGTTACTGTAAAACATGCCAAGGGTGTATGTTGTGAATGTGTTAGAAATGAATTCTGAGCAGAAGCTCCCTCTGGTGGTTACAGACAGTACTGAACTATTCAATGAAGATTGTGAAGATTGGCAATCAGGTGTTACAGACTGGTCTTATATAAGGGAGGTTCCCTCCCATCAGGGTTGCCAGTGATCAATTGTTTTTGTCTCAACTTTGGTTCCTGGTTCTCTTGGAAGCTTGCTGTGTCTTGCCTGCATCTTCTGCCCCAGTTGGGGCTGCCAATGTGTTAATGCCAACACTCCTGTTTTTTCTGCCTCTCCCCAGGCTCAGGATGTTCCTGACTTTTTGACTGATTTTTCTGATGTGTTTAGCGAAAGTAATTAAATCTGCATCCTTGCCCCTCCATAGGAGCTATGACTGCGCTATTGAATTAGTGCCTGGTAGTAAATTCCCTAAAGGTCGCCTTTTTAACTTGTCTGTACCTGAACATGACGCTATGCGGTCTTATATCAAGGAGTCATTGGAGAAGGGTCATATCAGACCATCCTCTTCACCCTTGGGTGCCGATTTTTTCTTTGTGGCCAAAAAGGATGGTTCATTAAGGCCGTGTATTGATTATCGTCTCTTGAACAATATCACTGTGAAATATCAATATCCGTTACCCTTGATTTCTGACCTGTTTTCCAGAGTGAAAAGTGCTACTTGGTTTACCAAGCTTGACCTCAGGGGGGCGTATAACCTTATTCGCATTAAGCACGGGGATGAATGGAAGATGGCATTTAATACCCCAGAGGGGTCTACCAGTCCTTCATGAATGACATTTTCAGGGATTTTGTGGATAAATTTCTGATTGTTTATTTGGATGATATCTTGATTTTTTCCAATGACTGGGACTCTCATGTGAAACATGTTCGGACTGTGTTCCAGATTTTGAGAGAGAATGCTCTGTATGTGAAGGGATCAAAGTGTCTTTTTGGCGTACAGAGGATCTCATTTCTGGGATTCATTTTGTCCCCATCTGTTATTGAAATGGACCCGGTCAAGGTTCAGGCCATCTGTGATTGGGTCCAACCTACTTCATTAAAGGCTCTTCAGAGATTCTTGGGTTTTGCCAATTTTTATCGTAAATGTATTGGTAATTTCTCTGTTATTGTTAAACCATTACAAGTAAAAAAAGGGGGAAGCCAGCGCCGCACATGATCAGCATGAAATAATTTAAGTGCATCTGCACATGTTGAATTCTAACTGTTTTTTAAAATGAGACATTTAGCAAATAATTGATCAATTCTTTGAGCTACCCCGCCACGGCAAGGCATTCTCATATGGGGCAGTACCTACTCTACGTTTTTCATTTTCACTGTGCCATTGCGGCCTCCTGAATTATTAAAAGCATAACTGCAAAAAAACTGTAAAAGCAAGACTGCAAAAACTGCAAAAGTACCTGGAGCATAAATGAATCACCCCCATGGTGCCAGTAAGACAGATGCAGGTAAAGGCCGACCAGGTCCAGGGATGGACATTTCAGATCTGACCTCCACATTCGCCAAACCAGCAGCCACAGATAAAGAGTGAAACAGGCACAGGCACAGGTGCACAATTACATATAGCCTGGGGCAGGGCAGGGCTGCTGTATGTGTGTACAGCAGCCTAAGTCAATTAAAAGAAAGAAAAAAAAACAGATAAAATAACATGCATAACCCGGCGCGCACGGCAACTAGTGGTGGTCAGCCACTTACCAATACAAGTAAAAAAAGGGGGAAGCCAGCGCCGCACATGATCAGCATGAAATAATTTAAGTGCATCTGCACATGTTGAATTCTAACTGTTTTTTAAAATGAGACATTTAGCAAATAATTGATCAATTCTTTGAGCTACCCCGCCACGACAAGGCATTCTCATATGGGGCAGTACCTACTCTACGTTTTTCATTTTCACTGTGCCATTGCGGCCTCCTGAATTATTAAAAGCATAACTGCAAAAAAACTGTAAAAGCAAGACTGCAAAAACTGCAAAAGTACCTGGAGCATAACTGAATCACCCCCATGGTGCCAGTAAGACAGATGCAGGTAAAGGCCGACCAGGTCCAGGGATGGACATTTCAGATCTGACCTCCACATTCGCCAAACCAGCAGCCACAGATAAAGAGTGAAACAGGCACAGGTGCACAATTACATATAGCCTGGGGCAGGGCAGGGCAGGGCTGCTGTATGTGTGTACAGCAGCCTAAGTCAATTAAAAGAAAGAAAAAAAAACAGATAAAATAACATGCATAACCCGGCGCGCACGGCAACTAGTGGTGGTCAGCCACTTACCAATACAAGTAAATTGTATTTTTTTAATTGTTAAACCATTGACTGATTTGACCAAGAAGGGTTCTGATGTGGTGAATTGGCCTCCTGAGGCAGTCTCTGCGTTTCATGAACTTAAGCAGAGATTCACTTCTGCTCCTGTTCTACGGCAGCCTGATGTTTCTCTGCCATTTCAGGTGGAGGTTGATGCCTCTGAAATTGGGGCAGGTGCCGTTTTGTCCCAAAGAGATCCAGAGACCTCTAAAAGTAACCCTTGTGCCTTTTTCTCTCGAAAATTTTCTCCAACTGAACGTAATTATGACGTGGGTAATCGGGAGTTATTGGCCATGAAGTGGGCTTTTGAAGAGTGGAGACATTGGTTGGAGGGAGCCAAACATCAGGTGGTGGTCCTCACAGACCATAAGAATCTGGTTTATCTGGAATCAGCCAAGCGACTTAATCCTAGACAGGCCAGGTGGGCCTTGTTTTTCATACATTTTAATTTTGTGGTTACCTTTCTTCCTGGCACTAAGAATGTTAAAGCGGATGCCCTCTCGAGGAGTTTCCTTGCGGATTCTCCTGAGTTATCTGATCCTGCTGGTATTTTGAAAGAGGGTGTAGTTCTTTCCGCCATCTCGCCCAATTTGAGACTGGCTCTGGAAGGGTGTCAGGAGGATAAACCCGAGCGCTGCCCTATTGGGAAATTGTTTGTCCCAGACCGGTGGAAAAAGAGTGTGATGTCTGAGATTCATTGTTCCGCGTTGGCCGGTCATCCCGGAATTTTTGGTACCAGAGACTTGGTTAGTCGGTCCTTTTGGTGGCCTACTTTGTCTCGTGACGTCAGGGAATTTGTGCAGTCCTGCGGGACTTGCTCTCGCTCCAAGCCTCGCTCTAGTGGTTTGTTGATGCCATTGCCTGTGCCCAAGAGACCATGGACCCATATCTCTATGGATTTCATTTCCGACCTCCCTGTTTCTCAGAGAATGACCGTTATCTGGGTGATTTGTGATAGGTTTTCCAAAATGATACATCTTGTGCCATTACCTAAGTTGCCTTCCTCCTCCGAATTGGTGCCTTTGTTCCTTCAGCACGTGGTTCGGTTACACGGCATTCTTGAGAACATTGTGTCTGACAGAGAAGTCCAGTTTGTTTCCAGATTTTGGAGGACTTTTTGTTCTAAACTTGGTGTTCAATTGTCTTTCTCCTCGGCTTTTCATCCTCAGACCAATGGACAAACTGAGAGAACAAACCAGACATTGGAGACTTATCTGAGATGCTTTGTGTCTGCTGATCAGGATGACTGGGTCTCTTTTTTGCCTTTGGCTGAGTTTGCTCTTAATAATAGGGCTAGCTCTGCCACTTTGATATCTCCATTTTTCTGCAATTTTGGGTTTCACCCTCGATTTTCTTCGGGACAGACGGAGGCTTCTGTCTGTCCAGGTGTTGACTCTGTTGTGGAGCGTATGCAGCAGATTTGGGACCAGGTAGTGGAGAGGTTGTCCCTCTCTCAGGAGAGGGCCCAGCGGTTTGCCAACCGGCATAGGACTGATGGTCCTCGGTTTGAAGTGGGGGACTTGGTCTGGTTGTCCTCAAGAAATATCCCTATGAGAGTTGCATCTCCTATGTTTAAGCCTAGGTTCATTGGACCTTATAAGATCATGGAGATTCTTAATCCTGTTTCCTTTCGTTTACTTCTTCCAGGGACATTTAAGATCCATAACGTGTTCCACAAGTCCTTATTGAAGAGGTTTGTCGAGCCAGTGGTTCCTATGGCTGCGCCTCCTGACCCTGTTTTGGTTGAGGGCAATCTGGAGTATGTGGTTGAGAAAATATTGGATTCTCGTTTTTCTAGACGGAAACTCCAGTATTTGGTTAAGTGGAGAGGTTATGGTCAGGAGGACAATTCTTGGGTGTTTGCTTCGGACATCCATGCTAGGAGACTGATCCGTGCGTATCACAGAGCTCATCCTGACCGACCTGGTTGCCCAAATGAGGGTTTGGTGACCCCTCCTCAAGGGGGGGTACTGTTGTGAATGTGTTAGAAATGAATTCTGAGCAGAAGCTCCCTCTGGTGGTTACAGACAGTACTGAACTATTCAATGAAGATTGTGAAGATTGGCAATCAGGTGTTACAGACTGGTCTTATATAAGGGAGGTTCCCTCCCATCAGGGTTGCCGGTGATCAATTGTTTTTGTCCCAACTTTGGTTCCTGGTTCTCTTGGAAGCTTGCTGTGTCTTGACTGCATCTTCTGCTAACAGATAAGATATTTTCTGCTTTTATTTTTGTGATTGCTTTTTGCATTTTGTCCTGCACTTCTGTGGAGGTCAGCCAGGTCCCCTCCGGGGGCTTGTGCTCCTCTCAGTTTATCTGAGCCACTGTTATTTGTTAATTTGCCTTTTCCAGTTTTTTCAGTGGCTGCTGCATAGTTTTGTTACACCAGAGAACTAATTTAGGTGGTAGAGGTCGTGTGATCTCAGGTGTTTTTGCAATTTGTGAGTTGGTATTTTTTTAGGGTTTTTTGGATTGCAGTAAATGTCCTTCCTATCCTTTTCTTTCTAGGAAGATTTGGCCCCAACGTTTGCTCATACTATTTTCTGTCTGTGTCTGTATTACCTCTTGTCTAACCGCCATTACATGTTTGGGGGCTTCCTATGTTCTTTGGGGATCTGCTCCGGGGCAGATAGTTTTCCTCTTTCTATCTTTAGGTGTAGTTAGCTTCTCAGGCTGTGACGAGGCGTCTAGGACCAACGTAGGTACGCTCCACGGCTGCCTTTAGTTGTGGTGGTTAGTCAGGGTACTGCAATCCAGTAGATTCCAACCTCTCTGGTGTATTGCCTTTTTTGCCTGCTCTCCTTTGCTTCTCATTGATGAAAGGCTTTATTCTAGCTTTACTTGACTTGAGCCCTGCCTCTAGGAGCCTGTTACAAAATGTTCTTGCCATGCACTTCACCTCAGCTGCCATTTGCCATACCTTTTGTAGGTCACTTGATATCATCCTGCGGTTGCTTAGTGACATTCAAATAAGATGACGATCATCCCAGTCAGTGGAGAGTCGTTTTCGCCCTCTGCCGGTCTGTAGCTTTGTTATCCCCAATGTCTGCTGCTTGACCTCGTTGTAATGAACTGCATCAAAGAAATTTTAAGGATGGAGGCAACACAACCCTCACTGTATCCATGTGCTAGAAAAGCCAAAATTGAGCCCTTCTTTTCCTCACTCAAAACTTTTCTTTTCAACTCCTTTGGCATGGTTAAAAGTTTTTTTTGATTCCTATTACGGTACTTTTGGGATACTACTAGCACTTGTTTTGCCATCCAGTTTGTCCTATTGCAAGAGGATTGTGAACACCACAGTAGTGTTTTTTATACTTTTCTTCGTTACATAAGATTTGGTTCAGGTGATCACCTAACCAGAAGCACATTAAGTAGAATGAGGTGTACTCTGGTTGTAATTCAGCTGACACTGGAATGGAATGGCTGTCAGACATGTAGAGAAGCTGATTTTTATAAAACTGCAGTGTTTTTTTAATTTTTGCCAGAGCTGTATATTTGGAATAGTGGGTTACATAATAATTAGTGATCAGTGAACGTGCTCGCCACTACTTGTTACTAGCCCGAGTATCACAGTATTCGGTGTACTCGTCGAGCACCGAGCATTTTCGGGATTAGTCGGCGGGAACTCGGGTCTCCACATTGCTTTTTTGGTGGTCTTTAGAGACCCAATCACGATGCAGGGATTGTCTGCCAGGCAATGAAACGCCGCAGCCATCTATGTTGTGGTTATGCAGTGATTGGCTGGCTGCACAGCATCATCAGGGGTATAAGAGACCGGACGCCGCCCTGCTCGTCGCATTCAGCTCTGGATTTATATAGTGTAGGAAGAACTGCTGCCGAGATAGGGTCAGATTTGGGGATTTCTTAGTCAGTGTGGGGTTTACCATTCTACAGTTCTCAAATTCAGCTAAACCAACAGTCCTTCTAAGGACTATTTCCGGAGTATATAGGTTCCAGTGTTAGGTAGGCATGGGATTGTACGTCGCTCTATACATATCAGTGCAAGGCCTGCAAGCGATGTATGTGTGTATATACATATCATTGCATACATCAAGAGGGTCCATTCCCTTCCTGTCTGCTGGTGCTGCTGCTGCTACCTATAGGATATATTGACAGTATATACCTAGCCCCAGGTCTAATTGGCTTGGAAAAATTTTTTGGCTGGAGTAATAGAGATTATTTTACTGCAAAGCAATCCAGAGCCCTTTTTTCTCTCCATTTGCTTTTTGACAGTGCACAATAAAGCCAGATCCTTTTCCTAGCACAGCGTGAAAATCCTGCAATTTTAAAATCACTTTTGAGTGCGCAGAGAAATATTTAATTTTTATGTGGCACGGTAGAGTAGAGTTTTTATTGAGTGTCTTACACAATTTCTTGACACCATTTTGCTGAACCCCCCAAAAAATACATACAGTCCACAAATTTTACAGTGCGGTATATCTGTGATACACCTCATCCATCCATCTGCTAAGAATATTGGTAATTTTAGCCCTAAATTCCATTTTTTTTTTTTTGCTATTTGTCACTGTAGTTATATACAGCACTATTTAGCCTAAAAAAAGTAAAAAATACAAGCCACAGAATTGTCAGTGTGGTATCTCTGTGCCAACTCATATATCTGCGTGCTCCATGTTTGGCCATTTTACTCCGATTTTCAATTTTTTTCCTGTGTTTCATTCTAGTTATATACAGCACTATTTAGCCTACAAAAAAATACATGCCACAGATTTGTCAGTGTGGTATCTCCGTACCAGCTCATATATCTGTGTGCTCCAAGTTTGCCCATTTTAAGCCTGTTTTACATTGTTTTCCTGTGTGTCACACCATTTTGCTGAAGCCCCCAAAAAATACATACAGTCCACAAATTTTACAGTGCAGTATATCTGTGATACACCTCATCCATCCATCTGCTAAGAATATTGGTCATTTTAACCCTAAATTCCATTTTTTTTTTGCTATTTGTCACTCTAGTTATATACAGCACTATTTAGCCTAAAAAAGCATAAAATACAGGCTACAGATTTGTCAGTGTGGTATCTCCCTAAAAGCCTCATTTATCTGTGCCAAAAATTTGGCCATTTTAGGCCTACATATTCTGGTGTTTTTGCAGTCTGTTACCGTACTTATTGACACAAATCTTATAAGCCAAAAAACAATTTTACCTACAGTCCAGATAAGTAAAAGTGTGGTTTTCCCACACATGTATCACATACAAGTTGGCTCCCAAATCAGTCATTTGTATTGACCGTGTATAATATTCTTGTCCATTTACAATGGGCAAGGTGCGTGGCAAGGGACGGGGAAGTGGACGTGATGGTAATGGTGCATGCCGAGGTGGAGGCCGTGGCCAAGCTGAAATTGGGCCACCATAAACACCCACATGTCCTAGGGGACCTCAGCAAGACAGTAGTATTGAAGCCCGAGCAGTGTGAAAAGGTTGTTGGTTGGATAGCTAATAATACTTCCAGTTACTTATCCACCACCACCAGAACCCTTTCTTCCACATGGTCAAGTCAGAGTATCCGTGAATCTGGACCGCATATTCCTCACCCTGATCCCCTTCCTCCCACCATGCTGAGTGCCCTGAGACAATGATCCCACACTCAGACACTCCAAAGAGCTGTTCAGTTTTCCATTTGGAGATTCGTGCCTTTTGCCTGGTCCACTTGAAGCAGGGCAAGATAATATTTCATGTAGCGATGCACAAATATTTGAGCAGCCACAGTCACAAGAGGTGGACGATGATGAAACACAATTGCCAGAAAGTCACGAGGAGGACCAGGGTGCGGAAGTGGAAGATGAGGTGGTGGATGATATAGTAACAGACCCAACCTGGCAGGAGGACATGCAGAGCAAGGAAAGCAGCACACAGGGGGAGGTAGCAGTGTGGTGGCTGCAGACAAAAGGCATGCAACACCAACATGACGGAAGTTGCCAGTCCAACTGTTAGGTCTTCCCGAGTCTGGTTATTTTATAGAGACTCTGATGATAACCCCAAACAGGCCATTTGCAACACCTGTCATGCCAGCATCAGCAGGGGTAACAAAACTACCAGCCTTACCACCACTAGCATGATCAGGCACATGGCAGCAAAGCACCCGACTTGTGGGCCCAACCCCTGGCTGCAGGAACAGTGTCTGTGGGTGATACCACTGCTTCTTCCGCTGTTGTGCATGCAAGCCAATCCCCTGTCCATGGTGCATGCGAAGATGCCTCCTGCCCTGCACCTGCCGTTGCCCATAGTCAAATAGCACCATCATCAAGCACGTCCACGTCCTTCTCCCAGCGCAATCTTCAGTTGTCCATACCCCAGTCATTGGAACATAAAAGGAAATACGCAGCCAACTCCCCACAGGCCACAGTACTTAATTTTCATATTTCTTGTCTGCTTGTGGTCAAAATGTTGCCTTTTAGGCTCATGGAGATGGAAGCCTTCAGCCTTCCGCAACCTGATGGCGGCGGCCATCCCAAGGTACTCTGTCCCCAGCCACCACTATTTCTCCCGTGGTTCCGTCCCAGCATTACACAAGCCCGTGTCCCACATTACCCGTGCCCTCAACAATGCAGTTACTGGAAAAGTACACCTAACCACGGACACATGGACAAGTTCTTGTGGCCAGGGACGGTACATCTCAATGACGGCACACTGGGTTAACATAGTGGAAGCCAGGACCCAGTCAGACCTCGGGATGGAACACATCCTCCCGATGCCAATGATTGCGGGCCCTACGTCAATCAGGGTTGCCCCCACTGTGTACAGCTCCTGCACCTCCTCCTCCTCCTCTTTAGCCTACGTCTCCAAAATGAGCACATCAGTCATAAGCTGGAAGTACTGCAGCACTGCCAAAACTAAGCGGCAACAGGCTGTGCTTAAGCAAATTTGCTTAGGTGACAAACCGCACAATGCTGAAGAGCTGTTGGCAGCTCTGAAAGAGCAGGCAGATGTGTGGCTTACACAGCTGAATCTCCAGCAAGACATGGTTGTGTGTGACAATTGCAGGAACCTGATGGTGGCTCTGAGGCGAGGTGAACTGACACATGTACCATGCCTGATCCATGAGCTTAACCTCGTTGTTCAACGTTTTCTAAAAAGCTGCCCGGAGCTGCTGGATCTGCTGGTGTGCCCATTTTAGAAAGTCAGTGACAGCTTCAGCCACCCTTGCCGTGCTTCAGCAGCTATTGCAAATTCGGGCTCACCGACTGGTGTATGATGTCCCCATGCATTGGAACTCTAGACTGCATATGTTGGAAAGGATTTGTGAGGAGAAGCGGGCAGTTGTTGAATACCAGCATCAACAAGGCCATCATTTTTCAGGTTTGACTCCACACATAAGACCTCAGGAGTGGATATGGATGTCAGACGTATGTAACATCCTCCAAAACTTTGAGGAGTTCACCAAGATGGCGAGCAGCGATGACGCCATAATTAGCGTCACCATCCCGCTCATCTGCATTCTGAAAAGCTCTCTTCTCACAATGATAGAGGATGCATTGCAGGCAGAGCACGAGGACATGGATCAAGAAACCATACAGGGTGATTATGCACAGCCCATCCTCATGTCATCCCAACGTGGATTGGTTGGCATTGAGGAATAGGAGGAGGAGGAAGAACAGGAGCTCCTTTCATGCACTATAGACGGTACTACAAGCACAACTGTCATACCGTCTGTTCAGCGTAGCTGGTCTGAGGACAGGGAGGAAGAGGAAAGAGGAGAGGATACCTTGATCAGTCATCCTGCTGGTGAGGACATGGAAGGCTTGCCTGTTACCAGTCTGGCAAGCATGGCTGACTTTATATTGCGCTGCCTTTCCCATGACCCTCGCATTGTAAAAATATTGGGTAACAGTCATTACTGGGTAGTGACACTTTTAGACCCATGCTACAAGGAGAACTTTCAATCTCTTTTTCCAGAGGCAGACAGGTGTACTAAAATGGGGCAATACCAGAGGGCCATTGTTGCAGAATTATTAAAAAAATTCCCATCTCAAAATGTTGGCGGCAGAGATCACAGTTCCTTGGCCAACCAAGGAGGACAGGCGAGAGAGGCACAACTCTAATCCAGCAGAGGCAGGGGAACACTGGCAAAGTTTTGGGACAGTTTTCTCAGACCCTCCCATCGCCCTGGCCCAGATGCATGGGGTAATCTCACAAGGAATGCAATGCTTTATAAGATGCCGAGGGAGTACCTTGCTGACCGTACCCACATCCTCCGTGTTTCCTCAGTGCCATTTAATTATTGGGTATCCAATCTGGACACATGGCATGAACTGGCTCTTTACGCCTTGGAGGTCCTGGCCTGCCCTGCAGCTAACGTTTTGTCAGAACGTGTTTTTAGTGCCGTTGGTGGAATTATCACAGATAAGCGCATTCGCCTTTCAATGGAAAATGCAGACAGGCTGACTCTTATAAAAATGAACAAGGGATGGATTGGGCCAGACTTCTCGACACCACCAAATGATGAGAGCGAAACATAAACTCCAATGTAGTGTCTTTTTGGGAGTTGTATTCCCATGCACCTCTTCACACCCACATGTGGGTATACGCGTCCTGATTTTGGCTATTTGGTGTCCTCCTCCTTTTCATCCTCACCGTTCACCACTACTCGAACACCAGGGTGAACGTATTTCGTCATGCTCCAGCCACTCTATTTTTTTGACAAGGGTGTTATGATGCCCATCACCAAATTAAAAAAAATATGTACCCCCCAAGGGGAAACGTTTGCCAGGCCATACATGTAGTGTATGGGAACTGCAATTCTACGAGACCCACTCCTTTACATTGGGCCTGTTTTTTAATGAGAAAACCAAAAAACAAGACACAAATATCCTAAAATAAAATAAAAAAAATATTATTGAAAAAGATGCATGAAGGTAGTAATAATAATAAGGGTATTTAGTAAACATAATTATGATCAAAAGAATGTACAAGCCATCCCGCCACGTCAAGGCAACCCTTGTGGGACATTCCTAACTCTTGTATTAAAAACCTTTCCACTTGTCAAGTGACATAAATGTGAACAATGGCAGAGAGACTGAACCCACCAGTAAAAGCATAGGCCAGACAGGATGGATTTCCCAGCTCAGAAACAGGGCGGTCATACCCTTATATGCACAAGATGCGCTTTGAACTAAATGAAAAACTAGATCTGAGCTGAAAAAGTAAGTTAATGTGCATGTAAAATGTAAATGCATATTAACACATGACCATTACACAGAGAAAACCAAAAAACAAGACACAAATATCCTAAAATAAAATAAAAAAATTATTATTGCAAAAAATGCATGAAGGTAGTAATAATAATAAGGGTTTTTAGTAAATATAATTTTGATCAAAAGAATGTACAAGTCATCCCCCCACGTCAAGGCAACCCTTGTGGGACAGTCTCTGCCCTTGTTCACATTTATGTCACTTGACAAGTGGAAAGGTTTGACTGGGGAGACCTGTGTGTCCTAAACGGTGCCTTCCCCCCCCTTCCCACCAAACCAATAAAGAATACATAACCAGGCCTAGATGGGTTGAACAGGTCAGTCACAGTTTATTTATTACCAAAGCAGAGAAGGGCAATTACATTTCGTAACGGGCAATTTGGCCAACGAGCGGTCACGAACCTTTGCCCTCCTCTGTTAATCCGCTGTGACTTAGTCTTGCTAACAAAGTTTTATCATATATACATTAATTTTTTTTATATATATATATATATAAAAATCGTACATATCACACGTATATACATATCTCCGTCGCACTTAGTATGGCAGTTTACCCCCGTTGAAATATGTAAGGGAGGGAGGGTGGGACAACAGCTTCCCAGTGACCGCCGGAGGGGAAAGGAAGTCGCTGACCTGAACACCTAGATTTAACCCCTGAAGGTGTGTCCGCAGATGCCTTCCCCTCCAAGGTCACTGGACAGCTGGGCATCTCAATTAGTACATCACCGAGGGGGTGGTGCGAGGGGGGTGAATTGGGTACGGACCGTATTTTTCTAGCTTTTATTTTATGGGCTCCCCGGTCAGAGGCACACTCCTTAGGCAGTACTGTGCCTGCCAGACTGGGGAGACCTGTGTGTCCTAAACTGTGCCTTAACCCCCCCATTCCCACCAAACCCATAAATAATACACAACCAGGTCTAGATGGGTTAAACAGGTCAGTCACAGTTTATTAATTACCAAAGCAGAGAAGGGCAATTACATTTCGTAACGGGCGGCTCATGGCTGAGATCCTGTCCTCGATCATCAGGCGATTTGGTCAATGAACGGTCATGAACCTTTGCCCTCCTCCGTTAATCCACCACGGAGGATCCTGTGTATGACCTACACAGGACTCCGACCCCCACCCATCACCATTAGGGCCTGTTCAACCCTATTCTGCAGGCCGGACAAAAATATATCAGCAATACAGCAGAGTTGGAGTGAGCAGAACGCCGGGTGGTGAGTGTACTGACAGGACCTGTGGTCACGTGACCACAGGGGGCGGGGCTTAGCATCCTGCAGCTGGAGATGAGTGCAGGATGTGTTCAGGATGCTACAGGGACCCTGAGCAGAGGAGAAGGGAAAGGGGGTCACCGGATACCAGGGAAAGGATGGGGCACCAGAGGGAGACGAAATCCAAGACAAGCCGAGGTCAGTAACGAGAGCGGCAACGTGGTATACAAGGAGCAGGCTAATCAAGAATAGTCAGGGACGTGGCAGGAGTCAGAAAACCAGAGAAGCAGATACACAGTACAGAATCAAGAGGCAAAATCACAACGGGAAACAGAACCGAGTCAGTACCATACAAGCAAGCGAGAACACAGGCACAGGCAAACAGAGGTCAACACACTCAGCCAAGGTCAAAAGAGTAACTGTCTGGGATTGGAGCTTTCCAGGGCTATAAGAAGCTCTCCCCGAACCAAGGAGAGGCCACAATAATAAACCCCTGGTGTGCAGGTCAAACCTGCACTGGGATCATGACAGTACCCCCCTCTCAATGGGGGGGCCTCTGGACCCCCAGTCTTCTCCGGGTACCTGGCATGGAAAGTCCGAATCAGGCGATCCGCATGTACAGAGTGAGCAGAGACCCATGAGCGATCCTCCGGTCCATATCCCTTCCAGTGGACCAGGTACTGCAAGGAGCGGCGTACCTGCCGAGAGTCAACAATATGTCCGACCTCATACTCCAAGTGACCCTCCACTAGCACTGGAGGAACAACAGACTCTGTGATCTCCTTGACAGACCCCATGGGTTTCAATAGAGATTTATGGAACACATTGGTTATTTTAAGGATGCAGGGAGACGTAACCTATATGCCACTGGATTGACCATCTCCACAATCTCGGACGGACCGATGAACTGCGGTCCCAATTTAGCTGATGGTACCTTCAAGTTTATGTTACATGTGGAAAGTGAAACCTTCTCCCCCACCTGAAACATGTGTCCCGGGGCTCTCTTTTTATCCGCAAAATATTTATACCTCCCCTGGGCCCGAGAGATATTACGCTGAACTTCAGTCCAGATATTTTTTAACTGTTGAACGGATCCCTCCGCCCCTGGACAACTGTGAAAATTCCCCAAAATGGGGATTAAACCCATAATTGATCAGGAATGGGGACATGTTGGTGGATTGACTCACTCGGCTGTTAAAAGCGAATTCCGCCAATGGTAACGCATCACACCAATCCTCCTGTCTGGCGGAGGTCAGACACCTGAGAATCTGTTCCAAGGATTGATTGGTGCGTTCCGTCTGACCATTACTCTCCGGGTGATATGCCGACGAGAAGTGGAGTGAGATGCCCAATTTCTTAAAAAATGCCCTCCAAAATTTGGCCACAAACTGCAAACCTCTGTCAGACTTCAGGGTACCCCATGCAAACGGACTACATGCAGCACAAACAACCTTGACAATGTTTCTGCTGAGGGTAATGCTGCCAAAGGAATGAAATGGGCCTGTTTAGAAAACCTGTCCACCACCACCCAGATCACGGTATTGCCCCTGGAAGGTGGAAGACCGGTAATAAAGTCCATGGAGAGATGAGTCCATGGCCTATCAGGAACAGGTAAAGATATGAGTTCCACAGCCGGCCGGCTATGTGAGCTTTTGGAACGGGCACATACTCCACAAGCAGAAATAAATCTCTTAACATCGGACCCAAGTGAAGGCCACCAAAACCCCCTTGTCTACTGCCCCTCTAGTGGCCATGATACAGGGATGAGCACTCACTCAGCCTAGACTCATGAAACTCCTGCAGAAGTCTAGGCCGCAATAAATCTCGAACAAACAATTTCTCCCCTGGCCTGGCCGCCGGAGCTAGGAAATGAGCCCTCAAAATTTCTTGTTCCAACTCTGATGAGATCCCCGCCGCCACCTCCCCTGGACGAAGAATGGAGGACGGCGGCTCAGGGGGAGACACCGGGTCAAAACTTCTGGACAGGGCATCCGCTTTAACATTTTTGAACCCCGGTCAAAAAGTAATAGAGAAATGAAATCGTGGAAAAAAAAGTGACCAACAGGCTTATCTACAAGTAATCCTATTAGCAGATTCAAGGTATGCCAAATTTTTGTGATCTGTGATAACCTTGATAAGGTGAGTCGCCCCTTCCAATAAGTGCCTCCATTCTTCGAATGCCAGCTTGACCGCAAGAAGTTCTCTATTGCCTACATCACAGTTTCTCTCGGCGGAAGAAAACTTATTGGAGAAGAAGGCACAGGGTTTGAGTTTAGTAAGGGTGGCTAGTAGTTCACAAATCCTAAAAAGCGCTGGAGCCCCTTGAAATCTCGAGGCTGAACCCAGTCTGCAATCGCCAGCACCTTCTTAGGATCCATATGAAACCCCACACCAGACACAATCAGCCCAAAAAAGGACAGTTCCTGTACGAAAAACGAACATTTTTCCAATTTCACAAACAGTTGGTTCTCCCTGAGTCTCTGGAGAACTGTCCGTAGATGTTGCAAGTGAGACTGACTGTCCGGGGAATATACCAAAATGTCATCCAAATAAATGATAACAAAACAGCCTATCAGGTCTGAAAACACAACATTGATAAAGTTCTGGAAAATAGCAGGGGCATTAGTTAACCCAAAAGGCATAACCAGGTTTTCAAAGAGTCCCTCTGATGTGAGGAACGCTGTTTTCCATTCATCCCCTTCCCGAACCCTTATCAGATTGTAGGCCTCCCAGAGATCTAATTTGGAGAACCATTGGGCCTCTGATAACTGGTTACATAAGTCTGGAATGAGGGGAAGCGGGTAAGTGTTCCTAACCGTTATCTTATTAAGTTCCTGAAAGTCGAGGCACAGCCTCAAACCACCATCTTTCTTCTTCACAAAGAAGAATCCTGCTGCCACGAGTGAAACAGAAGGCCTGATATGCCCTTTGCGGAGACTCTCCTCTATGTACTCCTTCATGGCTTGGCGCTCTGGCCCGGACAAATTGAACAACCGAGCCTTGGGTAACTTGGCTCCGGGTACTAAACCAATGGCACAATCGTAGGGTCTATGTGTGGTGACAGCGCCTCAGCCTCGCTTTCAGAAAACACGTCTTCGAAATCCTTCAGGTATTCCGGAATACCCTCCAGACCGACAGACGACACAGATACGGATTTAACAAGAGATCCCTGGTTAAAACATTTATCCTTGCATCCCCATTGAGTGATCTCCCCCGTTACCCAATTAATGGTAGGATAATGGCAAGGCATCCCTAGTACCAGTCCCGCAGGCAAATTATCTAACACAAGACAACTAAGTTTTTCCACATGAGTGGGACCCACTTTCAGAGAAAAAAAGTTCAGACCTGAAACAGATACCATCCCGGGTAAGAGGGGACGAGTCAATTGCCACAAGTTTAACAGGATCCTGAAGCCTGACTGTCCCTATCTTATTAAGAGTTATAATCCTGGTGTCAATCAGATTAACTGTAGAACCACAGTCAACAAAGGCGGTAGTCTGAACAGGACCATCACCAAGTTCCAGTTCCACCTGAAGCACAATTTTTGCAAGTGAGGAAAAATGTACCTGAAGGTCTGGGTAGCCTCCTCGACTACTACCCAGACCTAGTCATTTCCCGTCACCTTGGAGGATGACGGACAGGAGGGGGAGACCTTCTTCCAATGTCCAGTTTCCCCGCAATAGAAGCACAACTGCTTCTCCCGGCGGCGTCTTCTTTCCTTCTCACAGGTGACAGCGCTCACCTCCATAGCCACAGGAGGAGTCCGGGTCTCACCTCCACTGGAGAATAATGATGTTTCGCATTGCATAATGCCTCTTGCCCGCAGTCTGCGATCCATGTGAACCACTTGGGTCATGGCGTCCTCCAGGGAGTCAGGTGGAGGATGAAGTGCCAGGGCATCCTTCAGACGTTCACACAGGCCTCTACGGACCAACCCCCGAAGGGCGGCATCACTCCAAGAAATCTCGGCTGGCCAACGTCTAAATTCAGAACAGAACCACTCGACCGAGTGCTTCCCCTGACAGACACTCATCACCTTGTCCTCAGCCAAACGCACGCTATCCGGCTCATCATAAATATGCCCTAAGGCCTCAAAAAACGCATCCACAGTCATTCTCTCTGGGGCAGAGAAGGATAGAGAAAACGCCCAGGCTTGAGGGGCCCCCTAAGGAGGGACATAACCACCCCCACCCTCTGTTCCTCATCCCCAGAGCAGCGGGGCCTCAAGGAGAAAAAAAGCTTACAGCCCTCCTTAAACACTCTAAATTCTCTTGTAAGGTTCTGTGTACATGTTCCTGAAACTCAGTTTGTTCGTCAGCCATTTTACTTTCTGTCTTGCTGCAGCTATCTTGCCCTCAGTCAATATGGAGTTTCCAGCTTGCATGTTCCTGCCCTGATTCTCTCCTCTTGCTTCTTAAGCAGCCACAGCTGAGCAATCAGTGCTTCAGAATCAAGCCTGCAGTGTACCTGTGACCTGACTCCTGGAAGCCTTGGATTTGTACTCCAGTTATTTCCTATTGTGGAACCTTGGAACACTCGTGGACTTTGGAACCTTGCTATTTTGATAAATCCACGTTTGCATGGACTTACGGTAACAGAGAAGAGATCCTGAACCTGTTGTGGAGAGTGATTGCTGAGCTTAAGTTACTCTGGCCTGCTGTGTCTCCTGCTTTTGTATCTGCAAACTGTGTGACTATTATTGCCACTTGTATGAAGTAATACAAGACCTTCTATATCAAACCTGTGACTCCTGTGTTTTCATCGCACCCCAAGCACAAGACACTATATGAACTGTACTACTTACATTACAAGATTCTGAAGCCAAACGTTAGTGTCTGCTGGGTCTGGAAAGGCTGTGTCTGCTGTAACTGTGGATATCGGATGTCCGATTGTACTTTCTGTGATAACAGTGGTTGTGACTTCTCACAACCATTCCAGGTGAGCAATTCCCTTAAGTTTTTTTTTTCTGTCTGCAGTTTACAGACAGCTAAACATATTGTTTTCTTTCTGAGCTTGTGTCTGCTGTAACTGTGGATATCGGATGTCCGGTTGTACTTTCTGTGATGATAGTGGTTGTGACTTCTCACAACCATTCCAGGTGAGCAGTTCCCTTAATTTTTTTTTCTGCAGTGTTACCACAGGTAAACACTATTGTTTTTTTTTCCTCTCCTCTTCTTCCAGTACTCCTGTCTTAAAAGATCTGGAAAATGGAGGCCCGCATAAAGGAACTTTGCGGAGTGACTGATAATATCCTTGCAGATTTGCAGAATATAAAGACCCGTTTTGCAAGCCTACAGGACCTCACTAATCACAATTTGCAAGTGTTTGGACAGACTGCCCAGGATTTGCGAGCCAGGATTGAGGTTCTAGAGGAGCGAGTCCAGGCTCCTGCCGTAGCCCCGAGTTCTGGGATTCCCAAGTTGCCCCCTTTTCGTTTTGGCGGTGAACGTGAGAAATTCAGGGGATTTATTAATCAATGCAATCTTTTTTTTTCTGCACATGCTTCACAATTTCCCACTGAACGATCTAAGGTGCTTACTATAATTATGTTGCTTACCAACAAGGCTTTGATGTGGGCAAACCCTCTGATTGAGACTGAGGATGAATGTTTGGATCATCTTGATGCTTTCATTTCAGCCATGGGGCAGGTGTTTGATGACCCCAATCGAAGTGCAACAGCTGAAGCAGCCATGTTAGCTTTGCGCCAAGGTAAGCACTCGGTAGCTGAATATGTCTTGGATTTCAGGAGATGGGCCCTTGATACCACCTGGGACAGTTCCGCCAAAAAATCTATTTTTCGAAAGGGGTTATCTCCACTCAGTGGCGTAACTAGAAATGGCGGGGCCCCACAGCAAAATTTTGAACGGGGCCCCCTCTCCCAAACGGGCGGCGGGGGGCGGGGTTCTGATAGTGGGCGGAGCCAATAGCAGTGGGAGGAGCAAATCACAGCAATTCTCTAGGCCCAAAAAATACTCTTCAGTCTCATAACGGCCAGCTTTTTGCCCAAATCAGAGCTGTATTTAAAGCAGACATTATGGAAACACAATATAATATAATGGACTGGTAGCAATGCAGCCCCCTTATGCTACCATTACTAGTAACCATGTCCCGCATAACTATTAATGCAGGCACATTATGCCCCCATAACTAGTAATAAGCCTCTTATTTTCCCAGTCCCATCAGTAGTAATGTGCCCCTCAAGTAGTAATGCAGCCAAGAATGCAGAGTTATCACTCACACAGTATGTGCCCCCGTTAATCTTCGGTGGTATCTTCAGCTCCACAGTGGAGCACACTCACCACCAGTGTTCACCCTTCTGGGCGCCGCCGACGAGTGACGTCAGCAGCGTGATCACATGACATGATCACGCTGCAGACGTCGCTCTGACCCGGCGGTCAGAGCTTCAATTGTACTGGCGTCTGTATAGACACCAGTGCAATTGATTCCTGGGAGACGGCACGCAGCAGCTTCTCTGCGCCGGCTGTCAGCATGACAGCCAGCACAGGGAACCGCCGACTCTCAGGCCATGGGCGGCGGAACACAGCCGCAGGGGAGACAGCTGCAGCAGGGACGGGCCCCTGCTAGCCCGGGCCCTATGGCAGCTGCTTCCCCTGCTTCCACGATAGTTCCGCCCCTGTCTCCACTGATTAAGGATGAAATTGCTCGTGCCGACCCTCCCACTGCGTTAGGTGACTTTATTAACTACTGCATCCGTATTGATACTCGTCTGACTGAACGCAGGCAAGAGAGATGGTTCGAAAGCAATCGCACTAACCTTTTCCTACCTTCCTCTCCAGCTAAGGAACCTTTGAGTAGGATTACATGGGAACCTGAACCTGAACCCATGCAGGTAGACTCTTTACAACGACGGGTTAGTGATGCACGCAAGGAACATCGTTTTAAGGAAAATCTATGTTTCTATTGTGGTAAGTCAGGGCACTTCATTATAAACTGCCCCAGCCGTTCTCGTAAGACTACTGCAGCACTCATTCACTGTGAGTGTTGCGAGAGGGGATCTGTCAGGTCCGAGCCTCAGGCTCCAGAGAGATCTGCAGCAACAGATCTTGATTTCTCGGACTTAAACTCGTTACCTCTGAGGACGTTGACTGTGTAAACGCTGCCATTTTTCAAGTTTCCTCAGCGGTGTCCCAGCTGAGTTGTAAGAAAAACAATTCTCATTGCTTTCTTTCCATCAAACTCTGGGTTGACTCAGCTTGGGTGTCTAGCTCTGCTATGATCGACTCAGGGGCAAGTGGAAATTTTATGGATGTCTCCTTTGCTCTGAAACAGGGATACGTTCAGTGAAGAAGGCTACTCCAGTACAGATGGAAACTGTGGATGGCTCCCTGCTGACCTCTGGACCAGTGGATCAGGAAACAGAGCCTTTGAGGGTTCTTATGGGTAAAGATCATCAAGAGAAACTGTCCTTTATGCTTATCTCTTCTCCCCACTTTCCCATTATTCTAGGGCTACCATGGCTGCAGGCTCAGAATCCTACCATTAACTGGGAGACCAAGGAATTACACTTTCCAGAGAAACAGATGAGTCCAAAAGTTTCAGCTTGCTCTGTTCCTAAAGGAACCATGTCAGTCCCTGAACTACCAGCTGTATACCAGGACTATGTGGATTTATATGACAAGAAGAACGCTGACCAGATTCCCCTCACCGTCCATATGATTGTCCAATTGAATTATTGCCTGGAGCAGAGATACCTTTTGGTAAGATCTACCCCCTGGCGGGGCCCGAGCTAAAGGCTTTAAAGGATTACATAGACGAAAATCTAGCCAAGGGCTTCATACGCCCCTCTTCATCTCCTGCAGGTGCACCCATCTTCTTTGTAAAGAAGAAAGATGGATCTCTGAGACCATGCGTAGACTATAGGGAACTCAATAAGGTTACTATTAGAAACCGTTATCCATTGCCTTTAATCCCTGAGTTATTGGAGAGAGTGCGACATGCCAAAATTTTCTCTAAACTAGATCTTCGTGGGGCCTATAACTTAGTCCGTATTAGACCTGGGGATGAATGGAAGACTGCATTCAGGTCACGCTATGGACACTTTGAATATCTAGTTATGCCTTTTGGTCTGAGTACCGCCCCAGCCACTTTCCAACACTTGGTGAATGACATCTTCAGGGATCTCCTAGATACATTCGTGGTGATTTATTTGGATGATATTCTAATTTTTTCTAACTCCACAGAGGAACATCATGGACATGTGAGAATGGTCTTGGAACGTCTAAGACAAAATCATCTTTACATCAAACTTGAAAAGTGTGAATTCCATAGGACCGAAATTCAATTTCTGGGGTATGTACTGTCTACACAAGGAATTAGTATGGATGGAAGCAAAACCCAAGCCATCAAGGATTGGCCAAGTCCTAGAAATGTGAAGGAGGTACAGCGCTTCATCGGGTTTGCCAACTTCTATAGACGTTTCATTAGGAATTTCTCTGAGGTAGTGTCACCTATCACCCAACTTACCCGGAAAGAGTCTAGGTTCTCCTGGACTCCCCAAGCCCAGGAAGCATTTTCCCGTCTAAAAGATAAATTTACCACTGCACCTATCCTAGTACATCCCAACCCCGAGCTTGCCTTCATAATAGAGGTGGATGCTTCAGACTGTGCCGTTGGAGCTATACTCTCTCAGAGAACAGGTGAGAAGAATGTCTTGCATCCCTGTGCCTTCTTTTCCCAGCAGTTGTCTTCGGCTGAGAGGAACTACGATGTGGGCAATAGAGAGTTGTTGGCCATTATTGCCGCCTTCAAAGAATGGAGACACCTTCTTCAGGGAGCTGCACAGCAAATAGTCGTCCTGACAGACCATCGTAACCTTGAATTTATCAGGTCGGCTAAGTGCCTGACTCCTCGCCAGGCTCGCTGGAATCTTTTCTTAAACCAATTTAATTTTATCATTTCTTATAGACCAGGATCGCGCAATGGAAAGGCTGATGCACTCTCTAGGATTTACTCAGCAGAGACACGTCCAATTACTCCTCCTAAGACTATTCTTCCTGACTCTAGATTCCTAGGAGTGATTCATAATCAAGACCTACTTAAGGACATCAAGGAAGCATACCATGCGGATTCCTTTTTGGCACAACCCCCAAGGGACGTAAGTCTTGTCTTTAAGAATGGTGTGTGGATTCAGGGACAACGCCTGTATATTCCTGAAACAGTCAGATTGAGAGTATTGCAACTCATTCACGATTCCAAGATAGCTGGGCATAGAGGAATTCTAAAGACACAGGAATTTCTTTCTCGTTTCTTTTGGTGGCCCACTTGCAGGAAGGATGTTTTAAACTATGTCACTTCATGTGAAGTCTGTGCAAGATGCAAAACACCTCGCTCCTCACCAACTGGTCTGTTGCAACCTCTTCCCACCCCGTCCCGCCCGTGGGGATCCATTTCTATGGACTTCATTGTGGAGTTACCAACCTCTCAAGGGAAGAACACCATTCTAGTGGTGGTTGACCGTCTAACAAAGGCAGCTCATTTTATCCCTTGTGTCGGCTTACCCACTGCAAAACAGACATCAGATTTGATGATTAAAGATGTGTTTCGCTTACATGGAGTACCGGATGAGGTTATTTCGGATCGAGGGGTGCAATTCACTTCTAGGTTTTGGCAAAATTTCTGTGCAGCATTGGACATTAAAGTAAACCTTTCTTCTGCTTTTCATCCCCAGACTAATGGACAGACAGAACGAACCAACCAAACCCTGGAGCAGTATCTCCGCTGCTTTATCTGCCACCTACAGAATGATTGGGTGGATCTACTTCCATTAGCTGAGTTCTCTTATAACAACTCTCAGAGTGCCTCCACTAAGCAGTCTCCTTTTTACTCTAATCTAGGTTATCATCCTAACATTCTACCACGATTTCCCATAGAAACGCCTTTACCAGCAGTGGCTGAAAGAATCACGTCTTTACAGAAGAATATGGATCTTCTAAAGCAGAATCTGGAATCGGCTCAGGAAAGGTACAAGAAAGCAGCAGATAAATTTCGTAAACCTGCACCAGCTTTCAAGGTAGGAGACTTGGTCTGGCTGTCAACCAGAAATCTTAAGTTAAGGATTCCATCGTCTAAGTTGGGACATAAGTACATTGGACCCTATAAAATCAGTAAAATTATAAGTGCCGTTGCTTGTCGTCTTCAACTGCCCAGAACTATGAGAATCCACCCTGTCTTTCATGTATCCCTACTAAAGGCTGCGACACCCAATACGTTTCCTGGACGTTCTTCTCCTTGCCCTGACCCAGTGCTAGTCGATGGTCAGGAAGAATTTGTGGTGGAGAGGATTTTAGATTCCAGGTTGTATAGAAATCAGTTACAATATCTGATTAAATGGCAGGGCTACCCAGTGGAGGACAACTCATGGGAACCAGTCAATAACGTTAATGCTCCTCGCTTGCTCCTTCAGTTTCATCAGAGGTACCCACACAAGCCTGGTCTGAGGTCATCCGGAGGTTGTCCCTAAGGGGGGAGTAATGTAAGGTTCTGTGTACATGTTCCTGAAACTCAGTTTGTTCGTCAGCCATTTTACTTTCTGTCTTGCTGCAGCTATCTTGCCCTCAGTCAATATGGAGTTTCCAGCTTGCATGTTCCCGCCCTGATTCTCTCCTCTTGCTTCTTAAGCAGCCACAGCTGAGCAATCAGTGCTTCAGAATCAAGCCTGCAGTGTACCTGTGACCTGACTCCTGGAAGCCTTGGATTTGTACTCCAGTTATTTCCTATTGTGGAACCTTGGAACACTCGTGGACTTTGGAACCTTGCTATTTTGATAAATCCACGTTTGCATGGACTTACGGTAACAGAGAAGAGATCCTGAACCTGTTGTGGAGAGTAATTGATGAGCTTTAGTTACTCTGGCCTGCTGTGTCTCCTGCTTTTGTATCTGCAAACTGTGTGACTATTATTGCCACTTGTATGAAGTAATACAAGACCTTCTATATCAAACCTGTGACTCCTGTGTTTTCATCGCACCCCAAGCACAAGACACTATATGAACTGTACTACTTACATTACATCTCTTTTGTTACCAGCAAATGTATCCGGTAACTTAACCGGGGGTTCGGGTGGGACTAAAAAGACATCTCTAGCCCCTACCTGCTGAAACCCTGTGGATAGCACCCCCTGAACCACGTCCGCAACCTGCCATTGGGACTGGGCCAGAGTTTGGTGCTCCAAATTTAGCTTTTGCAGCGACTGAGTCAAGTGTTTCACCTGCTCAGATAAAGCATGCATCGGGTCCATTCTGCAGAAAAAAAAAGTTCAAGGTCAGTTATAATATCAGGAGAAACTGCCAGGTGGGCACTTACCAGCGGTTTCAGAAGCCCTGACAGTGAGAGACCGGAGCCTCTGATGACCTGTGACCGCTGTACTCACAGCGCCCGGGAGCTGGGCAAGATGACAGCAATACAGTAGAGCTGGAGTGAGCAGAAAGCCGGGTGGTGAGTGTACTGACAGGACCTGTGGTCACGTGACCACAGGGGGCGGGGCTTAGCGTCCTACAGCTGGAGATGAGTGCAGGATGTGTTCAGGATGCTACAGGGACCCTGAGCAGAGGAGAAGGGAAAGGGGGTCACCGGACACCAGGGAAAGGATGGGGCACCAGAGGGAGATGAATTCCAAGACAAGCCGAGGTCAGTAACCAGAGAGGCAATGAGCAGGGAGCAGGCTAATCAAGAATAGTTAGGGACGTGGCAAGAGTCAGAAAACCAGAGAAGCAGATACACAGTAGCTTTCCAGGGCTATAAGAAGCTCTCCCCGAACCAAGGAGAGGACACAATAATAAACCCCAGGTGTGCAGGTCAGAGCCTGCACTAGAATCAAGACATTAACCCCTGGCGTGCAGGTCAAACCTGCACTGGGATCATGACAGCCGGGCCCTGCAGCGCGGACTAAATCTACAACCTTGTCAAAAGATGCGTATGTGACAGAGGCTTCCTCAGGGGGGATAGCGTCGTTAACTGATTCGCCCTTTGGGTGAGACAGAGTGGATTAAACAATATTTATCGGGTTCTTTTTTCGGAATAATGCCTAGAGGTGATATTTTGATGTTTTTGAAAGGCAGTGACTGAAAGGGGCCTGCCATTCTACCTAGCTCAACTTCCTTTTCTATTTTTTGGTTTAGAATTTCGGGGAATTCTCGCGCTGATTTTAGTTTATTCGCCAGTGTTGGTGTTCTAGTAAGTTTGAAGGGGATAAAGAAACCGTCCATAAAGCCTGAGTGTAGTAGCCGTGCCGCTTCCTTATTGGGGTAGAGATCTAGCCAGGGGGCCATCGTGGTTACGCTCACCGTGGTTTTGTCTTGTGGGCGCTCTGTTTGACTGACGAGTACACCTTGCGGCTGTGTGTCCTCCCCACAGGCTGAGCAGTTGTGTCTAAACTAACACAGTGCTTGGAAGCAGCAGTTTCCCTCGTTAAATAGCCAGCAGGCCCCGGGTTTTCGTACGACCACTGAGTGTTGACCTGCGGAGTAATTAGTGGTCGCAGAAGAAAAGGGGGACTGCTTCTGCGATAGCATCATTCATAGCCACACATCTATCGCTTTTACCCCCCATCCTAGATCGGGCTGTAGGGCCAGCTGCCTGCGGAAGTCCTCATCATATCGTCGCCAGGCGGAACCGCCATGCGATTTATATGAATTATATATCATATCCTGATATATGAACAATATGGAGCAGCGTTCCGGATGCTTCTGGCCCATAATACAGCCCAATACTGCGAACGCCTGTAGCCAATTATTTATATTTTGCACTAATTTAGATCTACTTCTATCATGTGCTCCCCCTCCTGTCCTCCTTTCCATATCAACGTTTTGTTTGTCGGCTGACAATAGCCACCATATGTCGACGTAGTCGTTATTCCAAATTTTTTGCTTTATCTCTTGGTCTAAGTGCTCACCTAGCGGGCTGATCCCGCAGAAAAAAGCGTTCTTGTGCAAACTCGCTGACTGAAGCATAGTGTTGCTTTCAGCTGTACCGCTTGTTTGCAGTAAGCGTTGAATTAGCTCCTTAATCACTGAGGCTAGCTCGTTCTCCCTTGAAATCACACCATTTAACGTTAGTTCATTATTGACCTTAGAGCCCTCACTGCTGTGTGCCGCAGGAGGAGTGGTGACCGATGCTGGCGGAACCCCACCTCCCGATGGTGCAGGAGGGGTGAAATCCCATGCTGGAGGAACTTCGGCTCCTGCTAGGGCGATAGACTGGAAAATACAGTGGCTGGAAGGTTCGGGGGAATGAGAGGCATCTTCCCGGCCGAGAGCCACATTTGGAGAGCGTGATAGAATATTGTGCGCTAGAGCCGGAGTGAAGCCAAGTGTTGGCGGAACTCCCGCTCCGTGTTGCGCTAGCACCAGAGTGAAGCCAAGTGATGGCGGAGCTCCAGCTTCGTGTTGGTCGATGGCCTGGTAGTTGTAAAGGCTGGAAGCCCTGGGGGATAGATGCCCCTGGCTGATGGCCTCCGAAGGGGCCTGTGACTTTTGGCGTTCGCTGCGTGACCGATGTCGCCTATCGGGACACCGTGACGCCTCGGATTCTTCTGACGTGGACGTGGATTGTGATGCACAATATCTGATCTGTGTCGACTCGTGTGTGAACTGCGTCTGCGGTCATAACGCGACTGGTGACTCTTAGAGGGGTGGTGAGAATGATCGCGTGAATCATAAGAGGGGGATCATGAAGACGTGTGGCTTCTACGCCTGTGTCCGTTGCAGCTATGGGGGGTGTTAGGGGCTTGCAAATCCGCGGCCCGGGGTGGGTTACTGAGCATAGCCGTTAATGCTGTGCTATTTAGCAGGGGCGAGTTAACAGCGTTACGGATAACACTACTATTGTCCGGATATGGGATGGCGGGGGTTAATAAAATTTCTTTATTTGGTATTTGGGCTTGAGGGGCTGATATAATTGTGCCATTGGTGTTTTGTGCAATTACTGTGTTATTATAGCGCTGCAGAGCACTCTGATCGGTCAGGTTAGACCGAACAGAGCGCTGTACAGCGGGATTATGGGGTCTAACGCCGGTCTCCAGGCACTCCACTGCAGGCATCACATGAGCGCCTGCTGTAGACTGCATGGGGACCGGACTGTGGGTTCTGCTGCTGTCCTCCGGGCGTACCCCTTCAGGCGTTTCCTCAGTGCCTGCAGGGGGTGTCCCGGAGGCTGCAGGATGGGGTCGGTAACTGGTCTCCCTGTGTCCCCGTGCAGGCGCTGCCTCAGCGCCCACCGGAGACATCGTGGAGCCCTGTCCAAGGCTGTCTCGGCATTGTTCATGCCGAGACAGGAATTGACCTGTCGGAGGGGGCGGAGCCTGAAAGCACTGAGCAGGAAACCGGGTCGGGACTTCAGGCACCCGTGCCCGGCGTGTACTGGCCCACCACCTGCCACTACAAGCAGGCCCACCAGATGCCTCCCCCACCTGCAGCAGGTCCGGACGGCGAGCGCCTCGCCCCGACTGCTGGCCCACCGACACTGGCTGCACTTCACCTACGACAGGAGGGGACGCCCCCATTGCAAGAGGCCCCAACTCCGAGACCTGGCCGGTAATACTCGGGGCAGAAGGGGAGCAGGGGGTGGCCCCGGGAGTTGGCAACGCAGACGTGGGGCACATAGGGCGATGCTGGACCGCTGGGCCCAGGGGGGGACAAGGGGCTGGGGAGGCTCGGACCCAGGCACTGCTGGAGAGCGAGGAGACGGCGCAGGGAGATGAGCACTGAGGGTGCTAATCATAGTTTGAATCCAGTGCTCACCTTCCTGCGCTGCTTTCCTCTGCAGGGCCTCAATCCACTCGTCCGCCATGGCTACCAGGATGGGGGTCTCAGAGGAACCACACAACAGCTTCACAGAACACAACAGCTTCCCAGTGATCGCCTGAGGGGAAAGGAAGTCGCTGACCTGAACACCTAGATTTAACCCCTGTAGGTGTAGCCGCAGATATCTTCCCCTCCAAGGTCACTGGACAGCTGGGCATCCCAATTAGTACATCACCGAGGGGGTGGTGCGAGGGGGGTGAATTGGGCGCGGACCGTATTTTCCTAGCTTTTATTTTATGGGCTCCCCAGTCAGAGGCACATTCCTTAGGCAGTACTGTGCCTGCCATTAATACAAGAGTTAGGACTGTCCCACAAGGGTTGCCTTGACGTGACAGGATGGCTTGTACACTCTTTTGATCAAAATTATGTTTACTAAATACCCTTATTATTATTACTACCTTCATGCATTTTTTGCAATAATAATTTTTTTATTTTATTTTAGGATATTTGTGTCTTGTTTTTTGGTTTTCTCTGTGTAATGGTCATATATTAATATGCATTTACATTTTGCATGCACATTTACTTACGTTTTCAGCTCAGATCTAGTTTTTCTGTTTTTTAATGAGGCCTTCCTCCACGTTTCATCATCCGACGCCACTAGATCAACAGGGTTAACATGTTCCGTGCTGCTACAGTCAGTGTCGAATTCCGAACAAGGGTGGGTGGTTTGCTGGGCGTAAAATACATGTTATGGAAAAGGTTGAGGTGTACTCCACAGGGGAAAATGTTTGTCAGCCCAATACACTTAATGTATGGGCATTACAAGTCTAGGAGACCCGCTCCTTTTTAATGGGACAATTTTTGTTAACAGGCCCTACTCCATGTTTCTTCCAAGAGGGGATTGGGGTTATTGGGGTGCATATGACCTGGTAGCAATTCAGGCCTTGCAGTCAATGTATAAGAAAAGAATATGGGAGTACAAAATGAATAATGTGAAGTGGATTTTCCTGTGCCCATCCAGTACCTGGGTTCAAAGGCTTATTTGGGTGCCTATGACTTGGTAGCAAGGCAGGCCATGCAGTCAATGCATAAGAAAACAGAATGGAGTACAAAAAGAATAATGTGAAGTGGATTTTCCTCTGCCCATCCAGTACCTGGGTTCAAAGGCATATTGGGGTGCACATTACTTGGTAGCAGGGCAGGCCTCGCAGTCAATAAATAAGAAAACAGAATGGGAATACAAAATGAATAATGTGAAGTGGATTTTCCTGTGCCCATCCAGAACCTGGGCTCAAATGTTTATTGGGGTGCATATGACTTGGCAGCAGGGCAGGCCTTGCAGTCAATGCATAAGAAAAGAGTAAAAGTGTATGGGAGTACAAAATGAATAATGTGAAGTGGATTTTCCTGTGCCCATCCAGTACCTGGGTTCAAAGGCATATTGGGGTGCATATGACTTGGTAGCAGGGCAGGCCTTGCAATCAATGCATAATAATTAATAATAAAAGAGTTTCGGAGTACGAAATGAATAAAGTGAAGTGGATCTTCCGGTGGCCATCCAGTACGTGGCTTGAAAAGCTTATTGGGGTGCATGTAACTTTGGGGCAAGCCAGGCCTTGCATTCAATGCAACATTTTTTATTGGAAGCCCTGCTTTACCTTTCGTGAAAGGGGTATTGGGGTGCATCGTAACTATTGGCAGCCCATCCACTCACTGCATAGGCAATAACAGCATAGGCGACCCACTGTTTAGTAATGGCCCTTTAAGAAGATTAATTCTGCCTGATGCCCCTGTAAAAATAGGCTCTGTGACTTTAAGAGTCCTTCCTTCATAAACGAAACAAGATGTGCCTGCTTATGTGTCAAACACCACATGGCCAGCTAGGGTTGTTAAATGTTACAATGACATTTCCCAGTGAATGCATTTATGTTGGTTGAAAGCAATGCTAAAGTTGCAAAATGCCTGAAAAACGCTGTGTGTGAATATAGCCCAAGTGGTGGAGGAACATTTTTGTTTTGGGTTAATTATTTTGGGTTAGATAAAAGTCATTAACCTGGAAAGGATGTTCCTTAACATATTTCCCAGCAAAATCCATTTTGGTTTCGTTTTTGTAAGTTTTTTGGTGCGCCTTTAAAAAATGGCGTGAAACTCTGACAACATTGTTTAGAGCTGTGAACTAGGAGTTAGAAATGCGTCCAGGGGCAGTTGCCATGGCGTTCCCATGTCTTTTGAGCAGTGTTATCATCATTTTCAGATGTTTTTAGACCTTAAAAGGACCCCCGGGGTGATCGTGGGAAAAATGCTCTGGTCTCCCTTAGACTTACATTGGGCTTGTTGTTCTGTCCAAGTACCCGAATATTCTAATTTGCTTGTCCCAATCAACGAGCACCCGAGCATTTTAGTGCTCGCCCGTCACTAATAATAACTAATTATATATTAATAGTGGGTGCACGTCTGTACTCAGCCAAGAAGTGTAGGAGAAAGGGAAAAAGTGGGTTATATGCTCTGAAGGCGGGGCTCTAGGTAACTATGTGTTATTTTATGCAGAAATGAGTCTTGACTTGAAAAAAGTGATGGCATTCTATGCTGGATGAAAAAGAAAAGCAAATATGAAGAACTTCAGCTAGAGACATCCCTGATGAGTCAGTGTGTTACCTGTATACTAACACTATACACTATATACAGTGCTCCAGTGTATAATGTCATTGTATTACGTGTACACTGACACGATCCACTGTATACTATGTACAGAGCTCTTGGTAATAATGTCAGTGGTAGTGATGAGTGAATGTGCTCGCCACTACTCGTTACTCGCCCGAGTATCACGGTACTCGGTGTACTCGGCGAGAACCAAGCATTTCCGGGATTACTCAGTGGGAACTCGGGTCTCCACTCAAGCTTTTTTGGTGGACTTTAGAGACCCAATCACGCTGCAGGGATTGTCTGCCAGGCAATGAAATTCCGCAGCCATCTTTGTTGTGGTCGTGCAGTGATTGGCTGGCTGAACAGCATCATCAGGGATATAAGAGACTGGACGCCGTCCTGCTCGGCGCATTCAGCTCCGGATCGAGATAGTGTAGGGAGAGCTGCTGCCGAGATAGGGTCAGAATTGGGGATTTATTAGTCAGTGTGGGGTCTACCATACTAAACTACTCAAATCCAGCTAAACCAACAGTCCTTCTAAGGACTAATTCCGGAGTATATAGGTTCCAATGTTAGGTAGGAAGGGGAGTGTACGTTGCTCTATACACATCAGTGCAAGGCCTGCAGGCACTGTATGTGTGTATATAGATCATTGCATACATCAAGAGGGTCCATTCCCTTCCTGTATTCTAGTGCTGCTGCTGATACCTGTAGGATATATTGGCATTATATAGATAGCCCCAGGTGTAATTGGAATACAGGTCACACATTATTTGGTGTGGTATCTCTGTGCCAGCTCATATCTGTGCGTGCTCAAAGTTTGACCAGCTTACGGCATTTTTATTTTTTTTGTCCTGGCTGTCACTGCACTTAAATACAGCAGTATTTAGCCAAAAAAAAATACAGCCCACACATTTGTCTCAGTGGTATCTCCGTGGCAGCTCATATCTGTGTGTGCTCAAAGTTTGGCCAGTTTACGGCGTTTTTTTTTTTTTTGTCCTTGGTGAAACTGTGTTTATATACAGCACTATTTAGCCAAAAAAATACAAAAAAAAAAAAAAAAACATTTGTCATTGTGGTATCTCTGTGCCAGCTCATATCTGTGCATGCTCAAAATTTGGCTAGTTTAGGCCGGTTTTCCTTTTTTGTCCAGGGTGTCACAGTAATGATATACAGCACTAGTTAGCCTAAAAATAAAAAGGGCACACATTTGTCTTAGTGTTATTGCCGTGCCAGCTGATATCTGTGTGTGCTCAAAGTTTGGCCAGCTTAGGCCGGTTTTCTTTTTTGGGTCCTGGGTGAACCTATACTTATATACAGCACTATTTAGCCAAAGAAAACAAACAAAAAACACATTTTTCGTAGTTGTATCTCCATGGCAGCTCATATCTGTGTGTGCTCAAAGTTAGGCCAGTTTACGACATTTTTCTTTTTTGTCCTGGGTGAAACTGTACTTATATACAGCACTATTTAGCCAAAAAACAAACAAAAAAAAACCATTTGTCGTAGTGGTATCTCCATGGCAGCTCATATTTGTGCGTGCTCAAAATTTGGCCAGTTTAGGCCGGTTTTCCTTTTTTTGTCCTGGGTGTCATAGTACTGATATACAGCACTATTTAGCCCCAAAAAAAAAAAACAGGGCACACATTTGTCGTAGTGGTATCGCCGTGCCAGCTGATATTTGTGCGTGCTCAAAGTTTGGCCAGTTTAGGCCAAAACATTGTATTTTTTTGCAGTCTGCTAACATAATTATTAAATCTGTTAAGGCCAAAAACATTTTTACCTAAAGTCCAGAAAGGTAAAAGTGTGGTTTTCAAGCACATGTATCACATACAAGTTGCCTCCCAAATCATCATTTTGTAGTGAACATGTATAATATTCTAGTCCATTTACAATAGGCAAGGCGCGTGGCAAGGGACGTGGAAGTGGACGTGATGGTGATAGTGCATGCCAAGGCCATGGGCAAGCTGAAATTGGCCCGAAAACACCCACATCTTCTCGCTGGACCTTAGTGTCCGAAGTCCTAGGGGACCTCGGCAAGATAGCACTATTGAAGCCCAAGCAGTGTGAAAAGTTTGTTGGTTTCATAGCAGATAATACTTACAGTTACTTATCCACAACCACCAGCACCCTGTCTTCAACACGATCAAGTCACAGTAGCCGTGAATCTGGACCGCATATTCCGCACCCTGATCCTAATTCCTCCCACCATGCTGAGTGCCCTAAGACAAATGATCCCACACTCGGACACTCCGAAGAGCAGTTCAGTTTTTCATTTGAGAGTCATGCCTCTCGCCCGGTCCACTTGAACCGGGGCAAGATGATATTCCATGTAGTGATGCACAAATCTTTGAGCAGCCACGGTCACAAGAGGTGGATGATGATGAGACACAATTGGCGGAAAGTCAGGAGGAGGACCAGGGTGGGGATGTGGAAGATGAGGTGGTGGATGATGTAGTAACAGACCCAACCTGGCCAGAGGACATGCAGAGCGAGGACAGCAGCACACAGGGGGAGGTAGGTGTTGCACCACTTCAGGCAGGAAGAAGCAGTGTGGTGGCTGCAGACAGAAGGCGTTCAACCATTCCCCGTAACACCAACCTGACAGAAGTCGCCAGTACAACTGTTAGGTCTTCCCGAGTCTGGTTATTTTTTAAAGACTCTGCCGATAACCTCAAACAGGCCATTTGCAACACCTGTCATTCCAGCATCAGCAGGGGTAGTAAAACTACCAGCCTTACCACCATCAGCATGATCAGGCATTTGGCAACAAAGCACCTGACTTTGTGGGCCCAATCCCAGGCTCCGGGAACAATGTCTGCAGGTGACACCACTGCTTCTTCCACTGTTGTGCGCGCAAGCCAATCCCCTGTCCACGGTGCATGCGAAGATGCCTCCTGCCCTGCACCTACCGTTGCCCACAGTCAAATAGCACCATCATAAAGAACGTCAACGTCCTTGTCCCAAGGCAGCCTTCAGTTGTCCATACCCCAGTCATTGGAATGTAAGCAGAAATATGCAGCCAGTGCTCCTCAGGCCACAGTACTCAATTCTCATATTTCTCGTCTGCTTGCGGTCGAAATGTTGTCTTTTATGGTCGTGGAGACAGAAGCTTTCCGCAGTGATGGCGGTGGCCGTCCGAAGGTACTCTGTCCCCAGCCGACACTATTTCTCCCACTGTGCCTTTCCGGCATTATACAAGCCCGTGTCCCACATCATTACCCGTGCCCTCAACAATGCAGTTACTGGGAAAGTACACCTAACCACGGTCACGTGGACAAGTGCTTGTGGCCAGGGACGGTAAATCTCGCTGACGGCACACTGGGTTAACATAGTGGAAGCCTGGACCCAGTCAGACCTTGGGATGAAACACGTCCTCCCGCGCCAAGGATTTCGGGCCTTACATCAATCAGGGTTGCCCCCACTGTGTACAGCTCCTGCACCTCCAACTTCCTCTTCAGCCTCCATGTCAGAAATCAGCACATCAGTCACAAGCTGGAAGCACTGCAGCACTGCCAAAGCCAAGCAGCAACATTCTGTGCTGAAGCAAATTTGCTTAGGTGACAAACTGCACAATGCTGAAGAGTTGTTGACAGCTCTAAAAGAGCAGGCAGATGTGTGGCTGACACCGCTAAATCTCCAGCCAAGCATGGTTGTGTGTGACAATGGCAGGAACCTGGTGGCGGCTTTGAGGTGAGGCGAACTGACACAGGTACCATGCCTGGCCCATATGCTGAACCTCGTTGTTCAACTTTTTCTAAAAAGCTATCCGGAGCTGCCGGATCTGCTGTTGAAAGTACGCTGCCTGTGTGCACATTTTATAAAGTCAGCTACATCTTCAGCCGCCCTTGCCATGCTTCAGCAGCGATTGCAGATTCCGGCTCATAGATTGGTGTGTGATGTCCCCACGCATTGTAAGTCTACACTGCATGTGTTAGAAAGGATTTGTGAGCAGAAGCGGGCAGTTGTTGAATACCAGCATCAACAAGGACGTAGTTTTTTAGGTTTGACTCCACACATAAGACCTCAGAAAAAGGACATGGATGTCAGATATATGTAGCATCCAAAACTTTGAGGAGTCCACCAAGATGGTGAGTGGCGATGACGTCATAATTAGTGTCACCATCCCGCTCATCTGCATTCTGAAAAGCTCTCTACTCACAATGAAAAAGGAGGCATTGCAGGCAGAGCACGAGGACATGGATCAACTATACAGGGTGATTACACACCGCCCAGCCTTGTGTCATCCCAACATGGATTGGTTGACAATGAGAAAGAGTGTGACGTCGAGGAAGGGCGTGCTACGAGAGTGGACCCTCTGGGTCGCAGTACTGAAGCTCCTCTGGGCAAGCGGACCAAGGATAGCCGACCCCTATACAGGGATCGTTAGGGGCAGACCCGAAGGAGTCAAGTACCATGACAGCTGGCACCAAGAGGGGCGGCTCAAGAGGAGCACCACGGGGAGACGGAACCACCAGGATGGAACCGGGAGGCCAGGGCTGAACAGATAGCACGGACAGAGCCAGTGGTCAGAACAGGACAGGTAGATTGGATGAAATGGGTAGTCAGGACAGGGCAGGTAGATAGGACGGAACAGGTAGTCAGGACAGGGCAGGTAAATACGATGGAACGGGTAGTCAGGACAGGGCAGGTAGATATGATGAAACAGATAGTTAGGACAGGGCAGGTAGATAGGACGGAACAGGTAGTCAGGACAGGGCAGGTAGATAGGCCGAGCCAGATAGTGTACAGTAAGCACACGGTAATCAGGTGCCTCCAACATGGAGGATCCACCTGATATACCCAGTGCTGGCACCTGATTGGAGCTCTAGCGCCCCTGGGAAGGTGCAGTAAGGGTTAAAAAGACAGGGGAGCGCGCGCCCGCGACCTAAGGCACATGCCTAGAACAGCAACAGGACGGAAGGGGGAGGGAGAGGACACCACGCTGGATTCCCCGAGGGGTAGGATGACAAGACAGGGGAGCAGCGCGGCGCCTGTAACAGTGAGCGGGGAGCAGAGGAGAGGACCCGGGGATGAGGGTAGCGGTGCCGGCATGAAGTACCCCCCCTTTACGTCTCCCCCTCCTGAGTTTGGCCAAGAATTTTTTCAAAGTACGTGGAGCATTAATGTTCTCTCGAGGCTCCCAAGATCTCTCCTCAGGACCGAACCCCTTTCAATCGATAAGAATGGCCAGAATATCTCTTTCTTAAAAAACATTATCAGCCCCAATTGGCTAAGGAGTAGCAGGGAGTGCAGGGAAAAACCGATTAAGGATGACCGGTTTCAGGAGAGAGACATGGAAGGTGTTAGGGACCTGGAGCGAAACAGGCAACCTCAATTTATAGGCCACGTTGTTAATGTATACAAGAATCTCAAAGGGACCAATGTACCGAGGACCCAGCTTGTACGAAGGAATTTTCAAGCGGATATGTTTGGTCGAAAGCCAAACTTTGTCGCCAGGATGATATGGTGGAAGATCTCTCCGCCTTTTGTCCACATGTCTCTTCATCCAGACTGTTGCTTGTACGAGAGCTTCTTTGGTCTCCTTCCAGATCTGGGAAAACTCCAGGGAGAGGGCATCAGCTGCGGGTACACCAGAGGAAGAAGACATAGGAAGAGGTACCCCTGGGTTCTGACCAGAGACCACAAAGAAAGGGGACTTGGTGGTAGGTTCACTAGAATGATTGTTATGGGCGAACTCTGCCCAAGGAAGAAGAGCTACCCAATCGTCTTGATGGGCGTTAGAAAAGTTGCGTAGGTAAGATGTTAAAACCTGGTTAATTCGCTCTACTTGCCCGTTGGTCTGAGGATGATAAACGGAGGAGAAATCCAGAGATATGCCCAAGATCTTACAGAGCGCCCTCCAAAATCGGGAGGTAAACTGGACACCTCGATCAGACACTATCCGCTGAGGAATTCCATGCAATCTGAAAATCTGATGGATGAAGATTTTGGCCAATTCAGGGACAAAATGAGCCATTTTGGAAACCGATCAACTACCAACAAGATTGTTGTGCATTCCGAGGAGCGGGGCAAGTCAGTGATGAAATCCAAGGCGATATGTTGCCAAGGAGCCTCGGGAACAGGTAAAGGGTGCAGGAGACCAGAAGGCAACATCCTTGGTACCTTATTTCTAGCGCAGGTCGTGCAGGAGGCTGCAAAATTCGACACATCCTGCCGAAGAGAAGGCCACCAGTAATAGCGGGAGAGGAGAGTGAGAGTCTTCTTGGTACCAACATGTCCAGCAATCTTGGATGAGTGTCCCCAGTGAAGCACTTCCACTCTTCTGTCTTGCGGGACGAAGGTCTTGCCAGGTGGAACGGGAAGAAGACTCACAGGAGCTACTGTGATGAATTTGACAGGGTCGATGATATGTGAAGGAACCTCCTCCGTCTCCGGTGATTGCAGGGACCAGGAGAGTGCATCCGCCTTGGCATGTTTATCCCCTGGCCAAAAATTAAGCTTAAAGTCGAACCGAGAAAAGAACAAAGACCACCTGGCTTGTCTGGAATTGAGTCTTTGAGCCGAATGAATATAGGCTAGGTTCTTGTGGTCAGTGAATATTATGAAGGGATGAACAGCCCCCTCCAAAAGGTAACGCCACTCCTCCAGAGCCATCTTTATGGCCAGCAATTCCCGGTCTCCAATTGTATAATTGCATTCTGTGGGGAAAACGATTTGGAAAAGAACCCTCAAGGAACTAGGCGCCTCGAGGATGACTTCTGGGAAAGAATCACCCCGGCCCCCATGGAGGAGGCGTCAACCTCTAGGACGAAGGGCCTGCAGGCCACTGGGCGATGTAAGACAGGTGCAGTCGAAAAGGCCCTTTTCAGGGCGAGAAAGGCGTCTTCAGCTTCCAGAGGCCAAATATTAGATTTTACTCCCTTCTGGGTAAGAGCGGCGAGAGGCTTAGTCACTGAAGAAAAATGAGGGACGAATTGCCTATAATAATTTGCGAAGCCCAAGAATCGTTGAATTGCTTTAACTCCGACTGGACGTGGCAATTTGAGCATGGCGGACAATTTCTCTGGATCCATCCTCAACCCAGAGTCCGATGTAATATATCCCAAGAAGGGCAGGGAGGTTTGTTCAAACAGGCACTTCTCTATTTTCACATAGAGTCGGTTCTCCCATAGACGTTGCAGGACCAGTCGAACACTTTTCCTGTGGGAAGGCAGATCGAGTGAGAAGATTAGGATGTCATCTAGATATACCACGACACAAGAGTACAGAAGGTTCCGGAAGACTTCATTAACAAATTCTTGGAAAACGGCCAGAGCATTACAAAGTCCAAAGGGCATGACCAAATATTCATAATGGCCACCCGCGAGTTAAAGGCGGTCTTCCACTCGTCTCCAGCAAATATTCGGACCAAATTTATAGGCCCCCCGCAGATCCAGCTTGGTAAAGATCGGGGCCCCTCTCAGATGGTCGAAAAGCTCGGGGATAAGCGGAAGAGGATACCTATTCTTGACCGTGATGTTGTTCAGGCCTCGGTAGTCGATACAAGGCAGAAGGGATCTATCCTTCTTCCGGACGAAGAAAAATCCGGCTCCCGCCAGAGACGAGGATTTCCGGATGAAGCCCTTGGCTAGGTTCTCCCGGATGTAATCAGACATAGCCGAGGTTTCTGCCAGAGATAGCGGATAGGTTCTCCCCCTGGGAGGGGTGGCTCCCGGAGTTAGCTCGATTGGGCAGTCGTAGGTTCGATGTGGAGGAAGGGTCTCCGCCTCTTTCTTATCAAAGACATCTGCAAATGAGTGATAGGCCAACGGGAGCCCTGGAAGATCGAAGGGTGCTTGTTGAAGACCGGAACGAGTAACAGGCAGCAGGCAGCGTTCATAGCAACAGTGACCCCAGCGAAGAACCTTGCCCGAGCGCCAATCAAGGACTGGCTTATGCTACCTGAGCCAGGGCAGACCTAGGAGCAGGGCGTGAGACAGATTGGGAAAAACATAAAAGGCTATTTTCTCCTGATGCAGGGCTCCAATTTGCAGCTCGAGAGTAACCATGGTGATGCGTACAGGTAATGGCTTACCATCCACAGCAGTAATCACGTGCGGATCCTCCAGAGTTACAACTGGAATCCGAAACTTGTCCACCTCTTCAAGCCGAATGAAGTTGCCAGCCACTCCCGAGTCCACATACGCCTCAACAGATCTGCGCCCCAGACCTAGGATAATCAGAGATGAAATAGTAAGGGGTAGAGAGGAATTAGAGTCACCTAGGAAGGCCTCTCTTACCTGGCCTAGGTGAAGGAGTTTCCCGGTCTCTCCGGACAGGAACGCAGGAAGTGATTAGCTCCTCCGCAATAGAGACACAAACCCTGCGCCGCTGCTCCAACAACTTTATGCGGTCCACCTGCATAGGCTCTGGAGCAGAATTACTGGGAAGCCTGGTCGGACGAGGACTGGGAACCCGGTTAAACCTAAAGGACTGCCTTTCCTTAACCGACTCACGAGAGCGTTTCTGGAATCGTAAATCAATACGCGTGGCCAGGGATATAAGGTCCTCTAAAGTAGTAGGGGTGTCCCGGCCGGCGAGCTCATCCTTTATCTTACCCGAAAGCCCCCTGCAAAAGGCCCCTACCAAAGCCTCATTATTCCACTCCAGCTCTGAGGATAGTGTTTGGAAGCGGATTGCGTACTGTCCCACCATAAGGGTTCCCTGTTGGAGATTGAAAAGCGACTCAGTGGTGGAAGCCAAGCGCCGCGGCTCATCAAAGACCCTACGGAAGGTGTCCAAGAAGTTCTGTATACTAGATACAACCGGGTCATCCCGCTCCCACAGGGGGTTCACCCAAGCTAAAGCCTCCCCTTCGAGACGGGACATGATAAACGCCACCTTGGCTCGATCAGAAGGGTATTGCTGGGGCAAAAGCTAAAAGTGTAGGCGGCACTGGTTCAGAAAACCCCAACATAATTTGAGATCTCCGCTATATCTAGGAGGCTTTCCCAAACGCGGCGGCAGGTGAGATGCAGGATCCCGAAGAGGGCCAGAGGCATCAGCAGAGGACTGGAGAGAAAGTAAAAGGTCATCGATGGACGCCATATAACTAAGAATATGGGACTGAGTATCACGCTGCTGCGTGAGCTCCTGCTGGAGAGCAATTCTTTTTGTGTTGCGGCTGAGGTACCAGCGGGGTCCATGGCCTGATTACACTGTGACGCTGAGGAAGGGCGTGCTATGAGAGTGGACCCTCTGGGTTGCAGTACTGAAGCTCCTCTGGGCGAGCGAACCAAGAATAGCCGACCCCTATATAGGGATCGTTAGGGGCAGACCCGAAGGAGTCAAGTACCATGACAGCTGGCATCAAGAGGGGCGGCTCAAGAGGAGCATCAGGGGGCTAAGGAGACATAGCCTCTAGGACAGAACCTGGAGGCCAGGGCTGAACAAATAGCACGGACAGAGCCAGTGGTCAGAACGGGACAGGTAGATTCGATGGAACGGGTAGTCAGGACAGGGCAGGTAGATAGGATAGAACAGGTAGTCAGGACAGGGCAGGTAGATAGAATGGAACAGGTAGTCAGGACAGGGCAGGTAGATAGGACGAGCCAGATAGTGTACAGTAAGCACACGGTAATCAGGCGCCTCCAACACGGAGGAGCCACCTGATATACCCAGTGCTGGCACCTGTTTGCAGCGTTAACGCCCCTGGGAAGGTGCAGTAAGGGTTAAAAGGACAGGGGAGCGCGCACCCATGACCAAAGGCGCATGCCTGGAGCAGCAACAGGACGGAAGGGGGGAGGAGAGAGGAAACCACGCTGGATCCCCCGAGTGGTAGGATGCCATGACGGGGGGAGCAGCGCGGTGCCTGGAGCAATGAGCGGGGAGCAGGGGAGAGGACCCGGGGACGAGCATAGTGGCGGCAGCGGGCGCCGGCATTACCGCGGGTGCCGGTGTGACAGCGGGCGCCAGCATGACAGCCGCCATGACAAAGAGGAGGAGGAGGAAGAACAGTAGCTACTTTCATACGCTATAGACGGGACTACAACCACAATTATCATGCCGTCTGTTCAGCGTGGATGGCCTGATGATAGTGAAGAAGATGAAGAGGAAGAGGAGGAGGACACCTTGGTCAGTCGTCCTGTTGGTGAGGACACAGAAGGCTTGCCTGTTACCAGTCTTGCACGCATGGCTGACTTTATGTTGCGCTGCCTTTCCCATGACCCTTGTATTGTCAAAATATTGGGTACCAGTCATTACTGGCTAGTGACACTTTTAGACCCACGGTAAAAGGATAACTTTCAATCTCTTGTTCCAGAGGCAGACAGGTGTAACAAATTGGTGCAGTACCATAGGGCCATTGTTGCAGAATTATTTAAAAAATTCCCATATCAAAACGCTGGCGGCAGAGATACCAGTTCATTAGCCAACCAAGCAGGACAGGCGAGAGAGACACAAGTCTACTCCAGCAGAGGCAGGGGGACACTGGCAAAATTCTGGAACAGTCTTCTGAGACCCTCCCATCGCCCATGCACTGAGGCGCGGGGTAATCTCACAAGGAATGCAATCTTCTCTAAGATGCTGAGGGAGTACCTTGCTGACCGTACCAACATTCTCCGTGTGCCTTTTAATTATTGGGTATCCAAGCTGGACACGTGGCATGAGCTGGCTCTTTACGCCTTGGAGGTTCTGGCCTGCCCTGCCGCTAGCGTTTTGTTCGAGAGGGTTTTTAGTGCTGCTGGTGGCATTATCACAGATAAGCACATTTGCCTTTCTACGGAAAATGCAGACAGGCTGACTCTTATAAAAATGAACATGTGATGGATTGGGCCTGACTTCTCGACACCACGAAATGACGACAGCGAAGCATAAACTCCATTTTAGTTTTTTTGGGAGTTGTATTCCCATGCACCTTTTCACAACCAAACATGCATATACGCTTCCTGATTTTGGCTATTTGGTGTCCTCCTCATCCTCACTGTCCACCAACACTTCAACACCAGAGTGAACATATTCAGTCATGCTCCAGCCACTCTATGTTTTAGCAAGGGTGTTATGATGCCCGTCACCTAAATACAAAAAATATATATACCCCCACAGGGAAAATGTTTGCATTCCAAGTCAAGGAGTCCTGCTCCTAGAAATTTTGTCCTATTTTTTAATCAGGCCTTCCTCCACATCTGATCATCCACCGCCACTAGATCAAAAGGGTTGACGTGTTCCGTGCAGCTACAGCCAGTGTCGCATTATTAACAAGGGTGGGTGGTTAGGCTGTGAATAAAAGACTTGTTCTAAAAAAGGTTGAGGTGTACCCCGCAGGGGAAATGTTCCAAGTCTAGGAGTCTTGCTCCTAGAAATTGGGCCTATTTTTTAATCAGGCCTTCCTCCATGTCTGATCATCCACCGCCACTAGATCAAAAGGGTTTACGTGTTCCCTGCAGCTATAGCCAGTGTCGAATTCCGATCAAGGGTGGGTGGTTTTGATGGACCAAAAATACTTGTTATGGAAAAAGGTTGAGGTGTACCAGTTGCCAGCCAACACACTTAGGGTATGGGCATTACAAGTCTAGGAGATGGGACATTTTTTGTTAAGAGGCCCTCCTCCATGTTTCTTTCAAGGGGAGATTGGGGTTATTGGGGTGCATATGACTTGGTAGCAGGGCAGGCCTTGCAGTTAATGTATAAGAAAACAGAATGGGAGTACAAAATGAATAAGGTGAAGTGGATAATCCTGGGCCCATCCAATATGTAGGTTCAAAGGCTTATTGGGGTGAATAAGACTTGGTAGCAGGACAAGCCTTGCAGTCAATCAATAAGAAAACAGAATGGTCGTACAAAATGAATAATGTGAAGTGGATTTTCCTGGGCCTGTGGCGCTTCCCACGGCTGTGGGGCGTCGGGACATGGCATAGCTTGCCTAGCTAGCCAATGCTCCCACGCCGCCAGTCCACGACGACGTGAGGCATGGGTCCCAGATGGTAAGAGAATGTGGACCCACTGGACCACGGAGGGAGACCCGGGCCTGCCCGGACTAGGGAAGGGCAGCGACCGGGATCCGTGGCAGCTGAGCATGTGGGCAAGGTGGCGACCTGCAGGACTAGACAACACCGCACAACTTCAGGTAAGAAGAAACATAAAGTTTACTTAAAGAAACAAAGTAAATAAACATAACATAAGACCGGGCTCCCGATTCCGCACATCAGAGAAGGGTACACAACTCAGGATCACAGACGAGTGCTGGAGGACATCACGGGTAGATGCAGTCCAGGGTTATCTGGCACAGGCATACTTGGACGGCCTCTCTCTCTCAGGCCTTAGGCGTAGCACAGGCTCAGCAGGAGAACATCAGACACCGACCTCAGACAGACTTCAGACGATGGCGGGGTCATCACGGGTTGATGAAGTCCAGAATCATCTGGCACGGGCATACTAGTATGGCCACACTCTCAGGCCTCGGGCGTAGCACAGGCTCAGCAGGAGAACATCAGACACCGGCCCAGGACGAACGTCAGACGATGGCGGGGTCATCACGGGTTGATGAAGTCCAGGGTCATCTGGCACGGGCATACTAGGACGGCCTCTCTCTCAGGCCTCAGGCGTAGCACAGGCTCAGCAGGAGAACATCAGACACCGACCCAGGACAGACGTCATCACAGGGTAGACCAAGGAGGAACCGGCAGGACAGGCAGGTTGTCACGGCAAGTGACCAGGCAGTCTCTGGGACAGGCAGGTTGTCACGGCTAGTGACCAGGGCAATCTCTGGGACAGGCAGGTTGTCACGGCAAGTGACCAGGGCAGGCAGGTTGTCACGGCAAGTGACCAGGCAGGCAGGTTGTCACGGCAAGTGACCAGGCAGGCAGGTTGTCACGGCAAGTGACCAGGGCAGGCAGGTTGTCACGGCAAGTGACCAGGACAGGCAGGTTGTCACGGCAAGTGACCAGGGCAGGCAGGTTGTCACGGCAAGTGACCAGGCAGGCAGGTTGTCACGGCAAGTGACCAGGCAGTCTCTGGGACAGGCAGGTTGTCACGGAAAGTGACCAGGGCAGTCTCTGGGACAGGCAGGTTGTCACGGCAAGTGACCAGGCAGTCTCTGGACAGGCAGGTTGTCACAGTAAGTGACCAGGCAGTCTCTAGACAGGCAGGTATATACGACCTGATATGGTGGAGCCTCCAGGTAGGCTGCAGTCGGATGGCAGATGATCGCTCCCAGGTGAGCAGGCAAGAGCCGGGGATCTCTGCAGATGATGTCCGAACTTCCGGATGGAGCTGCAGTCGGATGGCAGATGATCGCTCCTAGGTGAGCAGGCAAGAGCCGGGGATCTCTGCAGATGACGTCCGAACCTCTGGAAGGAACTGCAGACGGATGGCAGACAGGCAAGCCGACAGGTAACAGACAGGTAACTGGAATCAGGAGCTGATGGCTGAAACAGAGTTAGACTGCACAGGAACAACAGGAACACGGATTGGATCTCAGAGAGTCAGGAACACAGACAGGAACACGGACTGGGTCTCAGGGAGTCAGGAACACGGACAGGAACATGGATTGAATCACAGGAACACGGACTGGAACACAGGCCTCGGACTCCGGACATCTGGCACCGATCAGCAGGCTCCGGACATCTGGCAATGATCGGCAGGATCCGGACATCAGGCAGGAAGGATAGGATCCGGACATCTGGAAGTGGTCGTCGGACATCGGACATCAGGCCATGGTCATCAGGCATAGGATCCGGACATCTGGCAGCGACCTGAAAAGGAACCCCAGCGGTCTGGTGCAAGCCCCGCCAGGCTCAACGGGAGCTGGCCGGGGATTGCACAGAGGCTGAGCACAGAGTAACAGAAACTCAGCACACACCGGACTCCTCCTTCCAAGATGAACTCAGGTTATATAGCAAGGATTCACAGTCACTGGCACAGGGTTCTGGACACAGCAGGATTTCAGGAACATAACACAGAGGACACAGTTCAGAAAGTCAGGTACAGGATGCGATCCAAGATCAGGGGTTCAGGTAATTAGACACAGCAGGAACAGGCCTGGATATACAGCCTCCAGGAACGGCGATCTGGGTAATCAGCCCCCAGCATAGGCGGAAACACAAGACACAATTCAGACATTCAGGTACCGGGTTTGATCCAGGATCAGGGAACAAGACACAGCAGGAACAGGGAATCAGCTCTCCAGAGCTGATCAACTTCAGAGCAGGAGCTGAACACACAACCACATACGGCTAGGTTCAGGGATTCAGTGTGGATTCAATGCGAAGCTCTGGCAACGCCCACTAGGGCTGGGGAACTTTATATATGAGCTGCTTCACAGCGATAGGCTGGAGCAGTAACTCTAGTAAACACCCAATCCACATAAAAGCAGGACAGGTGTGGGCCGCGCCCCCTATGCAGAGCCAGACAGCACAACACAGAGGGAACCCAACAATGGCTGCTGCCAACCACGCAGTAAGTCATGCACCACTGCAGAGGACTTTTCAAGCTACGGACGGCTTTCACAGCAAGTCAGGAACCGCACATGCGGGCGGTCATGCAAAGCAGCGGAGCCACTCACGCAAGTACGGGTACGCAGCAGAGCCGGGAACTGAGCAGCATCCATATAGGTAACAGACAACAGTATCCCAGCTGGTTAGGGGGAAAGGAGCAAAAGGGTTAATGCAAAAAACATGCAAAGTAACGCTGGAAAACAAAGTACAGACAATACCAGCGTTACAGGGCCCATCCAGTATGTGGGTTGAAAGGCATATTGGGGTGAAGAAGACTAGTCAGCAGGGCAGGCCTTGCCCTCAATGCATAAGAAAAGAGTATGGGAGTACAAAATGAATAATGTGAAGTGGATTTTCCCGTGCCTATCCTGTATGTGGGTTCAAAGGCTTATTGAGGTGCATATGACTTGGTAGCAGGGCAGGCCTTGCAGTCAATGCATAAGAAAACAGAATCTGAGTACCTGGGTTCAAAGGCATATTGGGGTGCATATGACTTGGTAGCAGGGTAGGCATTGCTGTCAATGCATAAGAAAAGAGTATGGGAGTACAAAATGAATAATCTGAAGTGGATTCTCCTGTGCCCATCCAGTATGTGGGTTCAAAGGCTTATTGGGGTGCACATGACTTGGTTCAAGGGCAGGCCTTGCAGTCAATCCATAAGAAAACAGAATGGGAGTACAAAATGAATACTGTGAAGTGGATTTTCCTGGGCTCATCCAGTATGTGGATTTAAAGGCTTATTTGGGTGCATATGACTTGGTAGCAGGGCAGGCTTTGCAGTCAATGCATAAGAAAACAGAATGGGAGTACAAAATGAATAATGTGAAGTGGATTTTCCTGTGCCCATCCAGTACGTGGGTTCAAAGACATATTGGGGTGCTGATGACTTGGCAGCAGGGCAGGCCTTGTCGTCAATGCATAAGAAAAGAGTATGGGAGTGCAAAATGAATAATGTGAAGTGGATTTTCCTGTGCCCATCCAGTATGTGGGTTCAAGGGCTAATAGGGGTGCAGATGACTTGGCAGCAGGACAGGCCTTGCTGTCAATGCATAAGAAAAGAGTATTGGAGTACAAAATGAATTATGTGAAGTGGATTTTCCTGTGCCCATCCAGTATGTGGGTTCAAGCGCTTATTGAGGTGCATATGACTTGGTAGCAGGGCAGGCCTTACATTCAATGCAACATTTTTTATGGAAGCCCTCCTGGACATCTTGTGAAAAGGGTATTGGGGTGCATCGTAATTCTTGGCAGCCCATCCACTCACTGCATAGGCTATAACAGTTTATGAGACCCACTGTTTAATAATGGCCCTTTAAGCAGATTAATGCTGCCTGATGCCCCTGTAAAAATAGGTTCTGTGACTTTAAAAGTCCCTTCTTCATTAATGAAACAAGATATGTCTGCTTATGTGTCACAAAACACATGGCCAGCTAGGGTTGGTAAATTTTACAATGACATTTCCCAGTGAATGCATTTGTTTTGGTTGAAAGTAATGTTAACCCCTTAGTGACAGAGCCATTTTGCAGCTTAATGACAGGGCCAATTTTTACAATTCTGACCACTGTCACTTTATGAGGTTATAACTCTGGAACGCTTTAACGAATCCAGCTGATTCTGAGATTGTTTTTTTGTGACATATTGTACTTCACGTTAGTGGTAAAATTTCTTTGATATGACTTGTGTTTATTTATGAAAAAAATGGAAATATGGCGAAAATTTTGAAAATGTAACAATTTTCAAACTTTAAATTTTTATGCCCTAAAATCAGAGAGATATATCACACAAATTTCTTAATAAATAACATTTCCCACATGTCTACTTTACATCAGCACAATTTTGGAAACAAAATTTTCTTTTGTTACGAAGTTATAAGGGTTAAAAGTTGACCAGCGATTTCTCATTTTTACAACACCATTTTTTTTTAGGGACCACATCACATTTGAAGTCACTTTGAGGGGTCTATATGATAGAAAATACCCAAAAGTGACACCATTCTAAAAACTTCACCCCTCAAGGTGCTCAAAACCACATTCAAGAAGTTTATTAACCCTTTATGTGCTTCACAGGAACTGAAGCAATGTGGAAGGAAAAAATTAACATTTAACTTTTTTTGCAAAAACTTTACTTCGGAACCAATTTTTTTTATTTTTACAACTGTTAAAAGAAAAAATGAACCACAAGATTTGTTGTGCAATTTCTCCTGAATAAGCCGATACCCCATATGTTGGGGTAAACCACTTTTTGGGCGCACAGCAGAGGTCGCAAGGGAAGGAGCGACATTTGACTTTTTCAACGCAGAATTGGCTGGACGCCATGTCGCGTTTGTAGAGGCCCTGATGTGTCTAAACAGTGGAAACCCATCTCAAGTGACCCCATTTTGGAAACTAGACCCCCTAAGGAACTTATCTAGATGTGTGGTGAGCACTTTGAACCTCCAAGTGCTTCACAGAAGTTTATAACATAGAACAGTGAAAATAAAAAATCATATTTTTTCCACAAAAACAATCTTTTCACCCCAATTTTTATTTTCCCAAGGGTAACAAGACCCCAAAAGTTTTTGTGCAATTTGTCCTGAGCATGGTGATACCCCATATGTGGGGGTAAACCACTGTTTGGATGCATGGCAGAGCTTGGAAGGGAAGGAGCGCCGTTTGACTTTTTCAACGCAGAATTGGCTGGACGCCATGTCGTGTTTGTAGAGGCCCTGATGTGTCTAAACAGTGGAAACCCATCACAAGTGACCCCATTTTGGAAACTAGACCCCCTAAGGAACTTATCTAGATGTGTGGTGAGCACTTTGAACGTCCAAGTGCTTCACAGAAGTTTATAACATAGAACCGTGAAAATAAAAAATCATATTTTTTCCACAAAAACGATCTGTTCACCCCAATTTTTATTTTCCCAAGGGTAACAAGACCCCAAAAGTTTTTGTGCAATTTGTCCTGAGCATGCTGTTACCCTGTAAGGTTCTGTGTACATGTTCCTGAAACTCAGTTTGTTCGTCAGCCATTTTACTTTCTGTCTTGCTGCAGCTATCTTGCCCTCAGTCAAAATGGAGTTTCCAGCTTGCATGTTCCCGCCCTGATTCTCTCCTTTTGCTTCTTAAGCAGCCACAGCTGAGCAATCAGTGCTTCAGAATCTAGCCTGCAGTGAACCTGTGACCTGACTCCTAAAGCCTTGGACCTTGTACTCCAGCTATTCCTACTGAGGAACTCTGAAGCACTTGTGGACTCTGAACCCTGCTCTTTGAAAGACCCACGTTTGCATGGACTTACGGTAACAGAGAAGAAGATCCTGAACCTGTTGTGGAGAGTGATTGCTGAGCTTAGATTACTCTGGCCTGCTGTGTCTCCTGCTTCTGTGTCTGCAAACTGTGTGACTATTTTTGCCAACTTGTATGAAGTAATACAAGACTTTCTATATCAAACCTGTGTCTCATGTATTTTCATCGCACCCAAGCACAAGACGCTATATGAACTGTACTACATACATTACAAGATTCTGAAGCCAAAACGTTAGTGTCTGCTGGGTCTGGAAAGGCTGTGTCTGCTGTAACTGTGGATATTGGATGTCCAGTTGTACTTTCTGTGATGATAGTGGTTGTGACTTCTCACAACCATTCCAGGTGAGCAGTTTCCTTAATTTTTTTTCTCTCTGCAGTGTTACCACAGGTAAACACTATTGTTTTTTTTTTCTCCTCTCCTTTTCTTCCAGTACTCCTGTCTTAAAAGATCTGGAAAATGGAGGCCCGCATAAAGGAACTTTGCGGAGTGACTGATAATATCCTTGCAGATTTGCAGAATATAAAGACCCGTTTTTCAAGCCTACAGGACCTCACTAATCACAATTTGCAAGTGTTTGGACAGACTGCCCAGGATTTGCGAGCCAGGATTGAGGTTCTAGAAGAGCGAGTCCAGGCTCCTGCCGTAGCCTCGAGTTCTGGGATTCCCAAGTTGCCCCCTTTTCGTTTTGGCGGTGAACGTGAGAAATTCAGGGGATTTATTAATCAATGCAATCTTTTTTTTTCTGCACATGCTTCACAATTTCCCACTGAACGATCTAAGGTGCTTACTATAATTATGTTGCTTACCAACAAGGCTTTGATGTGGGCAAACCCTCTGATTGAGACTGAGGATGATTGTTTGAATCACCTTGATGCTTTTATTTCAGCCATGGGGCAGGTGTTTGATGACCCCAATCGAGGTGCAACAGCTGAAGCAGCCATGTTAGCTTTGCACCAAGGTAAGCACTCAGTAGCTGAATATGCCTTGGATTTCAGGAGATGGGCCCTTGATACCACCTGGGACAGTTCCGCCAAAAAAATCTATTTTTCGAAAGGGGTTATCTCCACTGATTAAGGATGAACTTGCTCGTGCCGACCCTCCCACTGCGTTAGGTGACTTTATTAACTACTGCATCCGTATTGATACTCGTCTGACTGAACGCAGGCAAGAGAGATGGTTCGAAAGCAATCGCACTAACCTTTTCCTACCTTCCTCTCCAGCTAAGGAACCTTTGAGTAGGATTACACGGGAACCTGAACCTGAACCCATGCAGGTAGACTCTTTACAACGACGGGTTAGTGATGCACGCAAGGAACATCGTTTTAAGGAAAATCTATGTTTCTATGGTGGTAAGTCAGGGCACTTCATTATAAACTGCCCCAGCTGTTCTCGTAAGACTACTGCAGCACTCATTCATTGTGAGTGTTGCGAGAGGGGATCTGTCAGGTCCGAGCCTCAGGCTCCAGAGAGATCTGCAGCAACAGATCTTGATTTCTCGGACTTAAACTCCGTTACCTCTGAGGACGTTGACTGTGTAAACGCTGCCATTTTTCAAGTTTCCTCAGCGGTGTCCCAGCTGAGTTGTAAGAAAAACAATTCTCATTGCTTTCTTTCCATCAAACTCTGGGTTGACTCAGCTTGGGTGTCTAGCTCTGCTATGATCGACTCAGGGGCAAGTGGAAATTTTATGGATGTCTCCTTTGCTCTGAAACAGGGATACGTTCAGTGAAGAAGGCTACTCCAGTACAGATGGAAACTGTGGATGGCTCCCTGCTGACCTCTGGACCAGTGGATCAGGAAACAGAGCCTTTGAGGGTTCTTATGGGTAAAGATCATCAAGAGAAACTGTCCTTTATGCTTATCTCTTCTCCCCACTTTCCCATTATTCTAGGGCTACCATGGCTGCAGGCTCAGAATCCTACCATTAACTGGGAGACCAAGGAATTACACTTTCCAGAGAAACAGATGAGTCCAAAAGTTTCAGCTTGCTCTGTTCCTAAAGGAATCATGTCAGTCCCTGAACTACCAGCTGTATACCAGGACTATGTGGATTTATGTGACAAGAAGAACGCTGACCAGATTCCCCCTCACCGTCCATATGATTGTCCAATTGAATTATTGCCTGGAGCAGAGATACCTTTTGGTAAGATCTACCCCCTGGCGGGGCCCGAGCTAAAGGCTTTAAAGGATTACATAGACGAAAATCTAGCCAAGGGCTTCATATGCCCCTCTTCATCTCCTGCAGGTGCACCCATCTTCTTTGTGAAGAAGAAAGATGGATCTCTGAGACCATGCGTAGACTATAGGGAACTCAATAAGGTTACTATTAGAAACCGTTATCAATTGCCTTTAATCCCTGAGTTATTGGAGAGAGTGCGACATGCCAAAATTTTCTCTAAACTAGATCTTCGTGGGGCCTATAACTTAGTCCGTATTAGACCTGGGGATGAATGGAAGACTGCATTCAGGTCACGCTATGGACACTTTGAATATCTAGTTATGCCTTTTGGTCTGAGTACCGCCCCAGCCACTTTCCAACACTTGGTGAATGACATCTTCAGGATCTCCTAGATACATTCGTGGTAATTTATTTGGATGATATTCTAATTTTTTCTAACTCCACAGAGGAACATCATGGACATGTGAGAATGGTCTTGGAACGTCTAAGACAAAATCATCTTTACATCAAACTTGAAAAGTGTGAATTCCATAGGACCGAAATTCAATTTCTGGGGTATGTACTGTCTACACAAGGAATTAGTATGGATGGAAGCAAAACCCAAGCCATCAAGGATTGGCCAAATCCTAGAAATGTGAAGGAGGTACAGCGCTTCATCGGGTTTGCCAACTTCTATAGACGTTTCATTAGAAATTTCTCTGAGGTAGTGTCACCTATCACCCAACTTACCCGGAAAGAGTCTAGGTTCTCCTGGACTCCCCAAGCCCAGGAAGCATTTTCCCGTCTAAAAGATAAATTTACCACTGCACCTATCCTAGTACATCCCAACCCCGAGCTTGCCTTCATAATAGAGGTGGATGCTTCAGACTGTGACGTTGGAGCTATACTCTCTCAGAGAACAGTGAGAAGAATGTCTTGCATCCCTGTGCCTTCTTTTCCCAGCAGTTGTCTTCGGCTGAGAGGAACTACGATGTGGGCAATAGAGAGTTGTTGGCCATTATTGCCGCCTTCAAAGAATGGAGACACCTTCTTCAGGGAGCTGCACAGCAAATAGTCGTCCTGACAGATCATCGTAACCTTGAGTTTATCAGGTCGGCTAAGTGCCTGACTCCTCGCCAGGCTCGCTGGAATCTTTTCTTAAACCAATTTAATTTTATCATTTCTTATAGACCAGGATCGCGCAATGGAAAGGCTGATGCACTCTCTAGGATTTACTCAGCAGAGACACGTCCAATTACTCCTCCTAAGACTATTCTTCCTGACTCTAGATTCCTAGGAGTAATTCATAATCAAGACCTACTTAAGGACATCAAGGAAGCATACCATGCGGATTCCTTTTTGGCACAACCCCCAAGGGACGTAAGTCTTGTCTTTAAGAATGGTGTGTGGATTCAGGGACAACGCCTGTATATTCCTGAAACAGTCAGATTGAGAGTATTGCAACTCATTCACGATTCCAAGATAGCTGGGCATAGAGGAATTCTAAAGACACAGGAATTTCTCTCTCGTTTCTTTTGGTGGCCCACTTGCAGGAAGGATGTTTTAAACTATGTCACTTCATGTGAAGTCTGTGCAAGATGCAAAACACCTCGCTCCTCACCAACTGGTCTGTTACAGCCTCTTCCCACCCCGTCCCGCCCGTGGGGATCCATTTCTATGGACTTCATTGTGGAGTTACCAACCTCTCAAGGGAAGAACACCATTCTAGTGGTGGTTGACCGTCTAACAAAGGCAGCTCATTTTATCCTTGTGTCGGCTTACCCACTGCAAAACAGACATCAGATTTGATGATTAAAGATGTGTTTCGCTTACATGGAGTACCGGATGAGGTTATTTCGGATCGAGGGGTGCAATTCACTTCTAGGTTTTGGCAAAATTTCTGTGCAGCATTGGACATTAAAGTAAACCTTTCTTCTGCTTTTCATCCCCAGACTAATGGACAGACTGAACGAACCAATCAAACCCTGGAGCAGTATCTCCGCTGCTTTATCTGCCACCTACAGGATGATTGGGTGGATCTACTCGTATAACAACTCTCAGAGTGCCTCCACTAAGCAGTCTCCTTTTTACTCTAATCTAGGTTATCATCCTAACATTCTACCACGATTTCCCATAGAAACGCCTTTACCAGCAGTGGCTGAAAGAATCACGTCTTAACAGAAGAATATGGATCTTCTAAAGGAGAATCTGGAATCGGCTCAGGAAAGGTACAAGAAAGCAGCAGATAAATTTCGTAAACCTGCACCAGCTTTCAAGGTAGGAGACTTGGTCTGGCTGTCAACCAGAAATCTTAAGTTAAGGATTCCATCGTCTAAGTTGGGACATAAGTACATTGGACCCTATAAAATCAGTAAAATTATAAGTGCCGTTGCTTGTTGTCTTCAACTGCCAGAACTATGAGAATTCACCCTGTCTTTCATGTATCCCTACTAAAGGCTGCGACACCCAATACGTTTCCTGGACGTTCTTCTCCTTGCCCTGACCCAGTGCTAGTCGATGGTCAGGAAGAATTTGTGGTGGAAAGGATTTTAGATTCCAGGTTGTATAGAAATCAGTTACAATATCTGATTAAATGGCAGGGCTACCCAGTGGAGGACAACTCATGGGAACCAGTCAATAACGTTAATGCTCCTCGCTTGCTCCGTCAGTTTCATCAGAGGTACCCACACAAGCCTGGCCTGAGGTCATCCAGAGGTTGTCCCTAAGGGGGAGTAATGTAAGGTTCTGTGTACATGTTCCTGAAACTCAGTTTGTTCGTCAGCCATTTTACTTTATGTCTTGCTGCAGCTATCTTGCCCTCAGTCAAAATGGAGTTTCCAGCTTGCATGTTCCCGCCCTGATTCTCTCCTTTTGCTTCTTAAGCAGCCACAGCTGAGCAATCAGTGCTTCAGAATCTAGCCTGCAGTGAACCTGTGACCTGACTCCTAAAGCCTTGGACCTTGTACTCCAGCTATTCCTACTGAGGAACTCTGAAGCACTTGTGGACTCTGAACCCTGCTCTTTGAAAGACCCACGTTTGCATGGACTTACGGTAACAGAGAAGAAGATCCTGAACCTGTTGTGGAGAGTGATTGCTGAGCTTAGATTACTCTGGCCTGCTGTGTCTCCTGCTTCTGTGTCTGCAAACTGTGTGACTATTTTTGCCAACTTGTATGAAGTAATACAAGACTTTCTATATCAAACCTGTGTCTCATGTATTTTCATCGCACCCAAGCACAAGACGCTATATATGTGGGGGTAAACCACTGTTTGGGTGCATGGCAGAGCTTGGAAGGGAAGGAGCGCCATTTGACTTTTTCAACGCAGAATTGGCTGGATGCCATGTCGCGTTTGTAGAGGCCCTAATGTGTATAAACAGTGGAAACCCCCCACAAGTGACACCATTTTGGAAACTAGACCCCCTAAGGAACTTATATAGATGTGTGATGAGCACTTTGAACCCCCAAGTGCTTCACAGAAGTTTATAACTCCCGGGCATGAAAATAAAAAGTCATATTTTTACCACAAACCTGATCGTTTAGTCCCCAATTTTTTATTTTCCCAAGGGTAACAGGAGAAATTAGACCACAAAAGTTGTTGTCCAATTTGTCCTGAGTACGCTGATACCCCATATGTGGGGGGGACCACTGTTTGGGCGCACGGCAGGGCTTGATAGGGAAGGAGTGCCGTTTGACTTTTTCAAACCAAAATTGGCTGGAATTGAAATTGGACGCCATGTCACGTTTGGAGAGCCCCTGATACGCCTAAACAGTGGAAACCCCCACAAATGACACCATTTTGGAAACTAGACCCCTTAAGGAACTTATCTAGATGTGTGGTGAGCACTTTGAACCCCCAAGTGCTTCACAGAAATTTATAAACGTAGAGCCGTGAAAATAAAAAATCATTTTTTTCCTCAAAAATGATTCTTTAGCCCGCTATTTTTTTTATTTTCTCAAGGGTAACAGGAGAAATTGGACCCCAAAAGTTGTTGTGCAATTTTTCCTGAGTACGCTGATACCCCATATGTGGGGTGAAACCACTGTTTGGGTGCATGGGAGTGCTTGGAAGGGAAGGAGCACCATTTTGTAATGCAGACTTTGATGGAATGTTCTGCGGGCGTCATGTTGTGTTTGCAGAGCCCTTGATGTGCCTAAACAGTAGAAACCCCCTGCAAGTGACACCATTTTGGAAACTAGACCCCCCAAGGAGCTTATCTAGATGTGTGGTGAGCACTTTGAACCCCCAAGTGCTTCACAGAAATTTATAAACGCAGAGCCGTGAAAATAAAAAATAATTTTTTTCCTCAAAAATGATTGTTTTAGCCAGCTATTTTTTATTTTCCCAAGGGTAACAGGAGAAATTAGAACCCTAAAATTGGTGTGAAATTTGTCCTGAGTACGCTGATACCCAATATGTTGGGGTAAACCACTGGTTTGGGTGCACGGCAGGGCTCGGAAGGGAGGGAGCGCCATTTGACTTTTTGAACGCCAGGTCGTGTTTGGAGACCCCCTGATGTGTCTAAACAGTGGAAACCACCCACAAGTGACCCCATTTTGGAAACTAGACCCCTTAAGAAACTTATCTAGATGTGTGGTGAGCACTTTGAACCCCCAAGTGTTTCACAGAAATGTATAAACGCAGAGCTGTGAAAATAAAAAATCATTTTTTTCTCAAAAATGATTTTTTTTAGCCAGCTATTTTTTATTTTCCCAAGGTAACAGGAGAAATTTTATCCCCATAAATTGGTGTGCAATTTGTCCTGAGTACGCTGATACCCCATATGTTGGGGTAAACCACTGTTTGGACGCACGGCAGGGCTCGGAAGGGAGGGAGCGCCATTTGACTTTTTGAACGCCACGTCGTGTTTGGAGACCCCCTGATGTGTCTAAACAGTGGAAACCCCCCACAAGTGACCCCATTTTGGAAACTAGTCCCCTTAAGGAACTTATCTAGATGTGTGGTGAGCACTTTGAACCCCCAAGTGTTTCACAGAAATGTATAAACGCAGAGCTGTGAAAATAAAAAAATCATTTTTTTCTCAAAAATGATTTTTTTTAGCCAGCTAATTTTTATTTTCCCAAGGGTAACAGGAGAAATTATATCCCCAAAATTGGTGTGCAATTTGTCCTGAGTACGCTGATACCCCATATGTTCGGGTAAACCACTGTTTGGTCGCACGGCAGGGCTCGGAAGGGAGGGAGCGCCATTTGACTTTTGAACGCCACGTCGTGTTTGGAGACCCCCTGATGTGCCTAAATAGTGGAAACCCCTCAATTCTAGCTCCAACCCTAACCCCAACACACCCCTAACCCTAATCCCAACCCTAATCCTAACCTAAATCCCAACCCTAATTCCAACCCTAATTGTAACCCTAACCTTAATTTTAACCCTAACTCTAATTGTAACCCTAACCCTAATTTTAACCCTAACCCTAATTCTAACCCTAACCCTAATTCTAACCCTAATTATAACCCTAACCCTAAGGCTAGGTTCATTTTGCATTTTACCAGCCCGTTCAACACATAGCGTTGATGGGCTGGTAACGATACAGCATAACACGATCGCGTTATGCTATACCCACTAGCGCAGATGAATCAGCAGATGATTCATCTGCGCTAGCGGTGACGGAGCCCAGGCGCTGCAGCCCGCGTCCGAGGCTCCATCACTGAATGATGGCACGTCGCGAACGCATGCTGCTTTACGGCATGCATCGCGATGCGCCCTCAAATGGGGGTGAATGGCAGCGTTAACGGACTGCGTTACACCGCGTTATACCGCGGTGTAATGCAGTCCATCTAACGGACTGCCATAACGCAGTATGAACCCAGCCTAACCCTAACCCTAATTATAACCCTAACCCTAATGCTAACCCTAACCCTAATGCTAACCCTAACCCTAATTATAACCCTAACCTTAATTATAACCCTAACCCTAACGGAAAAATCAAAAGAAATATAATTTCTATTTTTTATTATATGTCCCTAACTAAGGGGGTGATAAATGGGGGGGTTATGTACTGTTTTTTTTATTTTGATCACTGTGATAGTTTATCACAGTATCAAAATGCACTTTTATGAGAATGAATGAAAAATTTTTGAATCTGCCGCCAAGCAGATCGGCGGGCGCACTGCGCATGCGCCAGCCATTTTTGTTTTTCAGGAAGAAGACGCTGGGATCCTGGGGCCTGCGGGAGGACCGAGGACACCGGCAGGTATAGGGGGGGCGATCGGGGGACCTGGGGACCCTCATTTTCTCCCCTCTCATGTGCGATCACATCAGAGGGGAGAGAAATCTTTTTTTTTTTTTTGCGGTAGCCGAGACCCCAGAGAAAATTGCCCATCCCCCCAGCACAGCGGCGGGCGCACTTAGCATGCGCCCGCCATTTTCTCAATGGCGGCGGCACCGGGGGAGGCAGAAGGGCACGGGGGCCACATGGAGGAGATCGGGGGCCACATGGGGGTCCCGGGGACTCTTTTTCTCTGTCCTCTGATGTCCGATGACATCAGAGGACAGAGAAATTAAATGGAACAACATTTTTTTTTGTTGTTGCGGTCGGCGTTATAGGGTTAATAACGGCGATCGCAACATCTGTGTCGGTAAAAACCGTCCCGATTCATGTTCTCTGGGGTCTCGGCTACCCCCGTAGCCGAGACCCCGGAGAAAATGCGCCTCTGGGGGGCGCTATTCACTTTTTCCACAGCGCCGTTACTTAACGGTGCTGTGGTTTAAGTACCCTTAATGACCGCCGTTAAAAGGCGTATCGGCGGTCGTTAAGGGGTTAAAGTTGAAAAATGCTTCAAAACCGCTGCGTCTGAACATAGCCTAAGTGGTGGAGGAACATTTTGATCTGGGTTTAATTATTTTGCCTTATATTCAAGTCATTAACCTGGAAACCTTAACATATTTCCCAGCAAAATCCATTTTGGTTTCGTTTTGGTATGTTTTTTGGTGCATCGGTAAAAATGGCATGAAACTCTGACAACAATATTTAAAGCTGTGAACTAGGAGTCACGAATGCTTCAAGGGGCAAGCCCCATGATGTCCCTGTGTCATTTGAGCAGTGTTTCCATAATTTTTAGACCTTTTTAGACCTTAAAAGGACCCCCGGCGGGGATCGCGGTAAAAATGCTCGGGTCTCCCATAGAGTTACATTGGGCTCATTGTTTTGTCCGAGTACCCGAGTATTCCAATTTGCTCGACCCGAGCAACGAGCACCCGAGCGTTTTAGTGCTTGCCCATCACTAGTCAGTGGTGATCACTGTATTATCTGTACACTGACACTACATACAGAGCTCTTGTGCATAATGTCACTGGTGATCACTGTATTATCTCTACACTGACACTATATACAGAGCTCCTGTGTACAATGTAACTGGTGATCTCTTTAGTACCTGTACACTGACAGTATATACAGAGCATCTGTGTATAATGGCACTTAGTATTGTGGTTTTTTTTTTATTAATGATTAGTATTGTGGTATTCAATCACTATGTGGTGGTAATATGTGGTCTGGTCATAGTGTGATGGTATTTGTTCCTTGTATGTGATATTATTCAGTCACTGTGTGGTGGTATTATGTGGTCGGGTCATGGTGTGGTGCTATTTGTTCCTTGTGTGTTGTATTATTCAGTCACTATGTGGTGGTTGTTCTGCCCATCTGAGTACTGGGCAATATGTTTCTTATTGTGTGCTGGTTTTGTTTGTTATAGCACCATCTAGTGGTGGCTGAATTTATAGCCTGTGCCTTTATCAAGCAGATAGAGTATTGCATTGTGGGATTGAAGCAAGGTATGCTGAGAAGAAGAAGCTCAATTTTCTTCCATGTACTTCAGGGAATACACGTGTTCATGTGCTCTCCTGTAACCTCTCCAACTTGAGTTTGCTATCCTGGTAAAGCATATTCTGGTAAGACCAATATCTTCTATAGCAATGCAGTGTTTAGGAGGTTATTAACTATATAGCAGCCAGTGCATAGGAGATGTTATTAGAATCCTGTGTAAAGTTTGCATAATACTGTATACTTTCCTGTTAATTGTAAAGTGTCAGCTCTGTGCCCAATACTTATCTATGTCATTTGTATTTTTAAAGTTTTACCGTGCATGTTCTATACTGTTCACCAATAAACAAGTTAGACTACAGAGGACAGTCTGCTTATTTGGAGTACGGAATCGTGGTTTAGGCTGTATGCTAGATTGCACACCGTGTCAACGTGTATGAAGGCAGAACAGTAAAACAGATGTTAGACGCCTGCGATAGTGAATACAACTTAAGGAGCCACTTGTATCCACACCGCACTGCCTGCGGATACTGCAGCGGCCGCCATACAGTCACAAGTACCGAGAGTGCAGCCCGCATCAAGCGTTTCATCATTCCCGCCGCGCATAGACTGTTTCCCGCTAATATACTCAGCAGTACGCAGCTAAGCGCACAATGTCTTAAAACAGCACATCCTTACTCATAACGAGGTCACGAACAAGCTCCAGCAGGTCATTAGCAGAGCTCGCTGCCATCGCCTGTGCCGAAGCCGAGGCAGCCAAAGCAAGATCCTCCTTCACCGAAAGAGAGATTCACCTAAAGCTGAGGTAGGCGGAGCAAGATGCAGATAGTGCACGTCTGCAGGCAGAGAGAGAGGCCGAAACCGCACGCCTGCAAGCCGAAACTGCACGTTTGCAAGCAGAGCCAGAAAGACTTGCAGCAGACAAAGAGACAGCAGCTGCAATTGCTAAAGCAGAGTATTTGGAAGCTATGAAGGATCCTGATTGTGAGAGACGCAGCAACATTTGCAGACCAGATCTAGGACAGCAAGATCCAGCGCAGCGCATCCCAGAGTACGTCCGTCAACATTCCGGCATGGATGACAGACCTGATGCACCACATCGACCAGCCTACGCCGGCTACCAGCGATCCAACCTCGAACTTCGTTACCACAAGCAAGGAGTCGTCCAGCGCAGAGATGTTGACCACAGCGGCTGTTCCACTGAGCAGAAGTTACAGCTCCCATCCCACCTTAAAGAGAAACCTCCTTCACCGAGAAGGTACTGCACAGACTATACGAAGTCAGAAGCGTCTCACAGGTATGGTGATACACCACACACTAGACATGACTATAACGCACCAGCTCGTGCCAGCACTGACCAAGCCACCATAGACTTTGCAAAGTTCCTTGCCCACCAAGAACTGGTTACAAAATGACTTGTAAAGTTCACTGATAAACCCGAGAACTATAGGTCATGGCGAGCCTCGTTCCGGAACACCATTCATGGTCTGGACCCTTCTAATAGTGAGGAGATAGATCTCCTAGTAAAGTGGCTCGGAAGTGAGTCGGTCAAGCATGCCAAAAGACTAAGAGACATCAATATAAAGCATCCACACATAGGTCTACGCAAAGTATGGGAAAGACTTGATGAATGCTATGGGACAGTAGAAGTCATAGAGAATGCTTTATACAAAAGAATTGATGATTTTCCTAAGATAGGACCTAAAGGTTATCAAAAGCTTAGAGAATTGAGTGATTTATTGATAGTTACACGTTGCCCAGGAGGAAGGAGACTTGCTCGGATTGGCATTCTTAGACACCGCTGCGGGTGTCAATCCGATAATACAAAAACTTCCTTACAACCTACAAGAAAAGTGGGTTACATATGGTTAACGGTATAAACAAAATCATAATGTACACCATTCCCTCCTTTCACTGTATTCATAGAATTTGTCACCCAACAAGCTAAATCAGAATGACCCTAGTTTTGACTTCACTCTGTCATGTTCCACTGCCCCTGGTGTCAAACCCAGTAGGACACCCGTGGCAGTCCACAAAACTAACATTGTTTCCACAGGCCCTCCTCACAATGCGAGTAAACCCCCTCCAGACGAGAACAAGCCTCAGGATGTCAATAAACATTGTCCTCTACACAAGAAACCACATCCTCTACTAAAATGCAGAGCCTTCAGGGAGAAGTCTTTGGAGGATTGCAAGGGTTTCCTCAAAGAAAACAACATCTGCTTCAAATGTTGTGTAGAGCACGTGTACGACCCTATTGAAATAATTTAGGAAATAAATAAATTGATATACAATAGTAGATGCAATAAATAGACCCAACTGAGGTTATAACTCCTTTATTTCACTGAAAATATGACCTCACAGCTGTAAAAAATGATGCCGGGTCACTATGACCCGAACACGACAAGTGTACAAATCGGCGTGTAGCAAAAAGTAAACCCAAAAAAAAAAAAAAATACTCATAGATAGGTCCCCCCAAATGAGGAAAAGTCAAATAAAATCAAGTTTTAGAAACTTATAGAAAAAAATCTACAGGGCCTCACAAATTCTCTACGGGTCACTATGACCCGAACAGAACAGAAGGGTTAATGGGTTAGAGTAGAGTAGGGCCCGGCCAAAAAAGTTTATCTTGTTGTGGTGGCGGTTTAAAAAATCTATTGGCCAAAACAAAAGCTGCTTGCTATGTATGGATTTATGGTGTTCGATGTGAACTGTTAATGCATGATTGGTGAGAATATGGTGCAGAAGTGGAGTTTTACAAGAGTGGGCGGTAGGACTGTGGAAGGTTCGAGGGATTTAGGCGGAGCTGGCGTGGAGCATGGGCAGAGTCTCAAGGGGGCCTGAAAGTGCTGACAGTATGGGGTCCAGAAATTCATACTGGCAGGTCTTGCTCCAATTCTTGCCCTCTTGTCTGTATATTTCAGTTAAATTGTGTTGATTCCTGACTCTAAAACTGAAGTTTAGTTTTCTAAGATACCTGACTGTCTATTTACATGCAATTATTAAACTAGAGAGAGAACAAGACAGCAAGATTTCACACATTTGGCAATGAACATTTATTTAGGATGGCTCAAAGTCATAGAATAAATTGGAAGTACAGTGAAAAAACTAGATTAAATGAATTGGAAAAGTTTATAATAATGTGCGTAGTATTTGTTAGGTTGTAATGGGTTTGAGGTTATAGAGCATATATCACCAAATGAAAAGCGACCTCTTATTTTAGTCAAACAAACAATTTGTATTGCGCTTTTCTCATAGTAGACTCAAAGCATATCTACTGCTTTCCCATCTAATTGTGTAACCTAACAATGACTATTACAACAATGTGAATAAATAAGACATCTGTGCTGACCATAAGTACACCCTCTGTTGGAATAAAATTACTATTTTTTTTAAAGGCAATGGATAACTCCCTATTAGAATTATGCTGTTCTTAATTGAAAGCACAATTTGTTACAAAGGTGAATGCCATGTCCAAGTAATGAACCCGTGTTTTAGATTTATAAGAATAAATATCAACTTTCTAGCCAGAATATTTGATCATTTTATTATTTACCACTGTTTTAGAGAAAATATTAGCTGTAAATCCTAGAATATATTGCATCTGGTTAACACGATATTATTTGCAGTAACTGACATTTGGTAGTATTTCCTATAAAATGTTAGCTGCTCTGTCTGGATTATGGATTGTAGTTTAGATCTTCAGCCTATAAACAACTGAAGGAGGTACAATACAAGTCTGCCAGCTTCATGACAGCAATACAGTATACCAGTCTGTTGCTTCATCAAGTGTTTCCAAGAATTTTATGAACTTAGAACAATATTCTTTTACAATTCATCATCTCGCTCATATTATATAGTCAGAAAAATAGTATTTTACAAAAGTAACATGTTATAATGTGTGTACCATATAAAATGTCATAAAGAATAGTAAGTAACTAGAGGAAAATTAAACACATTCAAAGTGTAAACTAATGTAGAGATCAGTGTATCCAATAAATATAAGGCTAATATACTAAAATACAATTTTTACAGCTAATGACAAAGAAATGTGAGATTATCCAACCTCTACAAAAGAAGTATCAAGTCTTTAACCTGACTGAAGTAGTAACTTATTTCCCTTGGGATAAAGGCAACATGTCTAGGGTATAGTTGTGTTCATACCATGGTTGTAGTAGTTAAGTAGCTTTTGTATGTGGTGCTTAACTTATTTAGACTCACAGCTTCATCATGTCTCCCATATTTGCATATCTTAGATGAGATTAGATTATATTACTATGCAATCACATTGCAATCAGAAGGTGAGATTAAGTCAAGATTATAAGCAGTTATAATAATTTATGGTTCCTAAACTGCAGTCTTGTATTGAATTTCACTGTACAATCAGGTACTTTTTGGAGAATATGCAACATTTTGTTCACTACAATTGAATACACTGATGAATTATTTCAACTACTTTGTGGATCAATAATCTATTCCTTCTACAATCAGTAATTTACTAATACTCTAATTATCTCAAACATGCAACTGCGGGTCACATGCAGCCCCTTCGGCTGTTTCATGATTCCCGCAGAAACGTGAGATCCCATAATGATGTGGTCTAGTTCAGTGGGCCGCCGACGCCAGTGCTTCTTTTCAATTAAATGTGAGTCCTCGGACGTACAGTACAGACAAAAGTTTGGACACCCCTTCTCATTCAAAGATTTTTCTGTATTTTCATGACTATGAAAATTGTAGAATCACACTGAAGGCATCAAAACTATGAATTAACACATGTGGAATTATGCATTACACTTTACAAAAAAGTGTGTAACAACTGAAAATATGTCTTATATTCTAGGTTCTTCAAAGTAGCCACCTTTTGCTTTGATTACTGCTTTGCACGCAGAAAAGGTGAACGGCTGGACTCTACATGCCTAGTTCCCACCGTGAAGCATGGAGGAGGTGGTGTGATGGTGTGGGGGTGCTTTGCTGGTGACACTGTTGGGGATTTATTCAAAATTGAAACGGTGAGCGGTCCAGCTCACCCCAAAACATCTCGATTGGGTTCAGGTCTGGTGACTGTGGAGGCCAGGTCATCTGGCGTAGCACCCCAACACTCTCCTTCTTGGTCAAATAGCCCTTACACAGTCTGGAGGTGTGTTTGGGGTCATTGTCCTGTTGAAAAATAAATGATGGTCCAATTAAATGTAAACCGGATAGAATAGCATGCCGCTGCAAGATGCTGTAGTAGCCATTCTGGTACACTATGCCTTCAATTTTGAATAAATCCCCAACAGTGTCACCAGCAAAGCACCCCCACACCATCACACCACCTCCTCCATGCTTCACGGTGGGAACCAGGCTTGTAGAATCCATCCGTTCACCTTTTCTGCGTGCAAAGCAGTAATCAAAGCAAAAGGTGGCTACTTTGAAGAACCTAGAATATAAAACATATTTTCAGTTGTTTCATACTTTTTTGTAAAGTGTAATGTATAATTCCACATGTGTTAATTCATAGTTTTGATGCCTTCAGTGTGATTCTACAATTTTCATAGCCATGAAAATACAGAAAAATCTTTGAATGAGATGGTGTGTCCAAACTTTTGGTCTGTACTGTACATTCATTTGAAGTGTATTGCAGAGCAGACTAGCTCTCTTCGCTGCAATACCAATAGCAGCCACCAGCCAATGAGAGACCAGCAGCTGACAGCTGCGTGCCGGCAGCGTAAGATATCACTGCCATGCGCTGTCACAACAGTGGAAGTAGAAGAGGACACTGTTTGCCAAGGGAAGGAAGAGAAGGTGAGATGGATTTTTTGTAATGTGTATTAGTGATGATCGAGCACTAAAATGCTTGAGTGCTCAGTACTGAAATCGAGCAGGTCGTACACTCGCATAGGCTCAACTTGAGTACCGAGTATAATGTAGACGTTCTAAGTGCTTCTCTGGAAGTTCCCACTCATCAAGTATCATTTTTGTATGTTCTCATGTACTGGGAATACTAATTTCTTTTGCATCTTGAGACCCCAAACATCTCATCCTGAACCGTGTTTTGTGTAGTTTCATCTTCTTCCAAATTCATAGTGGTTCTCACTCCATGTCTTCAGACAAAAATTATTATTTCTTGCTGTCTTAGGTCAACTCAGCCCCTAGGGTTGATTCACCTTCTTCCCACCATTCATTAGAGAATGATCCGTGACCTAACTGAGAGTCTGAATCCGACTGCTCCTCCATATATATCTTCCTCTTTTTAGCCCCCGATGAGATTATTGAAAAGGACTGGGAGAATGAGGCTAGGGATGACTGGACCTCCTGTCGGACCATTCCCCTTAGCTCATCTATTAAGGAGGACTGCTGTTCTTAAAATAATTTTATCTGTGCAATTTTGACACAGGCGTTTCTTGTGGGAAGATTGTAGTTTTTTGACACAGATGGCACATTTATGGGACATCTTGTCTTTGCTTTTTGGAGCAGGATTCTTATCTCCTTAAAAAAAGAAGAGAAGGGGCTGATAAGTATAAATGCCTTTAGGAAAAATCCTGCTCTAAAGGTAAAGAGGCTTACCAAAGCCAGGTGCTTACTGGGTTTGGGTTTGCGCTGGAATCTGCAGATGCAGAGCAAGAAGAACGACGACCCTCCATCATTGAAATGTCCTTCCTTTTGGCATCTTCAGACTGGTCTCCTTTATCTAAGTGCCAAGACCCCTACCGATAGGATGATCCCCCTGCTCTCTGGTCTCAGACGGCACAAGCAGATCAGCAAGCTCTTCTAGGCATTAATTTCCTGTTTTGAAAAGGAGGTTGCTGTAATCCAGTCGTCTGTTACACGGTGGAATGCAACTGGAAGTGACATCAAAGTACCTGCGACCACATTCAACATCGCTTCCTGTCTCCGCACACTGGCATAGTGATAGGTGGAGGAAATCCGGTGAGCTCAGGGAGGCCCCTGGCTCATGCCTTTCTGCTTTATATGGAGGCGCAGGGAGAGCTGAAAGGTCCTCTGCCTATGGGAGACAGGAGCAGCCATAGGAGGGGAAGACTGGAGTGATCCTCCTAAGCTGACCGGCCTAAAATGTATATGAACAGAGTGTCTGTTGCCATCCACAGAGCATTGCAGAAGGACCTCCTCATGCCCCATAAGGACAGGAAAAAACACGGGAGAGAGAAAGTGGGGTGAGCTATTTGACCTCTTTGTGTTTAATGCCCCTTTTAGGGTGGGGAGTATTCTCCTGAGGTAAAGTCGTGGAGTGTTACTAGAGCAAAGTGACACCCTCCTAACAACTGCACCCCTCAAAGTCCTCAAAACCACATTCAAGAAGTTTGTTAACTCGTCAGGTGCGCCACAGAAATTGAAGGAAAAAAATTATATTTTATTTTTTTTTACAAACATTTTACTTTAGCCAATTTTTTTATTTTCACAAAGGTAAAAGGAGAACATGGACCCCAAAAGTTATTGTTCAATTTCTCCTGAGTATGCTAATATCCCATTTGTGGGGGAAAAGTATGGTTTGTGTGCACGGCAGGGCTCGGAAGAGAAAGAGCACTGTTTGACTTTTTGAATGCAAAAAATGGCTGAAATTGAGAGCAGACGACATTTTGCATTTGGAGTGACCACACTTTGGAAATTAAACCCCTTCAAGGAATTTATCTCCATGTGTGATGAGCACTTTTAACCCCAAGCTGTTTTACAAAAGTTATTAATGTAAAGCCATGAAAATAAAAAAAATCACATTTTTCCCAAAAATGTTATTTTAGCCTCCAAATTTTTATTTTCACAAGAGTAATGGGAGAAAATGGACCCCAAAAATTGTTGTTCAATTTCTCTTGAGTATGCTTATACCCCATATGTGGGGGAAAACTACTGCTTGGGTGCACGGTAGGGCTCGATATGACAGGAATGATGTTTTGGAAAGCAGACATTGATGGAATAGTCTGCGGGCCTCTTGTTGCATTTGTAGAGCCCCTCGTGCCTAAACAGTGGAAACCCCCCACAGGTGACCTCATTTTGGAAAATAGACCACTCAAGGAATTTATCTAGATGTGTGGTGAGCACCTTGAACCAACAAGTGCTTCACAAAATTTTACAACACTGAACTGTAAAAATGAAAAGAAAAAAAATTTCCCACAAAAATGTTTTAGCCCAAAATGTTTTTATTTTCACAAGGATAGCAGGAGAAAATAGACCCTAAAATAAGTTGAATTAAGGACTATTTAATTGTTTCATTGATACTGAAAGTAAAAAACAATCAAGGAGACAACAGCACACTTGACCTGCATTAAGATTAGTGATAATTAGTGTTGAGCGATATTGCTCGATATCTAAAAATATCGTATCGAAATTGTATCGCCGATAGCACTAAATATCGTCGATATCCGATTCCGATTGCGGAAGTCCAATGTAAGTCTATGGGAACAAAATATCGCAACTAAAAAAAACCTTTATTTCCTTGTAAACACTAAATATACACACATAGAATACATATATATATATACATGTCATTGTGACATATATATATACATATATGTATAGTTTATACACTTCTACATAGTAAAATATCCTCTGATTCAATTGCCGGGTAAAGCCGGCTTCTGTGAAAAGACAGAAGCACCCGACATGAAATGACACTTGGTGTACATAGGGTTAACCATGTCTTTTCATATCGTTTGCAATCTGATTTGCACAAACAATTACATCAGTCTATGTGTGCAAAATTTCACACCTGTAGGGGTTAATTAAAGGTGTAAATTCGTTGTAAAAAAAACGGACTTTTTTGCTACGAATTTACACCTTTAATTAACCCCTACAGGTGTGAAATTTTGCACACTTACACTCATGTAATTGTTTGTGCAAATCAGATATCAAACTACATGAAAAGACATGGTTAACTCTATGTAAACCAAGTGTCATTTCATGTCGGGTTCTGCATTTTCACAAAAGCCGGCAATTGAATTAGCGGCTATTATACTATGTAGAAGTGTATGAACTATAAATATAAATATATATATATATGTGTCACAAATTTAATGACATGTATATATATATGAGGTGTAAAATTGCTGAAAAAAAATGCGTGGGCTCCCGCCCTATTTTCGCAACCAGACAGACAAAGCCAGTGAGTGGGGGCAGATAATAATAGCCCAGAGAGGGACCATTATTTTTGGCCCCCCCCGGCTACTAACATCTGCCCCCAGACACCCCAGAAAGGGCAAATCTCTAATTAGATTTGCCCTTTCTGGCACTTTGCCCGTCTATTCCCATTGCCCTGTAGCGGTGGCGAATGGGTTAATAAGGGGTTAAAATGACCTTGCAATTGAAAGGTCACTTTAAGCCAGGTTAATAATTGAGAGCTGTCAATTAGACAACTATCAATTATTAATCCTATTGTATGAAAGAAAAATCAAACACACACACTTTAATAAAAAAGAAGTTTAATGAAATAATCACACAGTTTTTGACCATATTTTATTTTCCTGCTAAAACCATTTCCTGTAATAAAAATAAAATAATAAAGCAAAATTATTCTTACCAATCCGATGTACAGTCAGGTCCCACGGTGTAATCCTTCAGAAAGGGTTAATGTTTACTGCAGGGACCGCAGCTAATGCTGCAGCCTCACAGTAAACCCCCAAATGAATGAGTTCCTCTCCTGGCTGACAGGAGAGGAAGTGGAAAGCTTAATTGATTGCTTTCCACTTTCACTTCAGGTCAGCCAGGGACACAATCAGTGACGTCAGAGGGAACTGGTTAACAAAAATAGGGGATCCCCTCGAAAAAAATTGGCGTGGGGTCCCCCCTATTTTTGTTAACCAGCCAGATGAAGCAGACCGCTGAGGCCTGGATTTTCAGGCTGTTAAGGAGCCAAGATCCATGGACCTTGCCAGCCTGATAATACCAGGCCACAGCAGTCTGCATATCTTGGCTGATTAACAAAAATAGGGGATCCCCTCGAAAAAAATTGGCGTGGGTCCCCCCTATTTTTGTTAACCAGCCAGATGAAGCAGACCACTGAGGCCTGGTTTTTCAGGCTGGTAAGGATCCAATATCCATGGACCTTGCAAGCCTGATAATACCAGGCCACAGCAGTCTGCTTAGCTTGGCTGGTTAACAAAAATAGGGGATCCCCTCGAAAAAAAAGCGGCGTAGGGGTCCCCCTATTTTTGTTAACCAGCCAAGTAAAATGCAGACTGCTGCGGCCTGGTATTAAAAGACTGTCAAGGCCCATGGATTTTGGCCCTCAACAGCCTGATAATACCAGGCTACAGCAGCCCCACATTTGGCGCATCAAAAGATGTGCCAATTGTGGCACTTTACCCGGCTCTTCCCACTTGCCCTGTAGCGGTGGCAAGCGGGGTAATAAGGGGTTAATGTCACCGTTGATTGCACGGTGACAATAAGCCCGGTTAATAATGGAGAGGCGTCAATAAGACACCGATCCATTATTAATCCCAAAGTTATTAAATGCATAAAAAAAAGACAAAGCAAGAAAAAAGTATTTTAATGAAATAAAAGAGACAACACAGTTTTCATTTCTTTTATTGTACTCTCATTCCTGCGACGCCATCGATCTCCTGTAAAAAAAGAAAAAAAACAAACCAACAGTATACCACCTGTCCGACGCAGTCCATAGTAACGAGTGTCCCACGACGATCCAGCTCTGCTACATCGCAATGACAGGCAGAGCCTGTCATCGCAACGCAGCACAGCTGATTACCTGCTTCCCCGGCGGTGACGTCATCGGACTGACTGCTTTACAGCCGGGATTACCCAGCAGTCACTGCAGTTATCGCGAGAAACTGCATGTGACCGCCGGGGAGAAGAGGATGGCGGCCATGAAGCAGTCCAGGCCGTGACCGCCGGAGATCTTCTGCCAGGTAAGTGCCGCTGACTCCTGACAGACCCGACCGACGGACACTGACAGTGACAGACCCGACCGACGGACACAGACAGTGACAGTGACAAATCCGATTCCGGTATTCGATAAGACGAAAATATCGAAACGAATTATCGAAAGGCCGATAGAGCTAATATCGGCCGATAGCCGATATTTGCATTATCGTATCGCTCAACACTAGTGATAATAGCTAGAGTGAATAGTGAAAAGTCACAGTGTAAAAAGCTGTCATTTGTGTTTGGATAGGGAACACTGCAATTTTGAATGGTGACTCACTTGCAGAACTCTCAGTGACAGGAAAATTAAGCGTTTAGAAAGTCTATGTCTTGGCCACAGTGTATGTTTTCTGCTTTGCCCACAATAGGTGACATAATTTCATATATAGAGAGATACAAGAAACAATGACTCATGACATTGCATTCAGGAAACTGGCAACTGAACTGACTAGTAGAATCTGACACACTGCATATTTTCTGATACATTCTGAGATACTTTTCCCTCAAAAATGACAGTAAAAGGTCAAGCATCTGGGAATTGTGGAAAGTTGTGCATTTTTAGCTGCATTGGTGATTTTCATGTGCTGCCTCTAAGACAGAACAAGAGTGCAGGGACTGACACAGTTAATATAGAACGCGCCCTCACTGAGTTTTGAAGTCAAAATTTAAAACTAGAGATTATTTGAAATTAGTTTCATAAGAGATTAGAGATTATTTCAAGATACCTATAAGTAGTTTCATAGAAGGAATCCACATTATAAGGCTAGAGATTTTTCCAAGGTACCTGTAATTAGTCTTAATGAACCCATGGGGAAATCCAAGTGGCAAAGACGAGTCTGCCCCAATGCTCCGTCTCTGTCTCCAGGCTCAACTCCCAACTTATCTAGGCTTGCAGGATTGGATTTCTATACCATGTGCCTGGGAGAAGGGCACACACAAGGATGTAGCACTAGGCAGAATACTTGCATCTCCAAACAAAAATAATCATATCTCATCAATGTTCAACACCTCTCAATCTGCCAGCACAAAAGATTGGGAAGTAGACTACAATATGTAATATTTCTCTGATGAACATATGATATATACAGTATGTTAGGTTGTTTATGGTTCTTGTGACAATAATTTCATAGTCTAATATACATGAGATGAATTTTCAAGAACTATTTAAATGGAATGATACCTTGTTGCTATTCTTGGCTTAATATTTATGCAATATTTGTGTGTTTTAATCATAGCAATAATTTGAACCAGAAATATTGAACGTTAGCGTATACGAGTATGTTGTAAATTGTTCATATAGTCATGTTGAGGACTGAATTTAAAAGAAAGATTAAGCTACCGTGTACATATTAAATTGTTAGTATAGAAAATAAAGAGGAGATGGAAAATACTGTAGGTTGGTAGCTAGAACGGAGTTGACACAGGGTTGGGGACTTTTTTCCAGACAAAGAATGCATGGAATGTGAAAAGTAAAAACATGTAGACTATGCCATGATAGACATCTTTTATTAATTGCTTTAAAGAATAATGTTTTCAACAGTGATTATTCAGATTAGTAAAGTAATTTTTAATATGTGTTCTTTTGATCTAGATTTAACAAATTTTTTTCTGAGTACTCATGAACTCCTTAAGCCACCGTCACACACAGCGATCTCGCTAGCGAGATCGCTGCTGAGTCACTAGTTTTGTGACGCAACAGCAATCTCCCCTGCAATATCGCTGTTTGTGACACTGATCAGCGACCGGCTCCCCTGCCAGGACATTTTTTGATTGTTGGTCTCCCGCTGGCCAGCACGCATCACTGCGTGTGGCAGGCATGAGACCAGCGATCAGCTGGTTACCAAGGTACACATCGGGTTTCCAGCGCCAGGCAGCGCCTGGAAACCTGATGTGTACGTTGGATACCAGCGCGCTGCTGCAGGGGAGCTGGTAACCAAGGTACACATTGGGTTTCCAGGCGCCGCACAGCGCCTGGAAACCCGATGTGTACCTTGGTTACCAGCTCCCTGCACCAGCGGGCTGGTATCCAACGTACACTGCGGGTTACTAAGCGACGTTACCTGCAGTGTCGCTGTCCTGATCGCTGCCTGAGCTGCCTGTTTTGCAGCTCGCCAGCGATCATGTAGCGACACACCAGCGATCCTGACAAGTGCATATCGTTGTCGAGATCGCTGGTGTGTCGCTATGTGTGACGGGGCCCTTATTGCGAAAGATGAATGAATGGCCCATAATTGACTGTATTACAAGGAGTTGATGTCAATGTTAGTTCAACCCTCATGCTTATCTTTTAACACAAACAACTGCTAGCCACCCTCAAGAAGAGAAAAAGATTTCCTATTATTTAAGTAACAAGAAGTTGATTAGGTTTTGCATAAAATCAAATATCACCTGTTAAAGATTAGTATTAAAGATTCTATCATAAGAAGTGGACTCTCTTGTGCCTGAACAATTGCTTCTGCTGCGATTCAAAATTTATATCAAACATGAGTTAGCTCTACTAATCCTCAGAAACATAATAATCAAAAGCTGTAGAGTGCTGAACCAAGCTACATTGTTCAAAACAGAGGCCAGATGTTCTCTGTAGATGGCTTCAGGTACTAAGATGAGGGGAGTCCAAACACAAGATATGCATTGACCAGCTTTGAAGATGTACTGATACAGGAAAAAACTTCTGTTCTCATGTTCAGTGAAGGAGGCAGTGCTAAAGGCACTTGCTGCAATGTGTACAATGGCAGAAGATCAGACCACAAACATTTAGACTGATTTCAGGCATGTTTTTTAGAGTGGCACATGAATGCGGACCCATGCAGACAAACAAGGATTTTATTGGGTTATCAGGTAGGCATATAAGCAATGCTGAAAAGTTTTAAGCAGTTTTTTAGGGATCAGGAAGTACTTAAGCAAGAGCGATTATCAAAGTCAACGCTCACAAAAAATAAAAGTCAACGTAAGCCCAAAGTAATGATCTATTGCATACTGCTGCTAAAGCATTTTCCAACATGCTACTATCAGAGAATTATGTATAAAATGTGCAGCAGGATATAACCATGAACTTCGCACTGTTAGGTAAAAATAAAAATGGAAGAGTAATTGAGGAACATGTGTGAAGTGTGGAGATTGGGCAAGAAGTGTCGCCTTCCCAGATCACTCTTCCTGTGCTCCCACCTGGGAATAGATTGGGTCTAGTGCTACTCTGGTCACAAGCACCGACATTGTCCTGCTGTCCCCGAGAGGATACACTTTCAGCCTTTCCCTGTTTATCAAAATTGGGTCTGTTCACCCTGGAGGTGGAGCTATCATGCGCTGAGGAAGACCGTCATATTCTTATGGAGCGTTGTGTTCTTGAGTAGCAGGATGAGTGGGGGCGCCGTACCTCCCACGGATTTCACTGATCATGGGACACTGTGTTCACCTGTTGCCAGGTAACGCAGGATGCTGCTGTGTCTGCTAATAGGCAGTGGTAGGATTGTGTCTATTCTGCTGTGCAAGTTAGCAGGGAGGGGTTGTCTGGGGGTGACTAGAAGATATTCAGCACTTGATTATTTCCTTCAGCATCAGGCAGTCTATTTAATCCTGTTCTCAGCTTAGGTATTTGCTGTTTATTGCAGTTCATTTTAGTTGTGGTGGTGAGTGGTGCTTGCAGTTTTGGTGGTCAGGGGTACATCACTATGTCCCTGAGTGTGTAGCAGCCTGCAGTATCTGTGCACGTTCTAAAACCTCTCATACTCATCCGTCTGAGTCTCTCCAGTCCAGTAGACCTTGGACTCATTTATCGATCAATTTTATCACTGATCTACTTGTATCGACAGGTAATACTGCAATTTTGGTTTTGGACAGATTCAGTAAAATGTCACATCTTATGGCGCTACCCGCTTTACCTAACGCTGAGACAGTGGCACAAATTTTCATCAATGAGATAGTAAAATTACATAGGAGCCTTACCGGTATTGTGTCTAACTGGGATAGAGTTTATTTCCAAATTTTAGAGGGCATTTTGCACTCGTTTGGGGATTCACCTGTAAGGTTCTGTGTACATGTTCCTGAAACTCAGTTTTTCCGTCAGCCATTTTACTTTCTGTCTTGCTGCAGCTGTCTTGCCCTCAGTCAATATGGAGTTTCCAGCTTGCATGTTCCCGCCCTGATTCTCTCCCTCTTGCTTCTTAAGCAGCCACAGCTGAGCAATCAGTGCTTCAGAATCAAGCCTGCAGTGAACCTGTGACCTGACTCCTGGAAGCCTTGGACCTTGTACTCCAGTTATTTCCTATTGTGGAACTTTGGAACACTCGTGGACTTTGGAACCTTGCTATTTGATAAATCCACGTTTGCATGGACTTATGGTAACAGAGAAGAGATCCTGAACCTGTTGTGAGAGTGATTGCTGAGCTTAAGTTACTCTGGCCTGCTGTGTCTCCTGCTTTTGTATCTGCAAACTGTGTGACTATTATTGCCACTTGTATGAAGTAATACAAGACCTTCTATATCAAACCTGTGACTCCTGTGTTTTCATCGCACCCAAGCACAAGACACTATATGAACTGTACTCCTTACATTACAAGATTCTGAAGCCAAACGTTAGTGTCTGCTGGGTCTGGAAAGGCTGTGTCTGCTGTAACTGTGGATATCAGATGTCCGGTTGTACTTTCTGTGATGACAGTGGTTGTGACTTCTCACAACCATTCCAGGTGAGCAATTCCCTTAAGTTTTTTTTTTTTCTGCAGTGTTACCACAGGTAAACACTATGGTTTTTTTTTTTTTTTCTTTCCTCTTTTGTGTCTGCTGTAACTGTGGATATCAGATGTCCGGTTGAACTTTCTGTGATGATAGTGGTTGTGACTTCTCACAACCATTCCAGGTGAGCAGTTCCCTTAATTTTTTTTTCTCTCTGCAGTGTTACCACAGGTAAACACTATTGTTTTTTTTTCTTCTCCTCTCCTTCCAGTACTCCTGTCTTAAAAGATCTGGAAAATGGAGGCCCGCATAAAGGAACTTTGCGGAGTGACTGATAACATCCTTGCAGATTTGCAGACTATAAAAACCCGTTTTACAAACCTACAGGACCTCACTAATCACAATTTTCAAGTGTTTGGACAGACTGCCCAGGATTTGCGAGCCAGGATTGAGGTTCTAGAGGAGCGAGTCCAGGCTCCTGCCGTAGCCCCGAGTTCTGGGATTCCTAAGTTGCCCCCTTTTCGTTTTGGCGGTGAACGTGAGAAATTCAGGGGATTTATTAATCAATGCAATCTTTTTTTTTCTGCACATGCTTCACAATTTCCCACTGAACGATCTAAAGTACTTACTATAATTATGTTGCTTACCAACAAGGCTTTGATGTGGGCAAACCCTCTGATTGAGACTGAGGATGAATGTTTGGATCATCTTGATGCTTTCATTTCAGCCATGGGGCAGGTGTTTGATGACCCCAATCGAGGTGCAACAGCTGAAGCAGCCATGTTAGCTTTGCGCCAAGGTAAGCACTCGGTAGCTGAATATGCCTTGGAATTCAGGAGATGGGCCCTTGATACCACCTGGGACAGTTCTGCCAAAAAATCTATTTTTCGAAAAGGGTTATCTCCACTGATTAAGGATGAACTTGCTCGTGCCGACCCTCCCACTGCGTTAGGTGACTTTATTAACTACTGCATCCGTATTGATACTCGTCTGACTGAACGCAGGCAAGAGAGATGGTTCGAAAGCAATCGCACTAACCTTTTCCTACCTTCCTCTCCAGCTAAGGAACCTTTGAGTAGGATCACACGGGAACCTGAACCTGAACCCATGCAGGTAGACAATTTACAACGACGGGTTAGTGATGCACGCAAGGAACATCGTGTTAAGGAGAATCTATGTTTCTATTGTGGTAAGTCAGGGCACTTCATTATAAACTGCCCCAGCCGTTCTCGTAAGACTACTGCAGCACTCATTCACTGTGAGTGTTGCGAGAGGGGATCTGTTAGGTCCGAGCCTCAGGCTCCAGAGAGATCTGCAGCAACAGATCTTGATTTCTCGGACTTAAACTCCGTTACTTCTGAGGACGTTGACTGTGTAAACGCTGCAATTTTTCAAGTTTCCTCAGCAGTGTCCCAGCTGAGTTGTAAGAAAAACAATTCTCATTGCTTTCTTTCCATCAAACTCTGGGTTGACTCAGCTTGGGTGTCTAGCTCTGCTATGATCGACTCAGGGGCAAGTGGAAATTTTATGGATGTCTCCTTTGCTCTGAAACAGGGGATACGTTCAGTGAAGAAGGCTACTCCAGTACAGATGGAAACTGTGGATGGCTCCCTGCTGACCTCTGGACCAGTGGATCAGGAAACAGAGCCTTTGAGGGTTCTTATGGGTAAAGATCATCAAGAGAAACTGTCCTTTATGCTTATCTCTTCTCCCCACTTTCCCATTATTCTAGGGCTACCATGGCTGCAGGCTCAGAATCCTACCATTAACTGGGAGACCAAGGAATTACACTTTCCAGAGAAACAGATGAGTCCAAAAGTTTCAGCTTGCTCTGTTCCTAAAGGAACCATGTCAGTCCCTGAACTACCAGCTGTATACCAGGACTATGTGGATTTATATGACAAGAAGAACGCTGACCAGATTCCCCTCACAGTCCATATGATTGTCCAATTGAATTATTGCCTGGAGCAGAGATACCTTTTGGTAAGATCTACCCCCTGGCGGGGCCCGAGCTAAAGGCTTTAAAGGATTACATAGACGAAAATCTAGCCAAGGGCTTCATACGCCCCTCTTCATCTCTTGCAGGTGCACCCATCTTCTTTGTAAAGAAGAAAGATGGATCTCTGAGACCCTGCGTAGACTATAGGGAACTCAATAAGGTTACTATTAGAAACCGTTATCCATTGCCTTTAATCCCTGAGTTATTGGAGAGAGTGCGACATGCCAAAATTTTCTCTAAACTAGATCTCCGTGGGGCCTATAACTTAGTCCGTATTAGACCTGGGGATGAATGGAAGACTGCATTCAGGTCACGCTATGGACACTTTGAGTATCTAGTTATGCCTTTTGGTCTGAGTACCGCCCCAGCCACTTTCCAACACTTGGTGAATGACATCTTCAGAGATCTCCTAGATACATTCGTGGTGATTTATTTGGATGATATTCTAATTTTTTCTAACTCCACGAGAACATCATGGACATGTGAGAATGGTCTTGGAACGTCTAAGACAAAATCATCTTTACATCAAACTTGAAAGTGTGAATTCCATAGGACCGAAATTCAATTTCTGGGGTATGTACTGTCTACACAAGGAATTAGTATGGATGGAAGCAAGACCCAAGCCATCAAGGATTGGCCAAGTCCTAGAAATGTGAAGGAGGTGCAGCGCTTCATCGGGTTTGCCAACTTCTATAGACGTTTCATTAGGAATTTCTCTGAGGTAGTGTCACCTATCACCCAACTTACCCGGAAAGAGTCTAGGTTCTCCTGGACTCCCCAAGCCCAGGAAGCATTTTCCCGTCTAAAAGATAAATTTACCACTGCAATTATCTTAGTACATCCCAACCCCGAACTTGCCTTCATAATAGAGGTGGATGCTTCAGACTGTGCCGTTGGAGCTATACTCTCTCAGAGAACAGGTGAGAAGAATGTCTTGCATCCCTGTGCCTTCTTTTCCCAGCAGTTGTCTTCGGCTGAGAGGAACTACGATGTGGGCAATAGAGAGTTGTTGGCCATTATTGCCGCCTTCAAAGAATGGAGACACCTTCTTCAGGGAGCTGCACAGCAAATAGTCGTCCTGACAGACCATCGTAACCTTGAATTTATCAGGTCGGCTAAGTGCCTGACTCCTCGCCAGGCTCGCTGGAATCTTTTCTTAAACCAATTTAATTTTATCATTTCTTATAGACCAGGATCGCGCAATGGAAAGGCTGATGCACTTTCTAGGATTTATTCAGCAGAGACACGTCCACTTACTCCTCCTAAGACTATTCTTCCTGACTCTAGATTCCTGGGAGTGATTCATAATCAAGACCTACTTAAGGACATCAAGGAAGCATACCATGCGGATTCCTTTTTGGCACAACCCCCAAGGGACGTAAGTCTTGTCTTTAAGAATGGTGTGTGGATTCAGGGACAACGTCTGTATATTCCTGAAACAGTCAGATTAAGAGTATTGCAACTCATTCACGATTCCAAGATATCTGGGCATAGAGGAATTCTAAAGACACAGGAATTTCTTTCTCGTTTCTTTTGGTGGCCCACTTGCAGGAAGGATGTTTTAAACTATGTCACTTCATGTGAAGTCTGTGCAAGATGCAAAACACCTCGCTCCTCACCAACTGGTCTGTTGCAACCTCTTCCCACCCCGTCCCGCCCGTGGGGATCCATTTCTATGGACTTCATTGTGGAGTTACCAACCTCTCAAGGGAAGAACACCATTCTAGTGGTGGTTGATCGTTTAACAAAAGCAGCTCATTTTATCCCTTGTGTCGGCTTACCCACTGCAAGACAGACATCAGAATTGATGATTAAAAATGTGTTTCATTTACATGGAGTACCAGATGAGGTTATTTCGGATCGAGGGTGTAACGGGTCTGGTGGGTAGAACTACTGACGAGACAGGTCAGGTTGGTGGAACCACATAGCTTTATTATACAAGAGATTTTACTTGTAAGAGAGTGGGTAGCACCTGGGAAAAGGGCAGGGATTCACGGCAGAGGATATAAGTAGTTTCTGGACAGGCAGGTTTGTCACAGCAAGTGACCAAGGAAGTCTCTGGCAGGCAGGTTGTAACGGTAAGTAACCGAGGCAGTCTCTGGACAGGCAGGTTGTCACGGCAAGTGACCAAGGCAGTCTCTGGGACAGGCAGGTTGTCACGGCAAGTGACCAGGCAGTCTCTGGGCAGGCAGGTTGTCACGGCAGGTGACCAGGCAGTCTCTGGGCAGGCAGGTTGTCACGGCAAGTGACCAGGAAGTCTCTAGACAGGCAGGTTGTCACAGCAAGTGACCAGGCAGACTCTGGGCAGGCAGGTTGTCACGGCAAGTGACCAGGCAGTCTCTAGACAGGCAGGTTGTCACAGCAAGTGACCAGGCAGACTCTGGGCAGGCAGGTTGTCATGGCAAGTGACCAGGCAGTCTCTAGACAGGCAGGTTGTCACAGCAAGTGACCAGGCAGTCTCTAGACAGGCAGGTATATACGACCTGATATGGTGGAGCCTCCAGGTAGGCTGCAGCCGGATGGCAGACGATCGCTCCCAGGCGAGCAGGCAAGAGCCGGGGATCTCTGCAGATGATGTCCGAACTTCAGGATGGAGCTGCAGTCGGATGGCAGATGATCGCTCCCAGGTGAGCAGGCAAGAGCCGGGATCTCTGCAGATGATGTCCGAACTTCAGGATGGAGCTGCAGTCGGATGGCAGATGATCGCTCCCAGGTGAGCAGGCAAGAGCCGGGGATCTCTGCAGATGATGTCCGAACTTCCGGATGGAGCTGCAGTCGGATGGCAGATGATCGCTCCTAGGTGAGCAGGCAAGAGCCGGGGATCTCTGCAGATGACGTCCGAACCTCTGGATGGAACTGCAGACGGATGGCAGACAGGCAAGCCGACAGGTAACAGGCAGGTAACTGGAATCAGGAGCTGAAGGCTGAAACAGAGTTAGACTGCACAGGAACAACATTGCTCGGGCACCTACATTAAGGAGGAAGCCCTTAATATAGGGTGGAGTCCTCCAGCATTGGCTGGAGACTGATTTGGAAAATGCGCGCGGCTCCTTTAAGAGCGGGGGAGGGTGCGGGCGCGCGCCCTAAGGCCAGTAGCAGGGAAGGAGCGCGGGGCCAGCAGGGCGGAAGGAGGATGTCATAGGCGCAGAGGGGGCTGGGAGCACTGAGGACGCTAAGCGCAGGTGAGGAGAGCGACGTCCCTGTCTGGCAGCAGGCAGGGAGACGGGCGCTACAGTACCCCCCCCTCTAGGCCCCACCTTCTTTAGGCCAGAAAGAAATTTAGCTAGGATAAGAGGGGCATGGATGTTCTCCCGAGGCTCCCAGGTTCTCTCCTCAGGACCAAACCCCTTCCAATCCACCAAAAAATAAGTCTTTCTTCCTACCCTTTTTGTGGCCAGAATGTTCTCTACCTCAAATTCATCATCAGCAGACACTGGAGCAGGAGGTGTACCTGTAGACTTAAAAAAAGAGTTAAGAACCACAGGTTTGAGGAGAGATACATGAAAAGAATTGGGAATTCTCAAATTGGCCGGGAGTTTCAATTTATAGGACACCGGATTGATCTGACTGATGATCTCAAAAGGACCGATGAACCGAGGACCTAACTTGTAGGACGGAATTTTGAGTCGAACATATTTGGACGAAAGTAGTAAATACAAAGGGGAGGCTCTCCAAATGTATAGGTGCATTATTTCACGTTAAAGGTATGTTCTACATTAAAGTTTGCTTTATTTCTAGCTCTGCCTTTGGGGACAGCAGAGTATTTAGCCCAAATTTCATTTATTTTCCTTATCTGGGGCATTGCAGACCACAATATCCCATCCTCAGCGTACATGTGATTGACATTTTTTTATATATACCTTGTACACACTATGCGCACTAATTTTCAGGGATGAATTTGATCCTTTTTGTATTGGTCATGATAAGTTTATCAAATGCTGAAGGACCATTTGATACCTTTGTTGGAGATTTATGTTATTATATTATTATATGACTACTATATATATCACCAATTTTATTTTTTTTCTGAGCCACGTATATACTGTTATTGAGCTGTATTTGTCTGTACATATACATTTTTTTGCTTTTTCCTTTTTTCTCATTTTATATGCTATAACATATCATGTCTTGCTGTGCACTAATTCTGGTTGCAGTTTGCATCCTAATGTATATATATATTGTTTTCGCTCATATATTTATTTGTGTATTTCTTATATTTTTGTACAGTCATAAAGGTACAACTTGAAAAAGGCACTGCATGCCGAAACGTTGTATACGTACCTTGATTCATGAAAGTTTGTGAGACAACCTCTTCTTTTCCATGAGCTTGCACCGCTTGAAATTAATAATAAATAATTGACTATTTTTTGAGCAACGTATTGTTTCTTTTTGTGTGCCGGAGTATACTATTGAAGTTGATTATTTTTTTCTCCAGAGCACCTATACATTTGGAGAGCCTCCCCTTTGTATTTACTACTATATTCCTTTTGGGTGAGGGCTCCCATTTTTTGACTTTATGTCTTTTTCTACACTTTCGTATAACCCTGATGAAGCATCCAGTATTGTTGCACAGGTCACGACACCTGGAGCTTTTTTACACACTCCATCTCAAGAATTACGCATGAGAGATTTTGAAAGAGATCTAAGAAGATTCAACGCATTGGATCTTCACAGCATTACACTAGCTGAATATCACAGAGTTCAACGGATCCCTCGGGGCCTTAGGGTCTCTCTAAGACCCACATTATTTCAGAATGACACTGACTACTGCGCCAAGTTTGAAGCAGTGTTAAATAAATGCTCTATGGACCTGATTGTTTTGACCATTGATCATTTACAAAAAGAAATCAATGAATTGAAAACTAAAATTACAGCCACTGAACAACAATTGACTAGTACTTCGTCACCTGAGGACTTCAAGGCTCTTAAAACCAAACTGGATAAAACCATATCCGAATTCCGCAGTAGCTTGCAAGATAGGAAGAAATCCAAATTCCTAAGAGACGCCGACGACTACAGGAACAATCAAGTATACAGATGGCGTTCCACCAATTTCTACAGACCGTCTCGCAGGGATTACAGTTCTTTCTCGAACAGTTCGGACAGCGACATTGGACCCTCTCGTTCTTCCTCTTCTTCTTCTTTTTTAGGACCACGACGTACCCGTCAATTCAGAGGAAGACGCGGAGGGGGCGGAGAAAACACCGGAGATCGCCCCAGAGTCGTGACACGTTCTCAGGTAGGAGTACCTCCTCAAACCTTGTCTATAACATCTCATCAACCATTCTCTCTCCATCCGAAATGAACGTATTGGAAAAGGGCTTATCCTTTTGCCGGTTCCCCATTTTGATACATTTCAAGTAGATCAAGAACTGCACCAATTTTTTAGGAGGCTGAGGTTAAAGGCCCATTTTTCTTCTCAACACCAGGACCTTTTGCCTAGTATTCCTGCATCAAAATCTTCATTTACTGCTAAGACTTTAGGTCTAAAGACTCCAAGCACCTTTCAACCTCCTAGGACACACCACCCGGTGGAAACATATATTGGATTGGTGAAGAGGGATGTATTTAAATATTTAGAATCTATTGGTGACGGACATCTTAAGATTAAAAATAATCTTACTAATGATGAATATAGATCCTTACTTGCTTTGAAGGAAAACAAAAATTTGATTATAAAACCCGCCGATAAGGGGGGAGCAATTGTGGTTTTGGATAAATCTTATTACATGGAGGAGATTTTAACACAATTAAGTGACACTAATACTTACATGCCTGTTTCAATTAATCCCACTTTTGAAATTGAAAAATTGATTTCAGCTTTGGTCACTAATTATGAACAGACCGGTACTATTGATGAAAAACTGGGTAAATTTTTGATTAATAATTTTCCTGTTATTCCGGTCTTTTACACCCTCCCCAAAGTGCATAAAGATTTATTCCGACCACCAGGTAGACCAATCGTAGCGTCTACCAACTCCATCTTATCTCCTCTGGCAATGACCCTTGAAAAGATTCTTTCACCCCTTATCCCTTCTACTAAGTCGTACTTGAGAGATACCACTCATTTCTTGGGGACACTCAGAGATATAGGTACAATTCCTAGGGGGTCACTATTGGTAACTATGGATGTCAATAATCTCTACACGAGTATTGATCATACTGCAGGCACTAAAGCTACTATCACATTCCTCAGAGATCATACTCCGTTTAGTGACTTACAGATCCAATTTTGTGAAGACATACTCACCTTGATCCTTACTAAGAATTTTTTTCTTTTTGGTGACCAATTTTTCATTCAAAAGAAGGGCACTGCGATGGGCTCGAACATGGCGCCCCCATACGCAAATATCTTCATGGATCATTTTGAGAGACTGTATGTATATCCTCATCCACTTTTTTCAACCAAAGTGTTGTATTGGAGACGTTACATCGACGACATTTTTCTTGTCTGGACAGGGACGTTGAATCCCTTCTCCAATTTCATACAGACCTTAACAAATGTTTTCCGGACATTACGTTCTCCATACAGTTTGATCACAACTGTATCAACTTTTTAGACACAATGGTCAAGTTATCTGATGAGGGTCAGATTTTAACTGACCTATACACCAAACCAACTGATAAAAACAGTCTTCTCCTATATAGCAGTAGCCATCCTAGACATGTGAAGAGGTCACTACCCATATCCCAACATGATAGGGTCAGAAGAATTGTATCTGATCCCATTATCAGAAATAAGAGACATGAGGACATGGATAAGAAGTTTCGGGAACGGGGTTATCCTGAAAAAATTTTGGAAGGATCCTGTAGAGAGGAGGTGATTAGACCTGCTACGAACATCAATCTCCAGAAAATCCCATTTATTAATATTTTTCATCCATGGAAACATGGCATTCACCAATGCATTACAAAACATTGGCATATCCTACATGCAGCCTATCCTGAGGTCCCTGAATTTAACCATAAACCATTGATTTGTTATAAAAAATCCAGTAATATTAGGAATTTTTTGGTCAGAGCCGATATTGGTACGTCGAAGACAGAATTGAGACAGAGTGTTCTGCATACCCCACACAATGGAACATTCCCATGCTTAGGATGTCTCCAATGTTCTAATATTACGAAGGGTGACGGTTTCACACATCCACGAACGGGTCAAAGATTTCCCATTAAGGGCCGGTACACGTGCGATTCCTCATACGTCGTATACCTAATTAAATGTCCGTGCGGCCTCGGATATGTTGGGGAGACAACCCAACATATCCGTGACCGTATTTCTCAGCACAAATCTACCATCAGATGCGGACGCACACTTTTACCAATTCCAGCTCATTTTCTTGAAAAAAGACATACCATCGCTCAACTCAGATATCAAATCATAGACCATGTTCCCAAAGCAAGAAGGGTGGGGACAGAATCAAAAAATTAAAAGAACGTGAATCCTATTGGATTCACACGTTGAGGACACTCTCCCCTTATGGCCTTAACAGGGAGTATGACCTCTCTTATGGGTAGATCCCTATATTCAATTAATTATTGCTTCTCCTAGCAATCATTTATACTATCTTTGGTCATTACAGCTTGTCCTTAGTAGTATCCACATCATATAGTCTACTGTTATTTAGGTGTGATTCCGGTTTAGTATGTCATATTATATGTTCTTTTGGGCATTCATTATCCCTCATATATTATATATAAGATATCTCAGGATCTACAAAGTTAATCATATGAGTCCCTTTTTTGATTATTTAATGTATTGTTCATTTTGTGTTCCTTCTATAATTCATGTTCTTCTCCTTTCACAGCAGATCGGCACCGATCCTATGCCTTGATTCCCCTCCTGACATGCGCACTCTGTCCTTTGGAACTCGGCTCCTCTCGGCCTTCCTTCGATACTTCTCGGCCTTTGCACATGCGCACTATGCACTTCACCCTTCCTGTCCTACCCGGAAGTTCTTATGCCCGGCGTTCGTCGGACTTATATATAGGAGCACGCCGGTCATGGCGCACTAGCTTTGCATCGCCGTACTTGCCGTTTGCAGCCATTCTGGTGCATTATTTCACGTTAAAGGTATGTTCTACATTAAAGTTTGCTTTATTTCTAGCTCTGCCTTTGGGGACAGCAGAGTATTTAGCCCAAATTTCATTTATTTTCCTTATCTGGGGCATTGCAGACCACAATATCCCATCCTCAGCGTACATGTGATTGACATTTTTTTATATATACCTTGTACACACTATGCGCACTAATTTTCAGGGATGAATTTGATCCTTTTTGTATTGGTCATGATAAGTTTATCAAATGCTGAAGGACCATTTGATACCTTTGTTGGAGATTTATGTTATTATATTATTATATGACTACTATATATATCACCAATTTTATTTTTTTTCTGAGCCACGTATATACTGTTATTGAGCTGTATTTGTCTGTACATATACATTTTTTTGCTTTTTCCTTTTTTCTCATTTTATATGCTATAACATATCATGTCTTGCTGTGCACTAATTCTGGTTGCAGTTTGCATCCTAATGTATATATATATTGTTTTCGCTCATATATTTATTTGTGTATTTCTTATATTTTTGTACAGTCATAAAGGTACAACTTGAAAAAGGCACTGCATGCCGAAACGTTGTATACGTACCTTGATTCATGAAAGTTTGTGAGACAACCTCTTCTTTTCCATGAGCTTGCACCGCTTGAAATTAATAATAAATAATTGACTATTTTTTGAGCAACGTATTGTTTCTTTTTGTGTGCCGGAGTATACTATTATATTTGGACGAAAGCCAGACTTTGTCCCCAGGACGGAATTGAGGAGGATCCAGACGTTTTTTGTCAGCTGGGCGAAAATGAAAAGAAAATCAAAGCGGGCAAAAAACAAGGACCACCGGGCTTGGCGAGGATTAAGTCTCTGTGCCTGCTGGAGGTATGCCAGATTTTTGTGATCCGTGTAGATGATTACCGGATGAAGAGCCCCTTCGAGTAGGTAACGCCACTCCTCCAATGCCAACTTAATGGCCAATAACTCTCGATCTCCTATGGAGTAGTTGCGCTCGGAGGAGGAGAAGAGTTTGGAGAAGAAACCGCAGGACACCATCCTCCCGGATGGCGATTTTTGGGTAAGAACCGCTCCGGCTCCAGCAGAGGAAGCGTCCACCTCCAGGAAGAACTGCTTGTTGCCATCCGGGCGATGCAGCACTGGAGCGGAAGAGAAGGCCTGTTTCAGAGAAAGGAAGGCCTCCTCTGCTTCGGTCGTCCACTGTTTGGGGTTAGCATCCTTGCGAGTGAGCGCTGAGATTGGAGCAGTCCTGGAAGAGAAGTGCGGTATGAAGAGACGGTAATAGTTGGCGAATCCCAGGAACCGCTGAATGGCCTTCAACCCCTCCGGTCGGGGCCACTTCTCGATGGCAGACAATTTCTCCGGATCCATTCGTAGGCCTGTCTGAGAAATGATGTAGCCCAGAAACGGAAGCGATGTCTGCTCAAAGAGGCACTTCTCATATTTGGCGAAGAGGTGATTCTGCCTGAGCCTGAGCAGAACCTGACGAACATCCCTCCGGTGAGACTGAAGATCTGGAGAGAAGACCAAGATGTCGTCAAGGTACACCACAACGCAGGAATAGAGGAGGTCCCGGAAGATGTCGTTGACCAACTCCTGAAAGACTGCTGGAGCATTACAGAGAACAAAGGGCATCACCAAGTACTCGTAGTGGCCGTCCCGGGTGTTGAATGCCGTCTTCCATTCATCTCCTCGACGGATACGAACCAGGTTGTATGCTCCACGAAGATCTAGTTTGGTGAAGACTCTAGCCCCTCTAAGACGATCAAACAGTTCTGGAATGAGCGGAAGAGGGTACTTATTCTTCACCGTGATCGAATTTAGGCCTCTGTAGTCAATACAGGGACGGAGAGATCCGTCTTTCTTTTTAACGAAGAAGAAACCTGCTCCCGCTGGGGAGGTAGATTTCCGGATAAATCCCTTTGCTAAGTTCTCCTCGATATATTCGGACATCGACCTGGTCTTAGCAGCAGACAACGGGTAAATACGCCCACGGGGAGGCGTAGTACCGGGTAACAGGTCAATCGGGCAATCATATGGTCTATGCGGGGGTAATGTCTCTGCTTCCTTTTTATTGAAGACATCAGCAAATGACCAATATGGAATCGGGAGTCCAGGTAGATTAGCAGGTGTAGGAGAAGAATAGACAGGATGAACAGGCACCAGACACGTTTTATGACAGTCCTGTCCCCAGCGAAGAACCTCTCCATTCTGCCAGTCGAGCACAGGTGCATGTTTTTGGAGCCAAGGCAGACCTAGTAAGAAAGCATGAGAGAGTCCAGGCAGAACATGAAATGAGATGCTCTCAGAATGCAACATTCCCACCTGCAGGGTTATGACTTCGGTGATAAGTCGGATGGGACGAGGTAGGAGACCCCCATCCACAGCAGCAACAGATACAGGTTCAACAAGAGGTTTGGTGGGAATGTGATACTTCTCTACTAGAGCCTGTGACACGAGATTCCCAGCTGCTCCAGAATCAAGTTGGGCCATTTCGAAGTGGCGGTTCTTACCGATCAAAATTGAAACCGACAGCAGCAGGGATGAAGAGGATTTATTTTTGTCTAGATTGACCTCTCCGAGCGAACCTAGACACAGGCGTTTTCCCGACTTCTCCGGACAGGTTTGGATCCAGTGCTCCTTACTGCCGCAGTAGAAGCAACTTTTCTCGGCACGACGTGAGTCCTGACGGGCTTTGACCATCTTGGTCTGGTCGACCTGTATAGGCTCAGCAGTGTGCACCTGAGGAGAAACGGAAGAGGTTATAGATCTCTGACACGAGGGTGCAAGATGGGAAAATTCTTTTTTACGGGTGATCTCTTTGGCTCGTTCCTGGAACCGAAGATCAATTCGATTGGCAAGATTTATTAAATCATCTAGAGAGGTTGGAACGTCCCGACCGGCAAGTTCGTCTTTAATACGGCCGGACAGACCCTCCCAGAAGACCGAAATTAGAGCTTCATTGTCCCAGGCTAGTTCTGAGGCTAAAGTCCGGAACCGTATGGCATATTGACCAACGGTGAGACTCTCCTGACGGAGACGCAGCAGAGATGATGCAGAGGAAGTCTTCCGTCCAGGTTCGTCGAATACCTTCCGGAAGGTCGAGAGAAAAGCAGGCAGGTCAGATACCAGAGGATCCTCTCTCTCCCAGAGAGGATTAAGCCAGGCCAGGGCTTCTCCGGTGAGATGGGACATGATGAAGGCAATTTTGGCCTGGTCAGAGTTAAACTGGTGTGCCAGGAGTTCAAAATGCAGGGTGCACAGATTAATGAAACCCCGAGCCAGAGCAGGATCGCCTCCAAACCTAGGAGGAGCTGACAGTCGGGGTCCGGGAATGGAAACCACGGAATTGGGAATCAGCGGGACTGACGGATTATGAGTCATGGCTCCAGCGATGGTTGCAAGTGATGATTTCAGAGTGTCCAGACGGGATTTGACGTTCCGCAGGTGACCCAGGATGGTCTCCTGTTGAGACCTCTGGCGAGACAGCTCATGACACAGTTCCGGGAGTGAAGGGGTTTGGGTGCCACCGGGTTCCATGGCCCGAGCAAACTGTAACGGGTCTGGTGGGTAGAACTACTGACGAGACAGGTCAGGTTGGTGGAACCACATAGCTTTATTATACAAGAGATTTTACTTGTAAGAGAGCGGGTAGCACCTGGGAAAAGGGCAGGGATTCACGGCAGAGGATATAGGTAGTTTCTGGACAGGCAGGTTTGTCACAGCAAGTGACCAAGGAAGTCTCTGGGCAGGCAGGTTGTAACGGTAAGTAACCGAGGCAGTCTCTGGACAGGCAGGTTGTCACGGCAAGTGACCAAGGCAGTCTCTGGGACAGGCAGGTTGTCACGGCAAGTGACCAGGCAGTCTCTGGGCAGGCAGGTTGTCACGGCAGGTGACCAGGCAGTCTCTGGGCAGGCAGGTTGTCACAGCAAGTGACCAGGAAGTCTCTAGACAGGCAGGTTGTCACAGCAAGTGACCAGGCAGACTCTGGGCAGGCAGGTTGTCACGGCAAGTGACCAGGCAGTCTCTGGGCAGGCAGGTTGTCACGGCAAGTGACCAGGCAGTCTCTAGACAGGCAGGTTGTCACAGCAAGTGACCAGGCAGACTCTGGGCAGGCAGGTTGTCATGGCAAGTGACCAGGCAGTCTCTAGACAGGCAGGTTGTCACAGCAAGTGACCAGGCAGTCTCTAGACAGGCAGGTATATACGACCTGATATGGTGGAGCCTCCAGGTAGGCTTCAGCCGGATGGCAGACGATCGCTCCCAGGCGAGCAGGCAAGAGCCGGGGATCTCTGCAGATGATGTCCGAACTTCCGGATGGAGCTGCAGTCGGATGGCAGATGATCGCTCCTAGGTGAGCAGGCAAGAGCCGGGGATCTCTGCAGATGACGTCCGAACCTCTGGATGGAACTGCAGACGGATGGCAGACAGGCAAGCCGACAGGTAGCAGGCAGGTAACCTGGAATCAGGAGCTGAAGGCTGAAACAGAGTTAGACTGCACAGGAACAACATTGCTCGGGCACCTACATTAAGGAGGAAGCCCTTAATATAGGGTGGAGTCCTCCAGCATTGGCTGTAGACTGATTTGGAAAATGCGCGCGGCTCCTTTAAGAGCGGGGGAGGGTGCGGGCGCGCGCCCTAAGGCCAGTAGCAGGGAAGGAGCGCGCGGGGCCAGCAGGGCGGAAGGAGGACGTCATAGGCGCAGAGGGGGCTGGGAGCACTGAGGACGCTAAGCGCAGGTGAGGAGAGCGACGTCCCTGTCTGGCAGCAGGCAGGGACGCGGGCGCTACAGAGGGGTGCAATTCACTTCAAGGTTTTGGCAAAATTTCTGTGCAGCATTGGACATTAAAGTGAACCTTTCTTCTGCTTTTCATCCTCAGACTAATGGACAGACAGAACGAACCAATCAGACCCTGGAGCAGTATCTTCGCTGCTTTATCTGCCACCTACAGGATGATTGGGTGGATCTACTTCCACTGGCTGAGTTCTCTTATAACAACTCTCAGAGCGCCTCCACTGAGCAGTCTCCTTTTTACTCCAATTTAGGTTATCATCCTAATATTCTTCCTCGATTTCCCATAGAAACGCCTTTGCCAGCAGTGGCTGAAAGAATCACGTCTTTACAAAAGAATATGGATCTTCTAAAGGGAAATCTGGAATTGGCTTAGGAAAGGTACAAGAAAGCCGCAGATAAATTTCGTAAACCTGCACCAGCTTTCAAGGTAGGAGACCTTGTCTGGCTGTCAACCAGAAATCTTAAGTTAAGAATTCCATCATCTAAGTTGGGACATAAATACATTGGACCTTATAAAATCAGTAAAATTATAAGTGCTGTCGCTTGTCGTCTTCAACTGCCCAGAACTATGAGAATCCACCCTGTCTTTCATGTATCTCTACTAAAGGCTGCGACACCCAATACGTTTCCTGGACGTTCTTCTCCTTGCCCTGACCCAGTGCTAGTCGATGGTCAGGAAGAATTTGTGGTGGAAAGGATTCTAGATTCCAGGTTGTATAGAAATCAGTTACAATATTTGATTAAATGGCAGGGCTACCCAGTGGAGGACAATTCATGGGAACCAGTCAATAACGTTAATGCTCCTCGCTTGCTCCATCAGTTTCATCAGAGGTACCCACACAAGCCTGGTCTGAGGTCATCCGGAGGTTGTCCCTAAGGGGGGAGTAATGTAAGGTTCTGTGTACATGTTCCTGAAACTCAGTTTTTCCGTCAGCCATTTTACTTTCTGTCTTGCTGCAGCTGTCTTGCCCTCAGTCAATATGGAGTTTCCAGCTTGCATGTTCCCGCCCTGATTCTCTCCCTCTTGCTTCTTAAGCAGCCACAGCTGAGCAATCAGTGCTTCAGAATCAAGCCTGCAGTGAACCTGTGACCTGACTCCTGGAAGCCTTGGACCTTGTACTCCAGTTATTTCCTATTGTGGAACTTTGGAACACTCGTGGACTTTGGAACCTTGCTATTTGATAAATCCACGTTTGCATGGACTTATGGTAACAGAGAAGAGATCCTGAACCTGTTGTGAGAGTGATTGCTGAGCTTAAGTTACTCTGGCCTGCTGTGTCTCCTGCTTTTGTATCTGCAAACTGTGTGACTATTATTGCCACTTGTATGAAGTAATACAAGACCTTCTATATCAAACCTGTGACTCCTGTGTTTTCATCGCACCCAAGCACAAGACACTATATGAACTGTACTCCTTACATTACACCACCTGTCGTTCTCTTCAGCATTTCACCTGCAGTCTAATGGGCAAATTGAACGGGTTAACCAGAATCTTGAGACTCATCTTAGGTGTTTTATGTCTGAGAATCAGGAGGCGTGGTTTACCTACTTACCTCTAGCTGCATTTACGGTAAACTATTGTTGTCATGAGTCTATTGGTAAGACTTCAGTTTTAATAGCATACGGGTTTCATACTCAGTACAGCTAATTTAATAGTAATCGTTCTTCTGGAATACCTGAAAAAGAATGATTTAAAGGGAATCTGTCACCCCAAAAATGCCATATCAAGTAAAGATATGGCTGAATAAAGCGTCCCATAACTAAGCTAACGGTGGGTATCATATATCATGATACCCCCGTTTTCATAGCAAAATACCTTTTTAAAGTTGGTGATTGTACGTGTCAATCACTGAAGTCAGGTCAGGAGGGCAGCGGTTTTCATGTCCTCCCCCGCCCCCGCTCCTCGTCATCTGTTGCGTATCGCCGTCTGTGAATACCACAGACGGCGTTAGGTTCCCGAAATTGCGCAATTCAAAATTCTGCCCGGCGCATGCGCAGTATGCTTTGCCCAGCAGTGGGCAAAGCATAAAATGACTACAGCGCATGCGCTAGTCTTTCCTTGTCCCGGAAATTACTGCTTGCCTTTGACGACTTCCGGGCAAGGAAAGACTAGCGCATGCGCTGTAGTCATTTTATGCTTTGCCCACTGCTGGGCAAAGCATACTGCGCATGCGCCGGGCAGAATTTTGAATTGCGCAATTTCGGGAACCTAACGCCGTCTGTGGTATTCACAGACGGCGATACGCAACAGATGACAAGGAGCGGGGGCGGGGGAGGACATGAAAACCGCCGCCCTCCTGACCTGACTGCAGTGATTGACACGTACAATCACCAACTTTAAAAAGGTATTTTGCTATGAAAACGGGGGTATCATGATATATGATACCCACCGTTAGCTTAGTTATGGGACGCTCTATTCAGCCATATCTTTACTTGATATGGCATTTTTGGGGTGACAGATTCCCTTTAAATCATCAATTATGTCTGTGTAGCAAGGGGTTATGGATAGTTTTAGGAAGATGGGGTCCAAATATAAGAGTGCGGCTGATCGGAGACTTTTGATGGGTCCGGACCTGTGTGCTGGTGACTTGGTATGGTTGTCCTCAAGGAACATTAAATTGAAGGTTCACTCTTAGAAACTAAGTCCAAGGTTTATCGGTAGGGTTGAGCGAAACAGGTCAGTCAATTTAAAAAAACACCGACTTTCGCCAAAGTCGGGTTTCGCCGAGCGAAACCTGACCATAGCGTGAGGTCGACCACATGTCCGGCGACCATTGCGCCAAAGTCGGTTTTCCCATAATACTTTAAGGGCCTTTTCTCGGCCAATGAGCAAGGACACAGACTGTGGGCAACGCGATGACATGGGCAGCGGTCAGCACCATCTTAGAGAAGGGCATTGCAGTGATTGGCTGGCTTGTGTGGCGTCACAGTGCATATAAAATCCCTCACCGCCGACCGCCATTTTACTTCTGCTGATCTTAGTGTAGGGAGAGGTTGCTGAAGCGAAAGCTCGTCAACAGAGCGCAGTCGCACGAGCACTCCATTCGAAGCTGCCAGTTTTGCACACGAGGTGTCCCACTATCGAACAGCTAGTGGTAAGCGTCAGCAGGCTGTTTTAAGAATGATGTCTTTGGGCGACAACAGACTCACCGCGGAGGTACTGGCCGACTACTTGCAGCGAGAAACTGAGTCATGGCTGGACAGTCTACATCTTGAGCCAGGCAAGGTAGTCAGTGATAAAGGACGTAATTTTGTGGCGGCCATAGCCCTGGCAAAGCTCAGACACATACCTTGCCTGGCTGACACCTTGAACCTGGTGGTGCAGTGCTTCTTAAATAATTATCCTGAGTTTACAGCCCTGCTCCATAAAGTGCAAAGACTGTGCTCGCACATCCGTCGCTCACCCATACACTCCAGTCGTATGCAGAGGCTGCAGCGATTGCTCCACCTCCCCAAGCACAGCCTAATCATAGACATTGCAACAAGGTGGAACTCCACCATGCACATGGTTGAGAGACTGGGCGAACAGAGAAAGGCTGTAATGCATTTGTGGGAGGATACAAGGGCAGGCAGTTTGAGGGCAGACAGGGAGTTGTCGGGTGTGCAGTGGTCAAAGCTGAAAGACCTCTGTAAAGTCCTTCAGTGTTTTGAGGAATGCACACGGCTGGTAAGCGCAGACGACGCCATCATAAGCATGAGCATCCCACTTATGCGACTGCTCATGCAAACTTTGACGCACATTAAGGATCAGGCGTCTGCAGTGGAGGAGGAAGAGGAGGAAGAGGGAAGCCTTGATGACTGTTAGCCATTGTCTACTAAGGGAACTGTCCTGCATGAGGTGGAGGAAGAAGAGGAAGAGGAGGAGGAAGATGAGGGGGGGATGATTATTTTGGGGAGAAGGATGCTTCTCAGGGGCAAGAGAAAATGTTGAGCCAAAAAGAGCCAAGTTCAGCTCCAGGTTTTGTGCGTGACTGGAGGGATGTGGATTTGGCAGAAAGTCCTCTCCACCCATAACTGGCAGTGCATTAATGACACCTGGAACATTGGCCCACATGTGTGATTATGCCTTGCGTATCCTAAAAAAGGACCCCCGCATTGCCAAAATGATGAAGGATGACGACTACTGGTTGACCAGCATCCTCGATCCACGTTATAAAGGCAAATTACAGAACATAATGCCACAGGAGAACCTAGAGCTAATATTGGCCAACAAACAAGCAACTCTGGTAAACCATTTGTTAGAGGCATTCCCAGCAAACAGTAGCGGTGCAGGTTCTACCACGAGCCGTACTGGGCCAAATGGAAGAGGTGTTCATGGTGCACACAGCCGAAGTGGCGTTGGAGACAGGGGTTTCATGACCATGTTGTGGACTGATTTTTCCAGGACAGCTCACACGCCTGGTAATCAGGAATCTATAGCAACAGACAGGAGACAGCAGTTGTCAACTATGGTTACAAATTACTTCTCCTCCCCTATCGATGTTCTCCCTCACCGGTCATTCCCCTTTGACTATTGGGCCTATAAAATGGACACCTGGCCTGAATTGGCACAATATGCCTTACAGGAGCTCGCTTGCCCTGCTGGTAGTGTGCTATCTGAAAGAGTCTTCAGTGGTGCAGGATCAATCCTGACAGAAAGAAGGACCTGTCTGTCGACACAAAATGTTGATGATCTAACCTTCATTAAATTGAACCATAAATGGGTTTCAAAGGATTTTGTCACACCTTCCCCTGATGACACATAGGTTGCCAGAAAATGGCTCGATTTATCCTCCTCTTACTCAGACTTCTCAAATTCCTCCATTTGCAGCTGCTTTACGTCCATTATACACCTCAACATATGCCATTTAGGACACCTCCCGATCTGGGCTGTCCCCCCCTCCTCCACCACCCAACTTATTATATTCTGGTGTGATCCATACTGAGCCTGTATTAGCCAGTGTCTTACTCTGGCCAAATATACGGAGATGACAATTTCCCCTACCCTGTATCCAGCTGTACGATTCTAATACATTACCCTTTTTCAACTTTTTATAGTCTGGTTTGATAAATACTGAGCCTGTGAGAGCCATTGTCTGACTCTGGAAAAATATACGGAGATTGACAATTTCCCCAACCCTGTATCCAGCTGTATGATTCTAATACATTACCCCTTTTCAACTTTTTATATTCTGGTGTGATAAATACTGAGCCTGTGAGAGCCATTGTCTGACTCTGGAAAAATATATGGAGATTGACAATTTCCCCAACCCTGTATCCAGCTGTATGATTCTAATACATTACCCTTTTTCTACTTTTTATATTATGGTGTGATCAACACTGAGCCTGTGAGAGCCAGTATGTGACTCTGGCAAAATACACGGAGATTTACAATTTCCCCAACCCTGTATACAGCTGTACGCTTCTAATACATTACCCTTTTTGTACTTTTTATATTCTGGTGTGATCAATACTGAGCCTGTGAGAGCCAGTGTCTGACTTTGTCAAAATATACGGAGATTGACAATTTCCCCAACCCTGTATCCAGCTGTACGATTCTAATACATTACCCTTTTCTACTTTTTATATTATGGTGTGATCAACACTGAGCCTGTGACAGCCAGTGTGTGACTCTGGCAAAATGTACAGAGATTTACAATTTCCCCAACCCTGTATACAGCTGTAAGCTTCTAATACATTACCTTTTTTGTACTTTTTATATTCTGGTGTGATCAATACTGAGCCTGTGAGAGCCAGTGTCTGACTCTGGCAAAATATACGGAGATTTATAATTTCCAAACCCTGTATAGAGCTGTATGCTTCTAATACATTACCGTTTTTCAACTTTTTATATTCTGGTGTGATAAATACTGAGCCTGTGAGAGCCATTGTCTGACTCTGGAAAAATATACGGAGATTGACAATTTCCCCAACCCTGTATCCAGCTATACGATTCTAATACATTACTCTTTTTCTACTTTTTATATTCTGGTGTGATCAATACTGAGCCTGTGAGAGCCATTGTCTGACTCTGGCAAAATATACGGAGATTTACAATTTCCCCAACCCTGTATACAGCTGTACGTTTCTAATACATTACCCTTTTTGTACTTTTTATATTCTGATGTGATCAATACTGAGCCTGTGAGATCCAGTGTCTGACTCTGTCAAATTATACGGAGATTGACAATTTCATCAACCCTGTATCCTGCTGTATGATTCTAATACATGAACCTTTATTAACTTTTTATGTTATGGTGTGATCAATATTGAGCCTGTGAGATCCATTGTCTGACTCTGGCAAAATTTACGGAGATTGACAATCTCCCCAACCCTGTATCCAGCTGTATGATTCTAATACATGACCCTTTTTCAACTTTTATATTATGGTGTGATCAATACTGAGCCTGTGAGAGCCATTGTCTGACTCTAGCAAAATGTACGGAGATTGACAATTTCCCCAACCCTGTATCCAGCTGTACGCTTCTAATACATTACCCTTTTTTATTTTTTATATTATGGTGTGATCAATACTAAGCCTGTGAGAGCCAGAGTCTGACTCTTGCAAAATATACAGAGATTTAAAATTTCACAAACCCTGTATAGAGCTGTACGCTTCTAATACATTACCCTATTCCTACTTTTTATATTCTGTTCTAATCCATACAGAGCCTGTGAGCGTCTGTCTGTTACTCATGAAATAAATACAGAGATTTACAATTACCCCTAGACTGTATACAGATGTATGCTTCTGATACAGTACTCTTTTTGCCATAAAGTCCTCCTCCATCCACCACTCTAAGTGCATCATTGACACCGGGAATATTGGCCCACATGTGTGATAATTTCTTACGTATCTGCTTATTATATTCTTGTGTAATCCATACTGAGCCTGTGAGCGTCAATGTCTGCCTCATGAAATATATACGGACATTTACAATATTTTCACTATACTACCTTGTATCTGGTGAAACAGTACCCCTTTTTTTGGCCTCCTCTTCCTCGGACTTCTCCAATTAATCCTTTTACAGCTGCTTTACATCCATTATACACCTAAACATATGACATTTTTGCCACATCCCTATCTGTGCTGCCCTCCTCCTCCTTCCCAACTTTTTATATTCTTGTGTAATACATACTGAGCCTGAGAGCGTCAGTGGCTGCCTCATGAAATATATACGGAGATTTAGAATATTTTCACTATACTATACCTCGGATATGCTGACACAGTACCCCTTTTTCATCTTTTTATATTATTGTGTAATCCAGACTGAGCCTGTGAGCGTCAGAGTCTGCCTCCTGAAATATATATGGAGATTTAGAATATTTTCACTATACAATATATACCTGGGATCTGTGGATACAGTACCCATTTTTCTTATTATATTCTGATGTGATCCATACTGAGCCTGTGTGTAAGGTTCTTTGTATATGTTCTTGAAACTCAGTTTTTCCGTCAGCCATTTTGCTTTCTGTCTTGCTGCAGCTATCTTGCCCTCAGTCAATATGGAGTTTTCAGCTTTCATGTTCCCGCCCTGATTCTCTCCCTCTTGCTTCTTAAGCAGCCACAGCTGAGCAATCAGTGCTTCTGAATCTAGCCTGCAGTGAACCTGTGACCTGACTCCTGGAAGCCTTGGACTATGTACTCCAGCTATTCCTTCTGAGGAACTCTGAACACTTGTGGACTCTGGAACCCTGCTCTTTGAAAGATCCACGTTTGCATGGACTTACGGTAACAGAGAAGAAGATCCTGAACCTGTTGTGGAGAGTGATTGCTGAGCTTAAGTTACTCTGGCCTGCTGTGTCTCCTGCTTCTGTATCTGCAAACTGTGTGACTATTTTTGCCACTTGTATGAAGTAATACAAGACCTTCTATATCAAACCTGTGTCTCATGTATTTTCATCGCACCCAAGCACAAGACGCTATATGAACTGTACTACATACATTACAAGATTCAGAAGCCAAAACGTTAGTGTCTGCTGGGTCTGGGAAGGCTGTGTCTGCTGTAACTGTGGATATCAGACGTCCAGTTGTACTTTCTGTGATGACAGTGGTTGTGACTTCTCACAACCATTCCAGGTGAGCAATTCCCTTAAGTTTTTTTTCTGCAGTGTTACCACGGGTAAACACTATTGTTTTTTTTTTTCTCTTCCCTCTTTTGTGTCTGCTGTAACTGTGGATATAAGATGTCCGGTTGAACTTTCTGTGATGATAGTGGTTGTGACTTCTCACAACCATTCCAGGTGAGCAGTTCCCTTAATTTTTTTTTTTCTCTTTGCAGTGTTACCACAGGTAAACACTATTGTTTTTTTTTTCTTTTCTCCTCTCCTTCCAGTACTCCTGTCTTAAAAGATCTGGAAAATGGAGGCCCGCATAAAGGAACTTTGCGGAGTGACTGATAATATCCTTGCAGATTTACAGACTATAAAAACCCGTTTTACAAACCTACAGGACCTCACTAATCACAATTTGCAAGTGTTTGGACAGACTGCCCAGGATTTGCGAGCCAGGATTGAGGTTCTAGAGGAGCGAGTCCAGGCTCCTGCCGTAGCCCCAAGTTCTGGGATTCCCAAGTTGCCCCCTTTTCGTTTTGGCGGTGAACGTGAAAAATTCAGGGGATTTATTAACCAATGCAATCTGTTTTTTTCTGCACATGCTTCACAATTTCCCACTGAACGATCTAAAGTGCTTACTATAATTATGTTACTTACCAACAAGGCTTTGATGTGGGCAAACCCTCTGATTGAGACTGAGGATGAATGTTTGGATCATCTTGATGCTTTCATTTCAGCCATGGGGCAGGTGTTTGATGACCCCAATCGAGGTGCAACAGCTGAAGCAGCCATGTTAACTTTGCGCCAAGGTAAGCACTCGGTAGCCGAATATGCCTTGGATTTCAGGAGATGGGCCCTTGATACCACCTGGGACAGTTCCGCCAAAAAATCTATTTTTCAAAAGGGGTTGTCTCCACTAATTAAGGATGAACTTGCTCGTGCCGACCCTCCCACTGCGTTAGGTGACTTTATTAACTACTGCATCCGTATTGATGCTCGCCTGACTGAACGCAGGCAAGAGAGATGGTTCGAAAGCAATCGCACTAACCTTTTCCTACCTTCCTCCCCAGCTAAGGAACCTTTGAGTAGGATCACACGGGAACCTGAACCTGAACCCATGCAGGTAGACTCTTTACAAAGACGGGTTAGTGATGCACGCAAGGAACATCGTTTTAAGGAAAATCTATGTTTCTATTGTGGTAAGTCAGGGCACTTCATTATAAACTGCCCCAGCCGTTCTCGTAAGACTACTGCAGCACTCATTCACTGTGAGTGTTGCGAGAGGAGATCTGTCAGGTCCGAGCCTCAGGCTCCAGAGAGATCTGCAGCAACAGATCTTGATTTCTCGGACTTAAACTCCGTTACTTCTGAGGACGATGACTGTGTAAACGCTGCAATTTTTCAAGTTTCCTCAGCGGTGTCCCAGCTGAGTTGTAGGAAAAACAATTCTCATTGCTTCCTTTCCATCAAACTCTGGGTTAACTCAGTCTGGGTGTCTAGCTCTGCTATGATCGACTCAGGGGCAAGTGGGAATTTTATGGATGTCTCCTTTGCTCTGAAACAGGGGATACGTTCAGTGAAGAAGGCTACTCCATTACAGATGGAAACTGTGGATGGCTCCCTGCTGACCTCTGGACCAGTGGATCAGGAAACGGAGCCTTTAAGGGTCCTTATGGGTAAAGATCATCAAGAGAAACTGTCCTTTATGCTTATCTCTTCTCCCCACTTTCCCATTATTCTAGGGCTACCATGGCTGCAGGCTCAGAACCCTACCATTAACTGGGAGACCAAGGAATTACACTTTCCAGAGAAACAGATGAGTCCAGAAGTTTCAGCTTGCTCTGTTCCTAAAGGAACCATGTCAGTCCCTGAACTACCAGCTGTATACCAGGACTATGTGGATTTATGTGACAAGAAGAACGCTGACCAGCTTCCTCCTCACCGTTCATATGATTGTCCAATTGAATTATTGCCTGGAGCCGAGATACCTTTTGGTAAGATCTACCCCCTGGCGGGGCCTGAGCTAAAGGCTTTAAAGGATTACATAGACGAAAATCTAGCCAAGGGCTTCATACGCCCCTCTTCATCTCCTGCAGGTGCACCCATCTTCTTTGTGAAGAAGAAAGATGGATCTCTGAGACCCTGCGTAGACTATAGGGAACTCAATAAGGTTACTATTAGAAACCGTTATCCATTGCCTTTAATCCCTGAGTTATTGGAGAGAGTGCGGCATGCCAAAATTTTCTCTAAATTGGATCTCCGTGGGGCCTATAACTTGGTCCGTATTAGACCTGGGGATGAGTGGAAGACTGCATTCAGGTCACGCTATGGACACTTTGAATATCTAGTTATGCCTTTTGGTCTGAGTACCGCCCCAGCCACTTTCCAACACTTGGTGAATGACATCTTCAGGATCTCCTAGATACATTCGTGGTGATTTATTTGGATGATATTCTAATTTTTTCTAATTCCACAGAGGAACATCATGGACATGTGAGAATGGTCTTGGAACGTCTAAGACAAAACCATCTTTACATCAAACTTGAAAAGTGTGAATTCCATAGGACCGAAATTCAATTTCTGGGGTATGTACTGTCTACACAAGGAATTAGTATGGATGGAAGCAAGACCCAAGCCATCAAGGATTGGCCAAGTCCTAGAAATGTGAAGGAGGTGCAGCGCTTCATCGGGTTTGCCAACTTCTATAGACGTTTCATTAGGAATTTCTCTGAGGTAGTGTCACCTATCACCCAACTTACCCGGAAAGAGTCTAGGTTCTCCTGGACTCCCCAAGCCCAGGAAGCATTTTCCCGTCTGAAAGATAAATTTACCACCGCACCTATCTTGGTACATGCCAACCCCGAACTTGCCTTCATAATAGAGGTGGATGCTTCAGATTGTGCCGTTGGAGCTATACTCTCTCAAAGAACAGGTGAGAAGAATGTCTTGCATCCCTGTGCCTTCTTTTCCCAGCAGTTGTCTTCGGCTGAGAGGAACTACGATGTGGGCAATAGAGAGTTGTTGGCCATTATTGCCGCCTTCAAAGAATGGAGACACCTTCTTCAGGGAGCTGCACAACAAATAGTCATCCTGACAGACCATCGCAACCTTGAATTTATCAGGTCGGCTAAATGCCTGACTCCTCGCCAGGCTCGCTGGAATCTTTTCTTAAACCAATTTAATTTTGTTATTTCTTATAGACCAGGATCACGCAATGGAAAGGCTGATGCACTCTCTAGGATTCATTCAGCAGAGACCCGTCCACTTGCTCCTCCTAAGACTATTCTTCCTGACTCTAGATTCCTGGGAGTGATTCATAATCAAGACCTACTTAAGAACATCAAGGAAGCATACCATGCGGATTTCTTTTTGGCACAACCCCCAAGTGACGTAAGTCTTGTCTTTAAGAATGGTGTGTGGATTCTGGGACAACGTCTGTATATTCCTGAAACAGTCAGATTGAGAATATTGCAACTTATTCACGATTCCAAGATAGCTGGGCATAGAGGAATTCTAAAAACACAGGAATTTCTTTCTCGTTTCTTTTGGTGGCCCACTTGCAGGAAGGATGTTTTAAACTATGTCACTTCATGTGAAGTCTGTGCAAGATGCAAAACACCTCGCTCCTCACCAACTGGTCTGTTGCAACCTCTTCCCACCCCGTCCCGCCTGTGGGGATCCATTTCTATGGACTTCATTGTGGAGTTACCAACCTCTCAAGGGAAGAACACCATTCTAGTGGTGGTTGACCGTCTAACAAAAGCAGCTCATTTTATCCCTTGTGTCGGCTTACCCACTGCAAAACAGACATCAGATTTGATGATTAAAGATGTGTTTCGCTTACATGGAGTACCGGATGAGGTTATTTCGGATCGAGGGGTGCAATTCACTTCTAGATTTTGGCAAAATTTCTGTGCAGCATTGGACATTAAAGTAAACCTTTCTTCTGCTTTTCATCCCCAGACTAATGGACAGACCGAACGAACCAATCAAACCTGGAGCAGTATCTTCGCTGCTTTATCTGCCACCTACAGGATGATTGGGTGGATCTACTTCCATTAGCTGAGTTCTCTTATAACAACTCTCAGAGTGCCTCCACTAAGCAGTCTCCTTTTTACTCCAATCTAGGTTATCATCCTAACATTCTACCACGATTTCCCATAGAAACGCCTTTACCAGCAGTGGCGGAAAGAATCACGTCTTTACAGAAGAATATGGATCTTCTAAAAGAGAATCTGGAATCGGCTCAGGAAAGGTACAAGAAAGCAGCAGATAAATTTCGTAAACCTACACCAGCTTTCAAGGTAGGAGACCTGGTCTGGCTGTCAACCAGAAATCTTAAGTTAAGGATTCCATCATCTAAGTTGGGACATAAGTACATTGGACCCTATAAAATCAGTAAGATTATAAGTGCCGTTGCTTGTCGTCTTCAACTGCCCAGAACTATGAGAATCCACCCTGTCTTTCATGTATCCCTACTAAAGGCTGCAACACCCAATACGTTTCCTGGACGTTCTTCTCCTTGCCCTGACCCAGTGCTAGTCGATGGTCAGGAAGAATTTGTGGTGGAAAGGATTCTGGATTCCAGGTTATATAGAAATCAGTTACAATATTTGATTAAATGGCAAGGTTACCCAGTGGAGGACAACTCATGGGAACCAGTTAATAACGTTAATGCTCCTCGTTTGCTCCGCCAGTTTCATCAGAGGTACCCAGACAAGCCTGGTCTGAGGCCATCCGGAGGTTGTCCCTAAGGGGGAGTAATGTAAGGTTCTTTGTATATGTTCTTGAAACTCAGTTTTTCCGTCAGCCATTTTGCTTTCTGTCTTGCTGCAGCTATCTTGCCCTCAGTCAATATGGAGTTTTCAGCTTTCATGTTCCCGCCCTGATTCTCTCCCTCTTGCTTCTTAAGCAGCCACAGCTGAGCAATCAGTGCTTCTGAATCTAGCCTGCAGTGAACCTGTGACCTGACTCCTGGAAGCCTTGGACTATGTACTCCAGCTATTCCTACTGAGGAACTCTGAACACTTGTGGACTCTGGAACCCTGCTCTTTGAAAGATCCACGTTTGCATGGACTTACGGTAACAGAGAAGAAGATCCTGAACCTGTTGTGGAGAGTGATTGCTGAGCTTAAGTTACTCTGGCCTGCTGTGTCTCCTGCTTCTGTATCTGCAAACTGTGTGACTATTTTTGCCACTTGTATGAAGTAATACAAGACCTTCTATATCAAACCTGTGTCTCATGTATTTTCATCGCACCCAAGCACAAGACGCTATATGAACTGTACTACATACATTACACTGTGAGAGTCTGTCTGTTACTCCGGAAATATATACGGAGATTTACAATGACCCCTTGACTGTATACAGCTGGACGCTTGTGATACAGTACACTTTTTGCCATAAAGTCCTCCTCCACCCACCACTCTAAGTGCATCATTGACACCAGGAACATTGGCCCACATGTGTGATTATTTCTTGCGGATCTGCTTTTTATATTCTTGTGTAATCCATACTGAGCTTGTGAGCGTCTTTGTCTGACTACTGAAATATATATGGAGATTAAGAATATTTTCACTATACTATATATACCTGCTATCTGGTGATTCAGTACCCTTTTTCTTATTATTATATTCTTGTGTAATCCAGACTGAGCCTGTCTGCATCAGAGTCTGCCTCCTGAAATGTATGCGGAGATGTAGAATATTTTCACTATACTATATATACCTTGTATCTGCTGATACAGTACCTATTTTTCTTATTATTATATTCTTGTGTAATCCAGACTGAGCCTGCGAGCATCAGAGTCTGCCTCCTGAAATATATACGGAGATTTAGAATATTTTCACTATACTATATATACCTGGGATCTGTGGATACAGTACCCTTTTTTCTTATTATATTCTGGTGTGATCCATACTGAGTCTGTGAGCGTCAGAGTCTGCCTCCTGAAATATATACGGAGATTTAGAATATTTTCACTATACTATGTATACCTGGGATCTGTGGATACAGTACCCCTTTTTCTTATTATATTCTGGTGTGATACATACTGAGCCTATGAGAGTTTGTCTGTTACTCCGGAAATATATACGGAGATTTACAATGACCCCTAGACTGTATACAGCTGGACGCTTGTGATACAGTACACTTTTTGCCATAAAGTCCTCCTCCACCCACCACTCTAAGTGCATCATTGACACCGGGAACATTGGCCCACGTGTGATTATTTCTTGCAGATCTGCTTTTTATATTCTTGTGTAATCCATACTGAACTTGTGAGCGTCTTTGTCTGACTCCTGAAATATATATGGAGATTAAGAATACTTTCACTATACTATATATACCTGCTATCTGGGGATTCAGTACCCCTTTTTCTTCTTATTATATTCTTGTGTAATACATACTGAGCCTGTGAGCGTCAGTGTCTGCCTCCTGAAATATATACGGAAATTTAGAATATTTTCACTAAAAAGGAGCTCGCTTGCCCTGAAAATAGTGTGCTATCATAAAGAGTCTTCTGGCTTAAGAAGGCCTGGAAGGCTCCCTTTACTGTGAGTAAGTAAAGTGCTTTTAAAGCCGGAGCATCAGAAACAGATTTTGGCTTACATTGCTGAAACAGCCTCCATCTCTATAGCCTCCTCTTCTGAAGTTTCAAAAAATGCAAGGACTGAGTCGTCAGTGCAGGCTCCTGGTCAGGAACAACACCTGAACAAGAACAGTGCTTGAACCATAGGATGCACTTGGTCGCCCAAAATGCCTAAATAATAGCGGCTGTTAATTCTTCCATGAAGGAATATCATTGGCCTGGCAGATCTCCTCGAAATAGCATGCCAGATCATCACAGAACCTCTGCCATGTTTTACGGTTGGGAGAAGGCAGTCTGGATGGAATGCTTCTTTTGGCTGTCTCCAAACGTCGCTTGTCCCTAGGTCGGAAATAGGGTAAACGATGATTCTTCTCAGAATATCACATGTTTCCACTGCGCGAGGGACCAATTCTGGAGGTTTCTACACCACTCTAAATGCTTGGAAACATTTGTCATTGAGAGCAGCGGTGTTCGAATTGCAGCTCTTCCATGGAATCCCGATTTGTTCAGCTCCCGACAAACAGTTTTCGTGGAAACTGGGTTCTCTAGGTGTTCATTGAGCTCAGCAGTGATTTTCAGAGCTGTGGTCTTGCGATCCTCTCTCACAATTCGCTTTAGAGTCCGACTGTCTCTCTCAGTCAACTTCGACTTTCGGCCGGACCTGTGCTTTGCTGCGGACATTTTTCCTTCTCTTTCAAATGTCATTACTTTGGAGACAGTACCTCTTTACACGCCAAGCATTCGGGCACTTTTGGTTACACTAGCGCCTGCCATACGAGCACCAAATATTTGGCCTCTTTGAAAATCAGAGAGGTCTGCCATTGGTATCTGGTTCTCATCAATGTTCTTACAATTCTGCCAAACAGTTAATTTACATACACATATCACATAACACAAATAATCAACTACAAAACATTACCATATGTCACGGTTGTCATGTTTATAACATGTTCAAAGATTATGATGCCAAAACGTTAGGTGTTTCCATTATTTTGTCGAACCCCTGTAATTGAAGAGGAGGTGATGGATGACCCAGTTGTTGACCCGGATTGGCATCCATTGGGTGAAGAGGGTGCCGCTGCCAATAGCTCAGAAGAGGAGAACGATCCGCAGCAGGCATCGACATCGCAGCAGCGGTTATCTGGCAGGCCCGTAGCAGTCCAAAAAGGTGTTAAAAAAAAAAAGAGTTGCAGGACAGCTTGGCCAGATGGTCAAATTAGCACAGCGTGCAAGCCCTGAAAATTTATACCTTAGTAGGAAGAGTCCAGTGTGGCACTTTTTTGACCTAAATCCTGTTGATGAGGCAAAGGTTATCTGTAAGCAGTGCAGAAGGAGCTTTAGCCAAGGGAAAAATCTCAGAAATTTTAATAACAGTTGCATGCTTACACATTTCATGAACATGCACTTGCAAGCGTGGATGGACTACAAAACCTACAAATCCCCCCCCCGCAGGGCCGGCGTCGACACCTGGCGCACCTGGGCAAGTGCTGGTTCCCTGAGCAGGTGAGGGGGGCTGACTCGTGGGCGACGGCACTGGCACAGGGCCCCTCATAGTACAAAAATTAGTCTCTGATGGTGGGAGGGTCCACACGCCATTAGACACACCGGCGTACTATGAGGGGCCCTGTGCCAGTGCTGTCGCCCACGAGTCGGCCCACTCTGCTTGGTCTGGGCCCCAGCACTTACAATACTTACCTCTCCCTGCTCCACCGCTGTGACGTCTTCCGCGTTTTCTGACAGTGACATTGAGGTTAGAGAGCGCAATGACGTCTCGTCTGTACACCCTCTGCCTAAACAGTCCAAGTGCAGAGAGCTGTAAGGTGGCGACGCTGAGCAGTCCAGAGTAGAGCAGTGCACAGCGAGGAAAGGTATTTCATTTTTTGTAATGTTTTGAGGAATATATGGTGAGCATCATACACTGGATCATTAATAATGGGGCCCATTATATATGGAGCATGATTTTGGCCCATAAGACACTGGAGCATCATCCATGGGGCCCAAATAATGCAGGAGCATTCTAAAAGGGGAAAACAGGCACTGGAGCAGCATTTACGGGGCCCATTATAAACTGGATCATTAATAATGGGGCCCATGATATATGTAGCATTATTTTGGCCCATAAGACACTGGAGCATCATCCATGGGGCACATCATATACAGGAGCTTTCTCAATGGGGCAGATCAGACACTGGAGAATCATGGGGCCCATCATATACAGGAGCATTCTCAATGGGGCTGATCAGACACTGGAGCAGCATCCATGGGGCCCATCATATACTGGAGCATTGTAAATAGGGGACATCAGACAATGGAGCAGCATTTACGGGGCCCATTATACACTGGATTATTATAAATATGGGCCCATGATATATGGAGCATTATTTTGGCCCATAAGACACTGGAGTATCATCCAAGGGGCCCATCATATACAGGATTATTCTCAATGGGGCAGATCAGACACTGGAGCAGCATCCATGGGGCCCATCATATACTGGAGCATTGTAAATGGGGGACATCAGACAATGGAGCAGCATTTACGTGGCCCATTATACACTGGATCATTAATAATGGGATCCATTATATATGGATCATTATTTTGGCCCATAAGACACTGGAGCATCATCCATGGGGCCCAAATAATACAGGATCATTCTAAAAGGGGGAAAACAGACACTGGAGCAGCATTTACAGGGCCCATTATACACTGGATCATTAATAATGGGGCCCATGATATATGGAGCATGATTTTGGCCCATAAGACACTGGAGCATCATCCATGGGGCCCAACATATAAAGGAGCATTCTAAAAGGAGGAAAACAGACACTGGAGCAGCATTTATTATTATTATTATTATTATTATTATTTATGTCTATAGCACCATTGATTCCATGGTGCTGTACATGACATGGGGTTACATGCAAATTACATGTATCACTTACAGTAAACAAACTAACAATGACAGACTGATACAGAGGGGAGAGGACCCTGCCCTTTCAGGCTTACATTCTACAGGTGGGGAAGGAGACAGCAGGTTGGTGGGTCGCAGCAGTTCCGGTGTTGTTTGAGGCGATATCTCCGGTAGTGGTGAGGAGTTAGCAGGGTCATTGCAGGCTGTAAGATTTCCTGAAGAGGTGGGTTTTCAGGTTCCGTCCGAAGGATCCGAATGTGGTTGATAGTCGGACGTGTTGGGGCAAAGAATTCATGAGGATAGGGGATATTCGGGAGAAATCTTGGAGGCGGTTGGGTGAGGAGCGAATAAGTGTGGAGGAGAGAAGGAGGTCTTGGGAGGATCGGAGAATGCATGAGGGAAGATATCGGGAGATTAGTTCAGAGATATATGGAGGACACAGGTTATAGATGGCCTTGTAGGTCAGTATTAGTAATTTATACTGGATATGCTGAGGGAATGGGAGCCAGTGAAGAGATTTGCGGAGGAGTAGCGAGGAGAGAGATGAATTAGTCGGGCAGCAGAGTTAAGGATGGACTGGAGAGGTGCGAGGGTGTTAGCAGGGAGGCCAGAGAAAAGGGTGTTGCAGTAATCGAGGCGGGAGATGATGAGGGCGTGCACAATCATTTTAGTAGATTGCAGGTTGAGGAAAGGACGGATTCTTGAAATATTTTTGAGCTGAAGGCGACAGGGGGTAGAAAGAGCTTGGATGTGCGGTTTAAAGGACAGGGCAGAGTCAAGGGTTACTCCGAGGCAGCGGACTTCTGGGACGGGGGAAAGCGTGATGTCGTTAATTGTGATAGATAGGTCAGGTAAGGAAGATCTGTGGGATGGGGGAAAGATGATGAGTTCAGATTTGTTCACATTGAGTTTGAGGAAGCAGGAGGAGAAGAAGGAGGCTATGGCTGATAGACACTCAGGGATTCTGGACAGCAGAGAGGTGACGTCAGGGCCAGAGAGGTAGATCTGAGTGTCATCAGCATAAAGGTGGTACTGGAATCCGTGGGATTTTATGAGTTGCCCCAGGCCAAGTTTATAGGTTGAGAAGAGTAGGGGTCTTAGAACAGAGCCTTGGGGGACTTCAACAGAGAGAGGGTGGGACGAGGAGGTAGTGTGGGAGTGGGAGATGCTAAATGTGCGGTTGGAAAGGTATGAGGAGATCCAGGATAGGGCGAGGTCCTTGACGCCAAAGGAGGAGAGAATCTGTAGTAGAAGGCAGTAGTCAACTGTGTCAAGAGCAGAGGACAGGTCCAGAAGGAAGAGTATAGAGTATTGTCCGTTAGCTTTGGCTGTAAGTAGGTCGTTAGTAATTTTGGTCAGGGCTGTCTCAGTGGAGTGATGGGGGCGGAAACCAGATTGTAGAGTGTCAAAGAACAAGTTAGAAGAGAGGTGGTAGGAAAGCTCAGCTGTTATGAATGTGCTAGAGATGGTTTCTGAGCAGAGGCTCCCTCTGGTGGTTACAGACAGTACTGAACCTTACAGCGATGAATGGCAATCTGGGATCACGGACTGGACTGATATAAGGGAGGTTCCCTCCCATGATGGTCGCCGGTGATCAATTGTTCTTGTCTCAATATTGGTTCCTGGTTCATTTGGAATTTTGCTGGAGTCTTGCATGCATCTGCTGCTTTCAGATAAGATATTTTCCGCTTTTCTTTTTGCGTTTGCTTTTTGCATAATTTTCTGCACTCTTGTGGAGGTCAGCCGGGTCCCCTCCTGGGGCCTGTGCTCCTCTCAGTTTATCTGTAGCCACTTTTATTTGTTCATTTGCTTTTTAATGTTTTTTCAGTGGCTGCGGCTTAGTTTTGTTACACCAGAGATCTGATTTAGGTGGTGGAGATCGTGTGATCTCAGGTGTTTTTGCATTCAGAAGAGTTGGTATTTTTTAGGGTTTTTTGTTGGATTGCAGTCAGAATTCTTTCCTGTACTTTTCTGTCTAGACAGATTGGGCCCCAGCGTTTGCTCATTCTATTTTCTGTCTGTGTCCGTGCTTCCTCTTGTCTAACCGCCATTACATGTTTGGGGGCTTCCTATTTTCTTTGGGAATCTGCTCCGGGGCAGATAGCTTTCCTCTTTCTGCCTTTAGGTGTAGTTATCTCTCAGGCTGTGACGAGGTGTCTAGGATCAACGTAGGAACGCTCCACGGCTACCTCTAGTTGTGTGGTTAGTTCAGGTTACTGCAATCCAATAGGTTCCAGCCTTTCTGGTGTATTGCCGTTTTTGCTTTTTCTCCTCAGCTACCTAAACACAACACTCAGCGTGGACATGCAGCTCCAGGAGTTTGGAAGCGAATGGGAGCAGTGATATTGGGCGATAGCTGGACATAGCGGTTGGGTCGAGGGTTGGCTTTTTAAGGATAGGCGTGATTGTGGCATGCTTGAAAGCAGAAGGGAAGGTACCGGAAGTTAGTGATAGGTTGAAGAGGTGGGTTAGGGATGGGATAATAGTGGTGGTGAGGTTGGGGAGGAGGTAGGTTGGGATGGGGTCAAGTGCACAGGTTGTGAGGTGCGATTTGGAGAGGAGACAATTAAACTCCCCTTCGGTTATGTTGGAGAGTGAGGTTATGGGGTTAGGGCATTGGTCTGGTATACAAAGGGGTTGTGGTGGTTGAACAATGAAGACTTGCCTTGTTTGGTCAATCTTATTTTTGAAGTGTGTGGCAAAGTCCTCAGCAGAGATGAGTGAGGTAGGAGGGGCAGTGGTGGGCGTAGGAGGGAGTTAAAAGTTTTGAATAACTGTTTGGGGTTGTAGGATAGGGAAGATACGAGGGTTGTGAAGTAGGCCTGTTTAGCAGAGGTGAGGGCAGATTTGAAAGAGAGTGTTGCTTGTTTGAATGCAGTGAAGTCGTCTTGCGAATTTGTTTTCTTCCAACGCCGCTCTGTAATCCTGGACACTTCCCGGAGCTTTTTAATTGTGTTATTGTGCCAGGGTTGTCTGTTGTTACGTCGCACTCTGCCATGAACGAGAGGGGCGACCGTGTCAATAGCCGATGCGAGAGTGGCATTGTAGAAAGCAGTGGCATTGTCTGTGTCATGGAGTGAGGATATGGATCCCAGTGGTAGAATAGAGTCAGAGAGTGTGTGGATGTCTAGGTGTGCAAGGTTTCTGCGGGGGTGCACGTGTTGCTGGACATGGGTGATAGGAGAGGAGGATATGGATGAGAAAGTGAGTAGATGGTGGTCAGATAGAGGGAGAGGGGAGGTGGTGAAGTTAGATAGAGAGCAGAGGCGGGTGAAGACCAGGTCTAATGTATGTCCGTCCGTGTGTGTGGCTGATGAGATAAAACAAAAATATTGTAATAGAATTAAATGTTCATATTTTTTTTCCACATTCCAAAAATTCCTGTGAAGCACCTGAAAGGTGAATAAACTTCTTTAATGTGGTGTTGAGCACCTTGAGACGTCTAGTTTTTAGAATGGTGTCACTTTTGGGTATTTTCTGTCATATAGACCACTCAAAGTCACTTCTAATGTGAGGTGGTCAGTAATGAAAGGTTTTGTAAATTTTGTTGGAAAAATGAGAAATCACTGGTCAATGTTTAACCCTTATAACTTCCTAACAAAAATAGTTTTGTTTCATAAATTGTGATGCTGTAAAGTAGACATGTGAGTAATGTTATTTTTACTAACTATTTTGTGTGACATATCTCTCTGATCTAAGGGCATAAGATTTAAAAGTTTGAAAATTGCTAAATTTTCCAAATTTTTGCCACATTTCCATATTTTTAACAAATAAACACAAGTTATATCAAAGAAATGTTACCACTATCATGAAATACAATATGTCACAAAAACATTCTCAGAATCAGTGGGATCCGTTGAAGCATTCCAGAGTCATTATTACCACATAAAGATTGGTCTGGTCATTAACGAGCAAACCACCTTGGGGTGGTTAAAGGGGTTGAGGGTAACAGCATGTGCACATGGTGCTTTTTGGAGTAGGACAGCTGGAAGGAATAATAACAAAGAATCTATATGGCTTAGGTCATGCTTTTAAACAACTTTTTTGAAATAAAACAGTCATTTTTATTGAAATACAGATATAAAACATAATAGATATAAAATGAGGATAATGACCCTTGAAATGTCCATCACCTTATGTACTCACAGAATTTGTCAGCTAAAAGATAACTAAGTAGCATGTAAATCAATAATTATAGAAGCGAACATTTTCCAAAAATGCTGCAGGTTCTGTAAGCATGACTAAAAAGAAGATATTAATATTATTTATTTATATAGCACCATTGATTCCATGGTGCTGTACATGAGAAGGGGTTACATACAAATTACAGATATCACTTACAGCAAACAAATCAACAATAACAGACTGATACAGAGGGGAGAGGACTCTACCTTTGCGAGCTTACATTCTACAGGATGATGGGGAAGGAGACAGTAGGTTGGGGGATTGCAGCAGCTCCAGTGATGGTGAGGCGGTATCTCCAGTAGTGGTGAGGAGGCAGCGGGGTCATTGCAGGCTGTAAATGTGTAGCCCAGCTGCGCTTGGTGCCACATGTTACCCTGGAGGATGCATGAAAGGTAATTCACAATCACCCGATATTCATTCACACTCCACATTTTCCTGGTGCCACCAGAGGGAGCCCTTTAGAGTACGTAGGCATATAAGGGTGTGGAGATGGGATTAGTGCTAGTAGTAGGAGTAGTAGTTGTTGAGTTGAGAGGAGTTGAGTTGGGTTCAGTTCAGTCTGTGCAGCCACCTCAGAGAAGGCAGTCATCTAGTCGTCTCAGAGAGCTCAGTCAGTCTGCAATCCGCAGTCTAAGAGCAGCAGAGCTGAAGAGCAGCAGAACTGAGAGAAACTGCTATCCCATTGTGCTTATGTTAAAGGTGTGAGTAGGGCGACAGGCAAGTGGAGAAAGAAGAAAGAGAGAGTGACAGAGGTCGACAGCATTGATAGCTGACCTCCACTCTGCACTACCGGACACCGGGTCCGAGCTTACTAGCTTCTTCAAGACTAGTGGGAGAAACCGGAGACCCTGCTGGATTCCAGATCGCAGGGGCCCAATTGTGCTGATACGTAACCGGGGTCAGGAGAACAGGAGTCTAGCAGTGCACTGCATATAGAGACTTAGTTCTGTCCACAAGAAGGCTCCACCACAAGATCAGCCGGGAGTAGCAAAGAGAACGGAGTTAAACTTTGTTTTATGCAAGTTAGAGACTCACACATATAAAGACGTAAGGAGGCCCTACACCTACTCAGTGGATTACTGGACGTGCATCCTCCACCCTGAACAGCTTCCCGGGACGTGCCTGAATCTACCACCAGTAAAGGTACCGAAAGAGACTGTCTTGTGTGTGTCTGCATTATTGCTCTTGCACCCGTACACCGCCATATACTCCGAGGGATCAGTCTCGCCTGTGGGAGACTTAACACCTTGCTGCCCCATACCCTCAGAGGATCTACACTGCAGCGCTGGTCATCCTGACCAAAAACCACAGGTGGCGTCACGAACAATTTCTATCATCCCCTGTAAATATCCCGTTTTTAGTGAGCGCCCAGGGCAACTGTAGGGTTCTTTGTCTCTGTTGACATGTTCCTTGAAACTCAGTTTTCCGTCGGCCATTTTGCTTTCTGTCTTTCTGCAGCTCTTGCCCTCAGTTAATATGGAGTTTCCAGTTTTCATGTTCCCGCCCTGATTCTTCCCTCTTGCTTCTTAAGCAGCCTCAGCTGAACAATCAGTGCTCCTGAATCAAGCCTCAGTCAGTCTGTGACCTGACTCCTGGAAGCCTTGGACTTGTACTCCAGCTAGTGTTGAGCGATACGATACTGAAAATATCGGGTATCGGCCGATATTAGCTGTATCGGGCTTTCGATTCCGAGTACCGATATTTTCGTCATATCGGATACCGGAATCGGATTTGTCACTGTCACTGTGAGTGTCCGTCGGTCGGGTCTGTCAGGAGTCAGCGGCACTTTGCTGGCAGAAGATCTCCGGCGGTCACGTCCTGGACTGCTTGATGGCCGCCATTATCTTCTCCCTGGCGGTCACATGCAGTTTTTCGCGATAACTGCAGTGACTGCAGGGTAATCCCGGCCGTAAACCAGTCCGATGACGTCACCGCCGGGGAAGCAGGTAATCAGCTGTGCTGCGCCGGGATGACAGGCTCTGCCTGTCATTCTGATGTAGCAGAGCTGGATCGTCGTGGGACACTCGTTACTATGGACTGCGTCGGACAGATGGTATACTGCTGTTTTTTTTTTTCATTTTTTTTACAGGAGATCGATGGCGTCGCAGAATGAGACTGTAATAAAAGTAATGAAAACTGTGTTGTGTTTTTTATTAAATTAAAAAAATTTTTTATGAACATTCACCCGTCCGGGTACATCAACAATTTAACTATTTACATACAGGGACCCTGTCCGGGTTATTTATAATTCTTTGGCAGGGGTGTTCCAGGTACCACTTGGTACTCTTCTGATGCTTGCCAAACATCCGAGACACCAAGGACCACCAGGACCTGATGACGTCGTGTGGCCTGTACAGTCAAGTCATGACCCGCTATCTGTGTCTGTGTGGCCACCTCTTTCATCTCCCTCCGGGTCTGGAGCCCTATGTCCCGGACTGAACGAACCCCAGGGGGCCTAACAGGCGCCGGGTACGGGCCAGCTATACTTATCATGTCCATAGCTGGGGCTGCTGAGGAGACCACTGAGGGAGGCTGGGGAGATTTACGGCGTGGGGTGGGCACTTGTGCAGAGGCCTGGATGTGGGAGACTGAAGGCTCCGAGGGTCTCACAGGTTCCTGACACTCTGGGGAGTAGGGGTCGCACCTGGTAACATTTAGGGCGTACCATCCATTGTAACCCCAGTGTCGGGTGTAAGTCACCAAGTCTCCTGGCAACAGGTCCCTCCCCGGGTGTCCTTCTGGGAGGTGAGTCTCCACGTCCCGCCGGGTCACAAACACTTCTAATAAAGTCCAGGCTCCTGGATGAAGCCCCAACCACCTTTCAATTTAAAGCTCCGTACTGCACCCTTACGCCGCGGCTCCCACAGGGTTCCTTTATCTTTTCTCATCCGGTCCTTATCTGCCCGGTCCTTCTCCAGGTTACGTTGCCGAAGCTTTTGGGATTCTCGCTGCTCCCTTTGTCGCTCTGCTTCCCGCTCCCAACGTCTCCACTCTTCCTCCTGACGCCGGTTATAATTCTCCTCCACCAGCATCTCCATGTCTCCACCATCAAACTGCAGCTTACGATGTCCGGTTTGCGGCAGCTCTCCTGGCGCCCCACAGTCCTGGCGGCGCTCACCTGCGGAGGAAGCAGCCGGCTCTGGAACAGATGACAGTCGGGGCTCCGGTACAGACAGGTAGACCTCTGGTGCCTGTGCGGCCTCCTCCATGAGGAAGGGTGTCGCTTCTTCTGTCTCAGCGACGGGGGCAGACAGCGGGATCTGGGGTGCTGCCGGTGCAGAGTTTTTTGCAGGAACGGGTGCCTCCACTGCGACAACGTCAACCGGATCACATTGCAAGGGCTGGGATGCCCGCACGGACTCCTCTACTAGAACGGGTGCCTCACCTTCCGGTACAGACACTTCAGGTAAGAGGGATTGGCGCCGCTCCAAGTTTAGTTTTAGGGCACGCCAGCTGGCTTCCATCCTGGCGACCTCCTCCCGGTGCCGGGCCAGGCCTCTTAGGGTATCCTCCGCTTCTTGCAGCGTAGGAGGGTTTCCAGGCCGGGTGCCCAACGGTGGTTCCGTGGTGATCGGGTCGCTTCCGTGGGGGGAGAGCTCTGACTGCTCCATCCCTTCACACTTCTGCTCGTGTCCATTAGCCATCTCTGCCAAGTCACATGTGTCATTAGCATCTGGAGAGGGCCCCTTTTTGTAGGGAGGCGGGACCTTCGTGTTAGTTTCCGCACACTGAGGAGGATGAGGAGGCGGAACTGAAGAGCTGTGGGGCACGATCTTACATTGCAGTACCATTTAGAGTGGTCGGCCATCGTTTTCGCGCCACTGAGTGAGTGTACACCCACGAAGAGCACGCCCTTCTAATCTTCACCAGTGCCTCGTCGTGACGCAGATATGGCGGAAAAATGGCAAATACATTCTCTGATGATTTTAGCAATTCTCAAGCACAAAACCAGTTCAATTCAGGCACACAGGACTCGCTTATAGCGAGCTACAGAATCCTGTTCGTGACGCCCAAGTTGAGTCGCACAGAGCCAGAGGTTTTGGGGGTACTCGGCACCGAGCCCGTCGACTTCTATGGGGTATGTCACGGCTTTACCCGGCAATTGAATCAGAGTCTATTTTACTATGTAGAAGTGTATAAACTATAAATATATGTATATATATATGTCACAATGACATGTATATATATATATATATGTATTCTATGTGTGTATATTTTGTGTTTACAACGAAAGAAAGGATTTTTTTTGTTGCGATATTTTGTTCCCATAGACTTACATGGGACTTCCGGATATCGACGATATTTAGTGATATCGGCGATTCCATTCCGATACGATATTTTTAGATATCGAGCAGTATCGCTCAACACTAACTCCAGCTATTCCCTACTGAGGAACCTTGGAACACTTTTGGACTCTGGAAACCTGCTGTTTGGTGAATCCATGTTTGCAGAGGAATTACGGTACAGAGAAGAGATCCTGAACCTGCTTTGGAGATTTATTGTAGTGCTTGAAGTTACTCTGGCCTGCTGTGTCTCCTGTCGCTGTTCCTGCAAACTGTGTGAACTTTTCAGCATGCTTGTATGAAGTAATACAAGTCATTTCATTTCAACCTATGTCTCCTGTGTTTTCCTCGCACCCAAGCACAAGACGCTATAGGAACTGTACACTATACATGACAAGATTCAGGAGCCAATGTTTAGTGTCTGCTGGGTCTGGGAAAGCCGTGTCTGCTGTGACTGTGGATATCAGATGTCCGTTTAATACCTTATGTGATGACAGTGGTTGTGACTTCTCACAACCATTCCAGGTGAGCGCATTCCCTTAAAATTTTACTCTGGAGTGTTACCACAGGTAAACACTATTGTTTTTTTGTTTTTTTTTTCCTCTTCTCCTTCCAGCACTTCTGCCTTAAAAGATCTGGAAGATGGAGGCCCGCATAAAGGAACTTTGCGGAGTGACTGATACAATCCTTTCAGATGTACAGACTTTAAAAACCCGTTTTGCAAGCCTACAGGACCTCACTAATCATAATTTGCAAGTGTTTGGACAGACTACCCAGGAATTGCGAGCCAGGATTGAGGCTCTAGAGGAACGAGCCCAGGCTCCTGCCATAACCCCAAGTTCTGGGATCCCCAAATTACCTCCTTTTCATTTTGGCGGTGAACGTGAGAAATTCAGGGGATTCATTAATCAATGCAATTTATTTTTCTCTGCATATGCTTCACAATTTCCCACTGAACGATCCAAAGTGCTTACTATAATCATGTTGCTTACCAATAAGGCTTTGATGTGGGCAAACCCTCTGATTGAGACTGAGGATGATTGTTTGAATCACCTTGATGCTTTTATTTCAGCCATGGGGCAGGTGTTTGATGACCCCAATCGAGGTGCAACAGCTGAAGCAGCCATGTTAACTTTGCGCCAAGGTAAGCGTTCAGTAGCCGAATATGCCCTGGATTTCAGGAGATGGGCTCTTGATACCACTTGGGACACTTCCGCTAAAAAATCTATTTTTCGGAAAGGGTTGTCTCCACTGATTAAGGATGAACTTGCTCGTGCCGACCCTCCCACTGCGTTAGGTGACTTTATTAACTATTGTATCCGTATTGATGCTCGTCTGACTGAACGCAGACAAGAGAGATGGTTCGAAAATAATCGCACTAACCTTTTACTACCTCCCTCCTTAGCTAAGGAACCTTTGAGTAGGATCACAAGGGAACCAGAACCTGAACCCATGCAGGTGGACTCTTTACAAAGACGGGTTAGTGATGCTCGCAAAGAACATCGTATAAAGGAAAATCTATGTTTCTACTGTGGTAAGTCAGGGCACTTCATTATAAACTGCTCCAGCCGTTCTCGTAAGACTACTGCAGCAGTCATTCACTGTGAGTGTTGCGAGAGGAGCTCTGTCATGTCCGAGCCTCAGGCTCCAGAGAGATCTGCTGCAAGAGATCTTGATTTCTCGGACTTAAACTCTGTTAGTTCTGGGGACGATGACGGTATAAACGCTGCAATTTTTCAAGTTTCCTCAGCGGTGTCCCAGCTGAGTTGTAAAAGAAACAATTCTCATTGCTTCCTTTCCATCAAACTCTGGGTTGACTCAGTCTGGGTGTCTAGCTCTGCTATGATTGACTCAGGAGCAAGTGGAAATTTCATGGATATCTCCTTTGCTCTGAAACAGGGGATACGTTCAGTGAAGAAGGCTACTCCAGTACAGATGGAGACTGTGGATGGCTCTCTACTGACTTCTGGACCAGTGGATCAAGAAACACAGCCTTTGGAGGGTCCTTATGGGTAAAGATCATCAGGAGAAAATGTCTTTTATGCTTATCTCTTCTCCCCACTTTCCCATTATTCTAGGGCTACCATGGCTGCAGGCGCAGAATCCTACGATTAACTGGGAGACCAAGGAATTACACTTTCCGGAGAAACAGATGAGTCAAGGAGTTTCAGCTTGCTCTGTTCCTAAAGGAACCATGTCAGTCCCTGAACTACCAGCTGTATACCAGGACTATGTGGATTTATGTGACAAGAAGAACGCTGATCAGCTTCCTCCTCACCGTCCATATGATTGTCCAATTGAATTATTGCCTGGAGCCGAGATACCTTTTGGTAAGATCTACCCCTAGCGGGGCCCGAGCTAAAAGCTTTGAAGGATTATATAGACGAAAATTTAGCCAAGGGCTTCATACGCCCCTCTTCATCTCCCGCAGGTGCACCCATCTTCTTTGTGAAGAAGAAAGATGGATCTCTGAGACCCTGCATAGACTATAGGGAACTCAATAAGGTTACTATTAGAAACCGTTATCCATTGCCTTTAATCCCTGAGTTGTTGGAGAGAGTGCGGCATGCCAAAATTTTCTCTAAACTGGATCTCTGTGGGGCCTATAACTTGGTCCGTATTAGACCTGGGGATGAATGGAAGACTGCTTTCAGGTCACGCTATGGACACTTTGAATATCTAGTTATGCCTTTTGGTCTGAGTACCGCCCCAGCCACTTTCCAACACTTCGTGAATGATATCTTCAGGGATCTCCTAGATACATTTGTGGTGATTTATCTGGATGATATTCTAATTTTTTCTAACTCCACAGAGGAACATCATGGACATGTGAGAATGGTCTTAGAACGCCTAAGACAAAACCATCTCTACATCAAACTTGAAAAATGTGAATTCCATAGGACCGAAATTCAATTTCTGGGGTATGTACTATCTACGCAAGGGATTAGTATGGATGGAAGCAAGACCCAAGCCATCAAGGATTGGCCAATTCCTAGAAATGTGAAGGAGGTGCAGCGTTTCATCGGGTTTGCCAACTTCTATAGACGTTTCATTAAGAATTTTTCTGAGGTAGTGTCACCTATCACCCAACTTACACGGAAACAGTCTAGGTTCTCCTGGACCCGCAAGCTCAGGAAGCATTTTCCTGTTTAAAGGATAAATTTACCACCGCACCTATCTTAGTACATCCCAACCCCGAGCTTGCCTTCATAATAGAGGTGGATGCTTCAGACTGTGCCGTTGGAGCTATACTCTCTCAGAGAACAGGTGAGAAGAATGTCTTGCATCCCTGTGCCTTCTTTTCCCAGCAGTTGTCTTCAGCTGAGAGGAACTACGATGTGGGCAATAGAGAATTGTTGGCCATTATTGCCGCCTTCAAGGAATGGAGACACCTTCTTCAGGGAGCTGCACAGCAAATAGTCGTCCTGACAGACCATCGTAACCTTGAATTTATCAGGTCGGCTAAGTGCCTGACTCCTCGCCAGGCTTGCTGGAATCTTTTCCTAAACCAATTTAATTTTTCATTTCTTATAGACCAGGATCGCGCAATGGAAAGGCTGATGCACTCTCTAGGATTCATTCAGCAGAGACACGTCCACTTACTCCTCCTAAGACTATTCTTCCTGACTCTAGATTCCTGGGAGTGATTCATAATCAAGACCTACTTAAGGACATCAAGGAAGCATACCATGCGGATTCTTTGTTGGCTCAACCCCCAAGGGACGTAAGTCTTGTCTTTAAGAATGGTGTGTGGATTCAGGGACAACGTCTGTATATACCTGAAACAGTCAGATTGAGAGTATTGCAACTCATCCACGATTCCAAGAT
>JARQOD010000005.1:272749906-272791007 GCA_033576555.1 Oophaga sylvatica
GGGACCGGCTCCCCCCCCCCTGGATGAAAAAACCCCCTTTCACCCCCCCCCCCCCGGAACCCCCGGGCAAAAGAAAAAACCGGGGGCCGGGGCCCCAAAAGAGTGATCCTGACTCCCCAGAGGACCGGCGGGAGGTAAGGAGGCGAGGGGCCCCTTAAACCCCCCCGGCCGGGAAAAACCGCCACCGGGGGGCCGGGAACCAGGGCCCGGGGAACCCCGGAAAAAGGGAAAAATTCCCCCCCCCCGGTTAGGGACCCCGGGGGAAGATCCCACCACAGCGAGGAAAAAATAAAACTGGGGGAGATGGAGCACCGGGCCCCGACGTGGAATGGGGCCCCCCAAAAAAGGAAAAAGGGTGGGGGACGCCTTGAGCAGGAGAGCGGCAGCGCGGGAAAAACCCGAGAGGCGCAGCATTTTTCGCCAGAGGTCCGGGGGAGAAAATTCTTGCTGAAAGGGGAATTCGTCAGGAGGAAAAGGGTTTTACTTTTTGGGGAACCCCCGCGGCCCCGGGGGGGCCTTTTTGAGACTTTAAACTCCAGGAAGGCGGGGGTTTTAAAGGGGGTCCCAGGCCCCCCCCACAAAAAGGCGCCCGGGCCCCGGACCTGCGTTTTAACCCGGGGCCCCCATTCTGCCACGAAAAAAAAGCCAACTTTGCAAATTTTGCCCCCCTTTTTGACCATTCCCCCGTGCACCTGCTTCCCAAAATTCTGCAACGCAAAGGGGAGGCAGCAACTGCAAGGGGGGGCGTCTCAACAAAAATTAGACCGCACATCGCGCCCCCTTGGAAACCTTTTGAAAAACCCTAACATAAGTGAGGCACCTGTGGGGCCTTAGGAAATCAAAAAAGTCAATTTTAAAATGAAATTTTTGCTACACAGACACCGGTAGCAAAACAAAAATTCTTATTGGGATTTTTTCCGGGGAAACGCCCAGTTTTTTTCCACCCCCTAGGAAAAGATTACCTTTTTAAAGAAGACCAGTGGGGGCCCCGGCAGGGTTTACTGAACTGTAAAAGTTATGAAGAATTGCTTTTTAAAATTAAAAAAAGTTTATAAAGTGTTTGCATGTTTGAAAAAAAGGTCCCCCAAAATTTGGGTAAATTTTAAAAGTGATATTTAAAAGGATTTTAAAAAGGCTGCTTTTGAGGACTCTTGCAGCACAAACTTAATTGTAAATGGGGTTGGAAAACCGGTGCCCCATTTTGGGTTTTTAAAATTAAAAACCCTTCCCCCTTTTAGAAAAAAAACCCGAAAGGGTTTTTCCTTGATGAGGTTTGCACCCCAAAAAATTTCCGAAACCCACCCAAAACCACCGGGGGGGTTTGGGGCAGGTCCTCTCCCCAAGAATCCTGTATTTATTTGAAAATGGGGAAAGTTTGCCCCTTTTTAATTTGCATTTGATACTTTTTAAAAGTTCAAGTTCCCTTACCCCCCGCAAGGGATGAGTTATTTATTTGTTGTTTTTTTTAAAAATTTTTTTTCTTTTTCGCCGGGGTGCTGATTATTAAAAGGGGGGGATGTGTACCCAGCTGCGCTTGGGCCAAAAGGGGGGTTTCCCTGGAGGATGCATGAAAGGAATTTCAAAATCACCCGAAATTCATTACCCTCCACATTTTCTGGGCCCCCAAGGGAGCCTTTAGAGTACGTTTTAAAAAAGGTTTTTGGGGATGGTTTGCTAGTATAGGGTATATTGTTTTAGTTGAGAGGATTGAGTTGGGTTCATTGTCTGTCAGCCACTCGGAAGGCAGTCATTAGCTTCAGGAGCTCATTTATCGCAATCCCGTCAAAAAGCACAGAGTAAACACAGAACTGAGAGAAACTGCTATCCCATTGTCTTATTAAAGGTGTAGTAGGGGGACAGGCAAGGGAGAAAGAAGAAAGAAGAGTAACAAGGCGACAGCATTGTAGCTACCTCCCCGCCACTACCGGACAGGGTCCGAGCTTTTATTTTTTAAGACTAGTGGGAAAACCGAACCCGCTGGATTCCAATCGCGGGGGCCAATTGTCTGATACAAACCCGGGGGGCAGGAAAACAGGACCCAGCATGCAGCAATAAACTTGTTCTGTCCCCAAGAAGGCTCCACCACAAGATTACCGGGAGTAGCAAAGAGAACGGTTAAACTTTTTTTTTATGCAATTAGAAACCACCTTAAAAGACGAAGGACCCCCTAACCCCGTGGATTACGGCTGCACCTCCACTTTTTAAAAATGGTTTGAGATAGTTCTGAGCAGAGGCTCCCTCGGGGGGGTTACAAGGGTGTAGTCTGTCCAAAGTTTGTGAGGACTGGGAATCGGTTTTCGATTGGCTTATAAAGGGTCACCTTCCCATCGGGTTCCGGTAGCAATTTTGGTTTCTGGCCCCTTTTTTTCCTTTTTCCCTTGTAGCCCTGTGTGGTGGGGCCCCCCTGCTAAAATAAGACATTTTCTTCTTTTTTGTGTTTGTGTATATTTTTGTTTTTTTTGTCCTGCACTTCTGTGGGGGGCCTTCAGGTCCCCCGGGGGCTTCCCCCCTCTCTTTTTGTTCAGCCAGATGTTTTATTTTTTTTTTTTTTCCTTTTTTTCAGGGCTGCTGTTTGATTTTGTTACACCAGAGAACTAATTTAGGGGAAAGGGGGGGGGGTGATCTCAGGTGTTTTTAAAAATTTTAGTTTTGGTGCCTTTCAGGTTTTGGGGGTTTGCAAAAAGTCCCTTCCTACCTTTTTTTCTATTTTAGTTTTGGGGCCCCCCAGCGTTTGCTATACTATTTTTTTTTCTGTGCGTTTTTCATCTTGTCTAACCCCATACATGTTTGGGGGGGTTTCATTATTTTTGGGGGGTTTTGCCCGGGGGGAATAGCTTTCCTATTTTTCTTTAGGGATTAGTTTTCAGGGTGAGAGGCTCAGGACCAACGGGGAAAACCCCCCCCACCTCCTCTAGTTTTGGGGTTAGCGGGGGACTGCAATCTCATAGTTTAAAGCTCTGGTGTATTGCCTTTTTTACCTGCACTCCTCAGCTACCAAACTAACAGTATCCCCCCGGCCAAAAATTGAAAATTTATGGTACTCACAGAAGGGAAAAAATTTTGGGGAAAAAAAAAAGGTTGTCAAGTTGTCAAAGATATTTTTCGTTTTTGCATTTTTTTCCCCCTATCTCTGGGGCTGGGGGGACTTTTCTCTCATGGGGTTTCACAGTTGTCCCCCCTGTGGACAGTTTTTCCCTGGGGGTTTGGAGTATTGATCTATCTTATGGGTTCCCCTTTTGGGGAAACCCCAGGATTCCCAGGGGAGATTTTTTTTGGGGGGGCGGCTAAGTTTAAATTTTTTAAAAAAATTGTAATTTTTTTTGCCAAAAAACCAAGTCCCTGGGGGAACGCAGGCAGCGGTTCAAATTATCATCTTTCCTCCGGCGATCCTCGTTTGGGTTTTTTCCCCTGATACCTGGGGACCTGTTTTGAGTGATGTTGATGCTTTTTTTTCAGGCCTTGGGGTTATTGTACGAGAGCCTAATGTCACTGATCAAGCTAAAAAACCCCTTTTTGGCTTAAAAAACAGGGGTTTGATACGCTGAGTTATACTGTCAGAGTTCCCCCGTGGGGGGGCTCCTGCCCAAAAAGGAATGCGACGCTTTGGCAGCCCTTTTCCGGAAGGGTCTGCTAAATTAAAGGAGTTATGGTGGGTTCCCCGTCCCCTCTGGTTAATGATTCTATGTCATTACGTTCAAGTGACAGTTTTCGGAGGGGGAGGTATGCGGGAATGTGTTGCCTTGTGGCCCCCTTTTTTGACCATGCATGGAGGGTGGTGTCTGGGGCAAGCTCAAGTTTTTTAAAGCGCAAGGGGTTTTTTCATGGGTGATGCCCCATTTATTTCAGTTCCCTAAGCGGGGAAACGTTTTGCAGCTCGTTGTCCTGGGTGTGTTCAGACTAAATTTTTTTTTAAATGTCACTCTAAAGCTTTTGTCCTCATTTTTGCTAACTTTCTTTTTTCTGGGCAGCTATTAAAACCAAAAGGGTTATGATTTTTTAAACTTTTTTGGATTTCCATTATAAAACCCCACAAAGTCTATTCCCCTACTGGGGTCGATTCTACCCCCCTTTTGGTGAAATAAACCCCCCCTTTTCTACTAGTGATAAAAAGGGTTAACCTATACCAGGGTGCTCAAATTTTTGGTTCTGTAAATCTGCATGAATTACGTGCGGGTTTTTTCCTTTTTTTACGTCTCTAATCCTGTTTTGGTTGGAAAAAATGGTCTTAACCAGTTGGGGCTGCCCCAAGTATTAAACCAACCCTCCTGTTTTTCTGCCTCCCCCCAGGTCAGGATTTCCACTTTTTGTTGATTTTTCTGATGGTTAGCGAAAAAAAACTGCATCCTTGCCCCCATGGACTATGACGCGCTTTGAATTGTGCCCGGGAAAAAAATTCCCCCAAAAGGGCCCTTTTAACTTGTGTACCTGAACATGACGCTAGGGTCTTTTTTCAAGGAATCTTGGAGAAGGGGCATTCAAACCCCCCCCTTCCCCTTAGGGCCGGTTTTTTTTTTTTTGGCCAAAAAGGAGTTCATTAAGGGGCCCTTATTTTTATATCCTTAACAATATTACTGTGAAATATCAATACCCTTACCTTGATTTCTGACCTGTTTGCCAGGGTGAAAAACTACTTGGGTTTTCCAAGCTTGACCTCGGGGGGTTTTTAAACCCCTTTTCGCATTAAGCACGGGGGTGAAGGAAGACGGGATTCATACCCCGAGGGGATTTTGAGTACCTGGTGATGCCCTTTGGGCTCACTAAGCTCCTTCCGTCTTCCCCCTTTTTGAATGCTTTTTTGGATTTTGTGGACAAATTTCTGATTGTTTATTTGGATGATTTTTTTTTTCTAAGACTGGGACTCTCATGTGAAACAGTTCGAATGTATTCCAATTTTTTGAGAGAATGCCTGATTGAAGGGATCAAAGTTTTTTTGGCGTCAAGGATCTCATTTCGGGATTCATTTTGTCCCCCCCTTTTTATGAAATGGACCCGTCAAGGGTTTAAAAGGGCCACTGGTTTGGGGGCCCAAACCCACTTCATTAAAGTCTTTAAGTTTTTTGGGTTTTGCCCCCTTTTTTTCGAAAAAATTTTTGGAATTTTTTTTTCGTTTATTGTTTTTAAAACCTTAACTGTTTGAAAACCCAAAAGGGTTTCTGAGTGGGAATTGGCCTTTGGGCAGTCTCTGCATTCAGGAATTAAGCGAGATTCATTTTTTCCCCCGTTCAAGGGCCGTGTTTCTTCCATTTCAGGGGAGGTTGAGCCCTGAAATTGGGGGGGGGCCCGTTTTGTCCCAAAAAGACCCCGAACCTCTAAAAAACCCTTGTCCTTTTTCTCTCGAAAATTTTCCCACGAACGAAATTTTGACGGGGGGAATCGGGTTTAAAAGGCCATAATTTTTTTTTAAAAGTGGAACATGGGGGAGGGGCCAAAAATCAGGTGGGGGCCTTAGGGGCCTAAGATCTGGTTTCGGGGAACGCCAAGCGACTCAAACCTTTTGACACCCGGGGGGCCCCGTTTTTCACTTTTTTTAAAATTTTTGGTTTCCTTTCTTCCTGGACTAAAAATTTTTAAGGGGATCCCTCTCGAGGAGTTTTTTTCGGACTTCCATTTATTGATCCTTTTTGTTATTTTAAAAAAGGGGGGTAGTTCTTTCCCCCCTCCCCCAAAATTTGGCTTCTCTGGGGGTCAGGAGGAACCCGACCTGCCTTTTGGGAAAATTGTTTGTCCGGCCCCGTGAAAAAGGGTGAGTCTGAGATTCATTGTTCCCATTGGTGGCACCCCGGGAATTTTTGGGGACCAGAGATTTGGGTTTCGGCCTTTTTGGGGCCTACCTTGTCCGTGATGTCGGGAATTTGTGCAGTCCTGCGGGACTTGCTCTCCCCAACCTTGCTCCGTCTAGGGGTTTTTTTGGGCCTTTCCTCCCCCCGAACCATGGCCCCAAATCCTTTGATTTCTTTTTTCCCCACTTCCTGTTTTTCAGGAATGACCACCATTGGTAATTTGTGTGGTTTTTCCAAAAGATACTCTTGTGCCATTACCTAAGTTCCCTTTTCCTCCTCTAAATTTTGGGCCTTGTTCCTTCACACTAGTTCGTTTACACGGCATTCCGAGACATTGTGTCTGACAAGGATCCAGTTTTTTTCCCCAATTTTGGAGGACTTTTTTTCAAAAAGGGGGGGTTTTTAATTTTTTTCCCCCTCGGCATTTCATCCTAAACCCAAAAGGTCAAATGAGAGAACAAACCAGACATTTTGGGCTTATCTAAGACTTTATGTCTGTGACAGGGACGGGTTTTTTGGGGAAGGGGGGTTAGAGATTCTGACAGAGGCTCCCCCTGGGGGTTACAAGCGACTATAGGATTTTGGGGGAAACAGTGTTAAAGGGCTTTTTTTAAGGGAATCATTTTCCCTCAGGGTTGCCCGGGATCAATTGTTCTGCTAAAACCTTTTTCCTTTTCCCCTTTGGGGTGCTGTTGGTTTTGCTCTCCGCATCAATAAAAGGTTTTTCCTTTTTTGGGGTTTTTGCTATATTTTGCATTTTTCCTGCATTCGTGGGGTTCTGGGTCCCCCCCGGGGCTTTTTTCCCTCCTTTTGGTCCCCACGGTTTTGTGCTTTTGTTTTTTCATTTTTTTTTGGGGGGCTTTTTTTTTTGACCGGAGAGTAGTTTGGGTGGGGGGGTTGGGTCCGGGGGATTTTTAATTATGGAGTTGGGGTTTTTTGGGGGGGTTTTTGGGTTTTTCAGTGGGTGCCCTTCCTGCCTTTTTTTTTTTGGGGGTTTGGGCCCCCGGGGTTTGCTGGCTATTTTTTTTTTTTGTGGGGGTTTTCCCCCTTGTCGACCCCCCTTGCATTTTGGGGGTTCTTTTATTTTGGGGGGTTTTGGGGCCCGGGGGGAGATAGCTTTTTTTTCTGTCTTTGGTGGGGTTGGGGTTTTCGGGGTTGACAGGCGTCTGGACCATCGGGGGGCGCCCCACGGCTGCCTCGGTTGCGGTGGTTGGTGGGGTTTCTGCAATCTCGGGGTTCCACTGCTTGGTGTTTTTCCTTTTTGCCTGCACCCCCACTACCGAACATAACAGTATCACCCGGCCAAAAAAATTGTATGACTCACAAAGGGAAAAAAAATTTTTTTAAGGAAAAAAAGGTCAGAGAATTTTTCTTTTGTGCATTTTTTTTTTTTTTTTTTTCCCCTTTTTTGGGGTTGGGGAGGGTCTTTTTCTCCCAATGGAGTTTGCAAGTTGTTTGGCCGGGGGATAGTTCCCCTGGGTTTCGGATATGCTCATATTTTTGTAGGTTCCCCGTTGGACCTAGGACCCCCCTGCCAGATTTGTTTTGGGGGGTCGGCTAAGTTTCAGTTTTCAAAAATAATTGTAAATTTTTTCTTCCTTTTAAAAATTTAAGTCCTCGGGGAAAAACAGCGCAGCGGGTTAAATTTTTCCCCTCTCCTCCTCGCGGCGATCCCAGGTTTTGGGGGTTTTTTTTCACACCGGGGGCCCCTTTTGAGTTTTTGATGCATTTTTTCAGGCTTTGGGGTTATGTACGATGACCCCAAAGTCATGACAAGCTGAAAAAGCCTTGTTCATTAAATCAGGGGGTTATGACGCGAGTTATACTGTCAGAGATTCCGTAGGTGCAGTCCCGACCAAAAAGGGGAAGCGACGCTTTTGGGGCCCCTTTTCCGGAAGGGTCTGTGATAAAATAAAAGTTATGGTGGGGTTCCCTTCCCCCTTTTCTCAATGATCATGCATTAGCGATTCAAATGACAATTTTTGTGAGCGGGGGAATATGCTGGAGTGGTGTTGCCTTGGACCACTGCTGAGCCTGCATGGATGGAGTGGTTCGGGGACAGCGTCTGATTTTTGAAAGCGCAAGGGTTATTTTTTACTGGGGATCCCCCAGTATTTCAGTCTGCCCTAAGGGGGAAGACGTTTGCCCCATTTTTTTGGGTAGTGTTCAGACTAAGTTTTATTAACTGTCACTCTGTTCTCTCTGTCCCATTTTCTGCTCGGCTTTCTTTTTTCTGGGGCTTTTTAACCCGATGGATTATGATTTTGCTAAACTTTTAGTGATTTCCCTTGATACCCCTACAGAATTCTATTCCCCTACTGGGGATCGATTCAACCCCTTTGGCTGAAATAAACCCCAGTTTTTTCTACTCAGGTGAAAAATGAGGGTTGAACCTGATCACCAGGAGTGCTGCAAATTTTTGGTTCTAATAATCTGCATGACATTATCGTGCTGGGTTTCCCTTGGTTACAGTCTCATAATCCTGTTTTGGATTGGAAATCTTGTCTGTAACCAGTTGGGGCTGCCAATGTGTTAATACCAACACTCCTGTTTTTCTGCCTCCCCCCAGGCTGAGGATGTTCCTGACTTTTTGTTTGATTTTTTCTGATGTGTTTAGCGAAAGTAAATCTGCATCCTTACCTCCCCATAGGAGCTATGACTGCGCTATTAAATTTTAGTGCCAGGAAAGTAATTCCCTAAGGGTCGCCTTTTAACTTGTCTGTACCTGAACATGACGCTATGCGGTTTATATCAAGGAATCATTGGAGAAGGGTCATATCAGACCATCCTCTTCACCCTTAGGTGCCGTTTTTTTTTTGTGGCCAAAAAAGATGGTTCATTAAGGCCGTGTATTGATTATGTCTCTTGAACAATATTACTGTAAATATCAATACCCGTTACCCTTGATTTCTGACCTGTTTTCCAGGGTGAAAAACGCTACTTGGTTTACCAAGCTTGACCTCAGGGGGGGTATAACCTTATTCGCATTAAGCACGGGGATAAAGGGAAACGGCATTTAACACCCCTGAAGGGCATTTTGATACCTTGTGATGCCCTTTGGGCTCACTAATGCTCCTTCCGTCTTCCAGTCCTTCATGAATGACATTTTCAGGGATTTTGTGGACAAGTTTCTGATTGTTTATTTGGATGATATCTTGATTTTTTCTAATGACTGGGACTCTCATGTTGAAACAATTCGAACTGTATTCCAGATTTTAGAGAGAATGCTCTGTATGTGAAGGGATCAAAGTGTCTTTTTGGCGTACAGAAGATCTCATTTCTGGGATTCATTTTGTCCCCATCTGTTATTGAAATGGACCCGGTAAAGGGTTCAGGCCATCTGTGATTGGGTCCAACCTACTTCATTAAAGCTCTTCAGAGATTTTTGGGTTTTGCCAATTTTTATCGTAAATTTATTGGTAATTTCTCTGTTATTGTTAAACCATTAACTGATTTGACCAGAAAGGGTTCTGATGTGGTGAATTGGCCTCCTGAGGCAGTCTCTGCGTTTCAGGAACTTAAGCAGAGATTCACTTCTGCTCCTGTTCTACGGCAGCCTGATGTTTCTCTGCCATTTCAGATGGAGGTTGATGCCTCTGAAATTGGGGCAGGTGCCGTTTTGTCCCAAAAAGATCCAGAGACCTCTAAAAGTAACCCTTGTGCCTTTTTCTCTCGAAAATTTTCTCCTACTGAACGTAATTATGACGTGGGTAATCGGGAGTTATTGGCCATGAAGTGGGCTTTTGAAGAGTGGAGACATTGGCTGGAGGGAGCCAAACATCAGGTGGTGGTCCTTACGGACCATAAGAATCTGGTCTATCTGGAATCTGCCAAGCGACTCAAACCTAGACAGGCCAGGTGGGCCTTGTTTTTCACACGTTTTAATTTTGTGGTTTCCTTTCTTCCTGGCACTAAGAATGTTAAGGCGGATGCCCTCTCGAGGAGTTTCCTTGCGGACTCTCCTGAGCTATCTGATCCCTCTGTTATTTTGAAGAGGGGTGTAGTTCTTTCCGCCATCTCGCCTAATTTGAGACTTGCTCTGGGGGGTGTCAGGAGGATAGGCCCGAGCGCTGCCCTGTTGGAAAATTGTTTGTCCCGGACCAATGGAAAAAGAGTGTGATGTCTGAGATTCATTGTTCCGCATTGGCTGGGCATCCCGGAATTTTTGGTACCAGAGACTTGGTTAGTCGGTCCTTTTGGTGGCCTACCTTGTCTCGCGATGTCAGGGAATTTGTGCAGTCCTGCGGGACTTGCTCTCGCTCCAAGCCTTGCTTTCGCTCTAGTGGTTTGTTGATGCCATTGCCTGTGCCCAAGAGACCATGGACCCATATCTCTATGGATTTCATTTCCGATCTTCCTGTTTCTCAGAGAATGACCACCATCTGGGTAATTTGTGATAGGTTTTCCAAAATGATACATCTTGTGCCATTACCTAAGTTGCCTTCCTCCTCTGAATTGGTGCCGTTGTTCCTTCAGCACGTGGTTCGTTTACACGGCATTCCTGAGAACATTGTGTCTGACAGAGGAGTCCAGTTTGTTTCCAGATTTTGGAGGACTTTTTGTTCCAAACTGGGTGTTCAATTGTCTTTCTCCTCGGCATTTCATCCTCAGACCAATGGTCAAACTGAGAGAACAAACCAGACATTGGAGACTTATCTAAGATGCTTTGTGTCTGCTGATCAGGATGACTGGGTCTCTTTTTTGCCTTTGGCTGAGTTTGCTCTTAATAATAGGCTAGCTCTGCCACTTTGATGTCTCCGTTTTTCTGTAATTCTGGGTTTCACCCTCGATTTTCTTCAGGACAGACGGAGGCTTCTGTCTGTCCAGGTGTTGACTCTGTTGTTGAGCGTATGCAGCAGATTTGGGACCAGGTAGTGGAGAGGTTGTCCCTCTCTCAGGAGAAGGCCCAGCGGTTTGCTAACCGGCATAGGACTGATGGTCCTCGGTTTAAAGTGGGGGACTTGGTCTGGTTGTCCTCAAAGAATATTCCTATGAGAGTAGCATCTCCTAAATTTAAGCCTAGGTTCATTGGACCTTATAAGATCATGGAGATTATTAATCCTGTTTCTTTTCGTTTGCTTCTTCCAGGGACATTTAAGATCCATAACGTGTTCCACAAGTCCTTGTTGAAGAGGTTTGTTGAGCCAGTGGTTCCTGCTGCTGTGCCTCCTGACCCTGTTTTGGTTGAGGGCAATCTGGAGTATGTGGTTGAGAAAATATTGGATTCTCGTTTTTCTAGACGAAGACTCCAGTATTTGGTTAAATGGAGAGGTTATGGTCAGGAAGATAATTCTTGGGTGTTTGCTTCGGACATCCATGCTAGGAGACTTATCCGTGCGTATCATAGAACTCATCCTGACCGACCTGGTTGCTCAAATGAGGGTTCGGTGACCCCTCCTCAAGGGGGGGTACTGTTGTGAATGGGTTTGAGATGAGTTCTGAGCAGAGGCTCCCTCTGGTGGTTACAAGCGGTACTAGTGAGGATTGGGAATCAGGTGTTACTGATTGGTCTTATTTAAGGGAATCATTTTCCCATCAGGGTTGCCGGTGATCAATTGTTCTGGTCTGAATCCTTCTTTCCAGTTTCCCTTGTGGCCTGCTGTGTTGTGTCTGCATCTCCTGCTATCAGATAAGACGGTTTCTTATTTTGTGTTTTTGCTATATTTTTGCATTTTGTCCTGCACTTCTGTGGGGGCCTTCTGGGTCCCCTCCGGGGGCTTTTGCCCTCTCAGTTTGGTCCAGCCACTGTGTTTTGTGCTTTTGCTTTTTGCAGTTTTTTCGGTGGCTGCTGTTTTTGTTGCACCGGAGAGCTAGTTTGGGTGGTGGAGGTCGTGTGGTCTCAGGTGATTTTGAGATTAGTGGAGTTGGTGTTTTTCGGGGTTTTCTGGGATTGCAGTGGGTGCCCTTCCTGTCCTTTTCTGTTTGGATGGTTTGGGCCCCGGCGTTTGCTCGTGCTATTTTCTTTCTGTGTCGGTGTTTCCTCTTGTCTGACCGCCATTGCATGTTTGGGGGCTTTCTATTATCTTTGGGGTTCTGCTCCGGGGCAGATAGCTTTCCTGTTTCTGTCTTTGTGTGTGGTTGGTTTCTCGGGCTGTGACGAGGCGTCTGGGACCATCGTGGGAGCGCTCCACGGCTGCCTCTGGTTGCGGTGGTTGGTCAGGGTGCTGCAATCTCGTGGATTCCAACTGCTCTGGTGTATTTCCTTTTTTGCCTGCACTCCTCAGCTACCGTAACATAACAGACTGGGTCTCTTTTTTGCCTTTGGCTGAGTTTGCTCTTAATAATAGGGCTAGCTCTGCCACTTTGATGTCTCCATTCTTTTGTAATTCTGGGTTTCACCCTCGATTTTCTTCAGGACAGATGGAGGCTTCTGTCTGTCCAGGTGTTGACTCTGTTGTGGAGCGTATGCAACAGATTTGGGACCAGGTAGTGAGAGGTTGTCCCTCTCTCAGGAGAGGGCCCAGCGGTTTGCTAACCGGCATAGGACTGATGGTCCTCGGTTTAAAGTGGGGGACTTGGTCTGGTTGTCCTCAAAGAATATTCCTATGAGAGTAGCATCTCCTAAATTTAAGCCTAGGTTCATTGGACCTTATAAGATCATGGAGATTCTTAATCCTGTTTCTTTTCGTTTGCTTCTTCCAGGGACATTTAAGATCCATAACATGTTCCACAAGTCCTTGTTGAAGAGGTTTGTTGAGCCAGTGGTTCCTGCTGCTGTGCCTCCTGACCCTGTTTTGGTTGAGGGCAATCTGGAGTATGTGGTTGAGAAAATATTAGATTCTCGTTTTTCTAGACGGAAACTCCAGTATTTGGTTAAATGGAGAGGTTATGGTCAGGAAGACAATTCTTGGGTGTTTGCTTCGGACATCCATGCTAGGAGACTTATCCGTGCGTATCATAGAACTCATCCTGACCGACCTGGTTGCTCAAATGAGGGTTCGGTGACCCCTCCTCAAGGGGGGGTACTGTTGTGAATGGGTTTGAGATGAGTTCTGAGCAGAGGCTCCCTCTTGTGGTTACAAGCGGTGCTAGTCTGTCCAGTGAAGATTGTGAGGACTGGGAATCAGGTGTTACTGATTGGTCTTATATAAGGGAGTCACCTTCCCATCATGGTTGCCGGTGAGCAATTGTTCTGGTCTGGATCCTTTATTCCTGTTTCCCTTGTAGCCTGCTGTGTCGTGTCTGCATCTCCTGCTAACAGATAAGACATTTTCTTCTTTTGTGTTTGTGCTATATTTTTGCATTTTGTCCTGCACTTCTGTGGGGGCCTTCAGGGTCCCCTCCGGGGGCTTCTGCCCTCTCAGTTTTGTTCAGCCACTGATGTTTGTACTTTTGCTTTTTCCAGTTTTTTCAGTGGCTGCTGTTTTGATTTTGTTACACCAGAGAACTAATTTAGGTGGAAGAGGTCGTGTGATCTCAGGTGTTTTTGAAATTAGTAGAGTTGGTGCCTTTCAGGGTTTTCTGGGATTGCAGTAAGTACCCTTCCTATCCTTTTCTATTTAGTTAGTTTGGGCCCCAGCGTTTGCTCATACTATTTTCTTTCTGTGTCAGTATTTCATCTTGTCTAACCGCCATTACATGTTTGGGGGCTTTCTATTATCTTTGGGGTTCTGCTCCGGGGCAGATAGCTTTCCTATTTCTATCTTTAGGTGTAGTTAGTTTCTCAGGCTGTGACGAGGCGTCTAGGACCAACGTAGGAACGCTCCACGGCTGCCTCTAGTTGTGGTGGTTAGTCAGGGTACTGCAATCTCATAGATTCCAACTGCTCTGGTGTATTGCCTTTTTTACCTGCACTCCTCAGCTACCGAAACATAACAGTATCACCGGCCAAAAAATTGATAATTGTATGGTACTCACAGAAGGGAAAAAATATTGTGAAAGAAAAAAGGTTGTCAGAGTTGTCAGAGATATTTTTCTGTTTGTTGCATTTTTTTTCCCTCTGTATCTCTGGGTGCTGGGGAGGATCTTTTCTCTCAATGGAGTTTGCACAGTTGTCTGGCCGTGTGGATCAGCTTACCACTGAGGTTCGGAGTATTGCTATCTATCTTGCTGGGTTGCCTGTTGTGGAACCTAGGATTCCCATGGCAGATTTGTTTTTAGGGGATCGAGCTAAGTTTCAGAATTTCAAAAATAATTTAAATTGTTTTTTGCCTTAAAACCTAAGTCCTCAGGGAACGCAGCGCAGCAGGTTCAAATTATCATCTCTCTCCTGCGCGGCGATCCTCAGGATTGGGCTTTTTCCCTGATACCTGGGGATCCTGTTTTGAGTGATGTTGATGCGTTTTTTCAGGCCTTGGGGTTATTGTACGATGAGCCTAATGTCACTGATCAAGCTGAAAAAGCCTTGTTGGCATTAAATCAGGGGCTTGATGACGCTGAGTTATACTGTCAGAGATTCCGTAGGTGGGCAGTCCTGACCAAATGGAATGACGACGCTTTGGCAGCCCTTTTCCGGAAGGGTCTGTCTGATAATGTAAAGGATGTTATGGTGGGATTCCCTGTCCCCTCTGGTCTCAATGATTCTATGTCATTAGCGATTCAAGTTGACAGACGTTTGCGTGAGCGGAGAGGTATGCGTGGAATGGTGTTGCCTTGTGAGCCAGCTTCTGAGCCCATGCAGTGTGATGGAGTGGTGTCTGGGGCACAGCGTCATGAGTTTCGAAAGCGCAATGGGTTATGTTTCTACTGTGGTGATGCCTCTCATGCTATTTCAGTCTGCCCTAAGCGGGGAAGACGTTTTGCACGCTCAGTTGTCTTGGGTAGTGTTCAGACTAAGTTTTTATTAACTGTCACTCTGATATGCTCTCTGTCCTCATTTTCTGCTCAGGCTTTCGTTGATTCTGGAGCAGCTATTAACCTGATGGATTATGATTTTGCTAAACGTTGTGGATTTCCCTTGATACCCCTACAGAAGTCTATTCCCCTACTGGGGATCGATTCTACCCCTTTGGCTGAGAATAAACCCCAGTTTTCTACTCAGGTGATAATGAGGGTTGAACCTGATCACCAGGAGTGCTGCAAATTTTTGGTTCTGTATAATCTGCATGACATTATCGTGCTGGGTTTTCCTTCGTTACAGTCTCATAATCCTGTTTTGGATTGGAAATCTGTGTCTGTAACCAGTTGGGGCTGCCAATGTATTAATACCAACACTCCTGTTTTTTCTGCCTCCCCCCAGGCTCAGGATGTTCCTGACTTTTTGATTGATTTTTCTGATGTGTTTAGCGAAAGTAAATCTGCATCCTTGCCTCCCCATAGGAGCTATGACTGCGCTATTGAATTAGTGCCGGGTAGTAAATTCCCTAAAGGTCGCCTTTTTAACTTGTCTGTACCTGAACATGACGCTATGCGGTCTTATATCAAGGAATCATTGGAGAAGGGTCATATCAGACCATCCTCTTCACCCTTAGGTGCCGGTTTTTTCTTTGTGGCCAAAAAGGATGGTTCATTAAGGCCGTGTATTGATTATCGTCTCTTGAACAATATTACTGTGAAATATCAATACCCGTTACCCTTGATTTCTGACCTGTTTGCCAGGGTGAAAAACGCTACTTGGTTTACCAAGCTTGACCTCAGGGGGGCGTATAACCTTATTCGCATTAAGCACGGGGATGAATGGAAGACGGCATTCAATACCCCTGAGGGGCATTTTGAGTACCTGGTGATGCCCTTTGGGCTCACTAATGCTCCTTTCGTCTTCCAGTCCTTCATGAATACATTTTCAGGGATTTTGTGGACAAATTTCTGATTGTTTATTTGGATGATATCTTGATTTTTTCTAATGACTGGGACTCTCATGTGAAACATGATCGAACTGTATTCCAGATTTTGAGAGAGAATGCTCTGTATGTGAAGGGATCAAAGTGTCTTTTTGGCGTACAGAGGATCTCATTTCTGGGATTCATTTTGTCCCCATCTGTTATTGAAATGGACCCGGTCAAGGTTCAGGCCATCTGTGATTGGGTCCAACCTACTTCATTAAAGGCTCTTCAGAGATTTTTGGGTTTTGCCAATTTTTATCGTAAATTTATTGGTAATTTCTCGGTTATTGTTAAACCATTAACTGATTTGACCAGAAAGGGTTCTGATGTGGTGAATTGGCCTCCTGAGGCATTTTCTGCATTTCAGGAACTTAAGCAGAGATTCACTTCTGCTCCTGTTCTACGGCAGCCTGATGTTTCTCTACCATTTCAGGTGGAGGTTGATGCCTCTGAAATTGGGGCAGGTGCCGTTTTGTCCCAAAAAGATCCAGAGACCTCTAAAAGTAACCCTTGTGCCTTTTTCTCTCGAAAATTTTCTCCTACTGAACGTAATTATGACGTGGGTAATCGGGAGTTATTGGCCATGAAGTGGGCTTTTGAAGAGTGGAGACATTGGCTGGAGGGAGCCAAACATCAGGTGGTGGTCCTTGCGGACCATAAGAATCTGGTCTATCTGGAATCTGCCAAGCGACTCAATCCAAGACAGACCAGGTGGGCCTTGTTTTTCACACTTTTTAATTTTGTGGTTTCCTTTCTTCCTGGCACTAAGAATGTTAAGGCGGATGCCCTCTCGAGGAGTTTCCTTGCGGACTCTCCTGCGTTATCTGATCCTTCTGTTATTTTGAAAGAGGGTGTAGTTCTTTCCGCCATTTCGCCCAATTTGAGACTTGCTCTGGAGGGGTGTCAGGAGGATAGGCCCGAGCGCTGCCCTGTTGGAAAATTGTTTGTCCCGGACCAGTGGAAAAAGAGTGTGATGTCTGAGATTCATTGTTCCGCATTGGCTGGGCATCCCGGAATTTTTGGTACCAGAGACTTGGTTAGTCGGTCCTTTTGGTGGCCTACCTTGTCTCGTGATGTCAGGGAATTTGTGCAGTCCTGCGGGACTTGCTCTCGCTCCAAGCCTTGCTCTCGCTCTAGTGGTTTGTTGATGCCATTGCCTGTGCCCAAGAGACCATGGACCCATATCTCTATGGATTTCATTTCCGACCTTCCTGTTTCTCAGAGAATGACCACCATCTGGGTAATTTGTGATAGGTTTTCCAAAATGTTACATCTTGTGCCATTACCTAAGTTGCCTTCCTCCTCTGAATTGGTGCCGTTGTTCCTTCAGCACGTGGTTCGTTTACACGGCATTCCTGAGAACATTGTGTCTGACAGAGGAGTCCAGTTTGTTTCCAGATTTTGGAGGACTTTTTGTTCTAAACTGGGTGTTCAATTGTCTTTCTCCTCGGCATTTCATCCTCAGACCAATGGTCAAACTGAGAGAACAAACCAGACATTGGAGACTTATCTAAGATGCTTTATGTCTGCTGATCAGGATGACTGGGTCTCTTTTTTGCCTTTGGCTGAGTTTGCTCTTAATAATAGGGCTAGCTCTGCCACTTTGATGTCTCCATTCTTTTGTAATTCTGGGTTTCACCCTCGATTTTCTTCAGGACAGATGGAGGCTTCTGTCTGTCCAGGTGTTGACTCTGTTGTGGAGCGTATGCAACAGATTTGGGACCAGGTAGTGGAGAGGTTGTCCCTCTTTCAGGAGAGGGCCCAGCGGTTTGCTAACCGGCATAGGACTGATGGTCCTCGGTTTAAAGTGGGGGACTTGGTCTGGTTGTCCTCAAAGAATATTCCTATGAGAGTAGCATCTCCTAAATTTAAGCCTAGGTTCATTGGACCTTATAAGATCATGGAGATTCTTAATCCTGTTTCTTTTCGTTTGCTTCTTCCAGGGACATTTAAGATCCATAACGTGTTCCACAAGTCCTTGTTGAAGAGGTTTGTTGAGCCAGTGGTTCCTGCTCCTGTGCCTCCTGACCCTGTTTTGGTTGAGGGCAATCTGGAGTATGTGGTTGAGAAAATATTAGATTCTCGTTTTTCTAGACGGAAACTCCAGTATTTGGTTAAATGGAGAGGTTATGGTCAGGAAGACAATTCTTGGGTGTTTGCTTCGGACATCCATGCTAGGAGACTTATCCGTGCGTATCATAGAACTCATCCTGACCGACCTGGTTGCTCAAATGAGGGTTCGGTGACCCCTCCTCAAGGGGGGGTACTGTTGTGAATGGGTTTGAGATGAGTTCTGAGCAGAGGCTCCCTCTTGTGGTTACAAGCGGTGCTAGTCTGTCCAGTGAAGATTGTGAGGACTGGGAATCAGGTGTTACTGATTGGTCTTATATAAGGGAGTCACCTTCCCATCAGGGTTGCCGGTGAGCAATTGTTCTGGTCTGGATCCTTTATTCCTGTTTCCCTTGTAGCCTGCTGTGTCGTGTCTGCATCTCCTGCTAACAGATAAGACATTTTCTTCTTTTGTGTTTGTGCTATATTTTTGCATTTTGTCCTGCACTTCTGTGGGGGCCTTCAGGGTCCCCTCCGGGGGCTTCTGCCCTCTCAGTTTTGTTCAGCCACTGATGTTTGTACTTTTGCTTTTTCCAGTTTTTTCAGTGGCTGCTGTTTTGATTTTGTTACACCAGAGAACTAATTTAGGTGGAAGAGGTCGTGTGATCTCAGGTGTTTTTGAAATTAGTAGAGTTGGTGTTTTTCAGGGTTTTCTGGGATTGCAGTAAGTACCCTTCCTATCCTTTTCTATTTAGTTAGTTTGGGCCCCAGCGTTTGCTCATACTATTTTCTTTCTGTGTCAGTATTTCATCTTGTCTAACGCCATTACATGTTTGGGGGCTTTCTATTATCTTTGGGGTTCTGCTCCGGGGCAGATAGCTTTCCTATTTCTATCTTTAGGTGTAGTTAGTTTCTCAGGCTGTGACGAGGCGTCTAGGACCAACGTAGGAACGCTCCACGGCTGCCTCTAGTTGTGGTGGTTAGTCAGGGTACTGCAATCTCATAGATTCCAACTGCTCTGGTGTATTGCCTTTTTTACCTGCATTCCTCAGCTACCGAAACATAACACTCCACCCTGAACAGCTTCCCGGGACGTGCCTGAATCTACCACCAGTAAAGGTACCGAAAGAGACTGTCTTGTGTGTGTCTGCATTATTGCTCTTGCACCCGTACACCGCCATATACTCCGAGGGATCAGTCTCACCTGTGGGAGACTTAACACCTTGCTGCCCCATACCCTCAGAGGATCTACACTGCAGCGCTGGTCATCCTGACCAGAAACCACAGGTGGCGTCACAAACAATTTCTATCATCCCCTGTAAATATCCCCTTTTTAGTGAGCGCCCAGGGCAACGGACCGAGCTGCGCTACCCGTGACATCCCCCAGTGAAGTGAACGGGCTCGGTGCCGAGTACCCCAAAGCCCTGGTTGTGCGACTCATAAGCTTTCCTGAAGAGGTGGGTTTTCAGGTTCCGTCTGAAGGATCCGAGTGTGGTTGATAGTCAAACGTGTTGGGGTAAAGAATTCCAGAGGATGGGGGATATTCGGGAGAAGTCTTGGAAGCGGTTGGGTGAGGAGCGAATAAGTGTGGAGGAGAGAAGGAGGTCTTGGGAGGATCGGAGATTACGTGAGGGAAGATATTGGGAGATTAGTTCAGAGATATATGGAGGAGACAGGTTATTGATAGCTTTGTGATCACATGATCAAAATGACATAATGAAGAGGTAAGAGAAGAGGGAAGCAACTTTTCTATTGTTTCTTCATAATAGGGAACAAATTAAGTAACTTTAATCAGCTTTGCATCACATATTATTACTAATGAGGATAATTACAGCAATAAATATCACACTAATGTCTACAATCTTCAACAAGTATTTCAAGACTGCCAGTCACATTTTAAAGATTAAGATGTTCATTGATTGAATATAACAAATGTCTGTATAAAGGTTTGCCCTTTTTCCATAGAACTGTAATATATCACTATGGTGACTAATATATTTAGAGTTGCTAGAGCAAATTTTCCAGGACATATGATACTCATGTGAGATTATGTATTGGAAAAAATGCTTTCAATATGATCACAGTTGTGTGACGGGTACAGTAGAACATCAGAGGTTCCTATTGATATGCCAGCCTTCATTCTTTTCATAAAAGTTACAGGGTACTGTTGTATTATACCTGTTATTTTCAAACCTTTAAGGTATACCAAAAGTACTTTTCAAACATGTGTAGTAAAATATGTAATTTTTTGTTGAATAGAACTACCACTACCCAGTGTATGGAGCTGTGGAGTTTTGTGCCACATACACTAGGAAGTTCTATTAACTGTAGGTCTTGCTAACAGCTGATCGTGAGGGTGCAGGGTGTTCCACCATTTCCATAATATCTCAATCTTGGACAATTCCTTTAATCATAATCAAGAAAATGCAAGGGTGCACACATCTGTTTTAAAGCAGTAGTACAAGTTCTAACTATGGGCTTTAAGAAGATTTCACCATTAAAGGAAATCTGTCACAATGTTTTTACCACATAATCTGAGAGCAGCATAATGAAGAGAGTTGACCCTGATTCTAAAAATGTATCACTTACTGGGCTGATTGCTGTAGTTTTGAAACAAATCACTGTTTTATTAGCAGGAAATTATCATTTAAGGACTATTAAACCTGCTGCCAGGAAGTCAAGCATATTCACCTACTCTGTATAATGCCATCCCCTCTTCTGATTGCCAGTTTTCTGTGTACATGGGCAGAAAGCTGCCAATCAGTGGTAGGAGTAGGGTTATACAGAGCTCAGCAATTAGAGAACTGATAGATCAGCAATACATAAAATAGTGATTTTAGGAAAATGACAGCAATCAGCCCAGTACCTGACACATCGCTGGAATAATGTTCTTTGCCCCTACTTTATGCGGCTCACAGATGGGTTAGCAAAAACCTGCTAACAGATTCCCTTTAACCTCTTTCTGACATCGGATGTAATATTACGTCCATGTGCCCTGGGCCAATTTGACCATGGACGGAATATTACGGGGGGTGCGCGGGCGATCGTCACCAGGTGTCAGCAGATTCTGACAGCTGACACCTGGCACTAAGTGCATGGAGCGGTCACAAACCGCTCCCAGCAATTTATCCCCCAAAATGCTGCGATCGTATACGATCGCAGCATTCCGGAAGCCGGCAGAGGGCTGACAGCCCCTCTACCTTTGGATAAGAGGCCCCGCAGCATGACGCGGGGTCCCGATCATTGCCATGGTGACCCGATGTCGTCATGACATCCTGGTCACCAAAGGTAGGAAAGTCTCTCTGTCAGTGCAGAGCTGACAGTTTCTATAGCATGGGAATGCTGCTGCATCTATATGCTATAGAAGCATTAGCCTGCAAAAAATGATTGTCTCATATTGGGACAAAGTAAAAAAGTTAGAAAAAAGTTTAAAAAAATGTAAAATAATTGTAAAAATATAAAGAAAAATAATCATTAAAAATCAAAAAATATTGTATCTCAAAATAAATATTTGAATGAAAAAAAATACACAATAAAAGTACACATATTTGGCATTGCCGCATCCGCAACGACCCGACCTATAAAACTGGTTAACCCCTTCAGTAAAGACTGTAAAAAAAATAAAAAACGGGGCAAAAATAATGCTTTATCATCATACCGCCGAACAAAAAAGTGGAATAACATGCGATCAAAAAGATGGATATAAATAAAAATGGTACCACTGAAAACGTCATCTTGTCCTGCAAAAAACAGCTCCATCAGTGGAAAAATAAAAAAGTTATAGCTCTCAGAATAAAGCGATGAAAAAAATAATAATTTTTTCTATAAAATGTTTTTATTGCATAAAAGCACCAAAACATAAAAAAATTATAAATGAGATATTGCTGTAATCGTACTGACCCGAAGAACAAAACTGCTTTATCAATTTTACTATACGCAAAACAGCATAAACCCCCCCCCAAAAAAAGAAATTCCTGAGTTGCTGGTTTTTATTCATTCTGCCACCCAAAAATTGGAATAGAAAATGATCAAAAAATGTCATGTGCCTGAAAATGGTACCAATAAAAATGTCAACTCGTCCCACAAAAAACAAGACCTCACATGACTCAGTTAGCCAAAATATGGAAAAATTATAGCTTTCAAAATATGGTGATGCAAAAACTTTTTTTTTAAATAAAAAGCGTCTTTTAGTGTGTGACAGCTGCCAAACATAAAAACTCACTACAGTATAAGGCCTCTTTCACATGTCCTGATATTTCCGGAAAAAAACATTACTGGCGATGTCAGTGTCCGTGTGTGCAATATTTGCGGCACACGTGTGGCATCCGTGTGCCTCATCAGTACCACATGGACGGGCGCCAGGGAAGAAGCGTTATAGTAAGCGCTGTTTCCTGGTGCCGGGTGCTAAACACGGCTCTCATCATTCTCCCCTGCTCTGCTGGTGATCAGCGTGATAAAAGAGACAGCAGGCAGTGGCAGATGGGACTATTACTCCCATCATCCTACGAATGCTGCCGCTAATAACAGTGATAGCAGGAGCGGCTGATGGAGGCATTCATCAGTCACTACCTGTGCTATAAATAAATGAAAAAAACGGCATGGGTTCCCCTGTATTTTCTATAACCAACCAGGCAAAACTCTCAGCTGGGGGCTGCAACCCTCAGCTGTCAGTTTCAGCAAGGTTGGTTATCAAAAACAGATGGGTCACCACGCTGTTTTTTTTATTTAAATAAATAATTTTAAAAAATGGCAGGGGTCCCCCCCATTTTTTCACAACCAGCCTTGCTACAGCTGACAGCTGGGGGCTGGTATTCTCAGGCTGGTAAGGGGCCATGGATATTAGCTCCCATCAGCCTAAAAATAGCCAGCAGCCACTCAGAAAAGGCACATCTATTAGATGTGCCAATTCTGGCACTTTGCCTATCTCTTTCCACTTGCCCTGTAGTGGTGGCAAGTGGGGTTCATATCATCTTTGTATTGTCAGGTGTCAACCATTCCATGGCTTAGTAATGGAGAGGCAACGATAAGACACCTATCCATTACTAATCCTATAGTTGTATGGTAAATAAAGACACAGCCAAAATAAAGTCTTTTATTAGAAATAAAACAAAACACACTTTTCCATTTTTACTTAAAAATAACAAACACAATTATGCTCACCTGACACCTAATTTCACCAAAACCTTTGTTCTCCTGTAATAAACCAAAAATAATAAAACAACAATATCCCACACCTCTCCGTCTTTCTGTCCCATGCCGTAATCCATGTCTGGGGAGAAATTGTTTTCAACCTGGATGGTACCAAGATACGACCGTTCAGGCTGAGAACCACTGGTGAATGAGCTGCTGCGAGCGCAGCGTCAGTGACCAGTGGTGACATCATCGTTGTTACTGCTGGTCAATGTTGCTGCGTTCCCTGCTGGGTTGAACAGCCATGACCTCGGTGAGATCCCCGCTAGCACCATGAGCGCTCCTGGTGCAAGCGGGGATTCCAAATGCCTCCTTCCCTTCTGAACCTAAACCACATATTGTATCCACGTTTGGCATTTTTGAAGAAATGAGAGCCCACCTAATTTACGGGTGCATGCCTGCAGAAGCACGGGTTGGGCATAACGCACTGCAACATACTGGTCACTAAAGCGTACTAGTCACTACATTGGCAGTTTGCAATTTTCACTCAGCAACATTCATTGCTGCTTTTTTTCTAGAAAATACCCATGAAGTCAATTGTCATTATACCTGTAGATAAATTCCCCAAGGGGTACAGTTTCCAAAATAGGGTCACTTGAGGGAGGACTCTGCTTTTCTAGCAATTAGGGGCTCTGTGTATGGAGTCTGCAAACTGTTCTAGGAAAATCTGTTCTCCAGGATGCAAATAACGCTCCGTTCCTCCCGAGTCTCTCTGTATGGGTAAATAGTACTGTACAGCCTCATATGGGGTATTGCCATGTTCAGTAGAAATTATGGGACAAATTTTGGGGCCATTTTTACCAATTTATTGTGTGAAAATATAAAATCTTTGGCTAAAACAACATTTTGATGCAAAAATGTAGTTATTTTGTCTTCACTGCCCAATGGTATAAAATTCTGTGACACACCCACGTAACACTGGGCTATTTTTACTTCTGGACATTGGACTATTTAACCCATTCTTTCACCTACATACTCACACACCACCACAGATGGCGCCAGGTCTGCACAACATTAAGGTATGCAAGATTCTATCTAAACTACTATCCACTTGTTTAACTGACTTGTATTTTACTCTATTTCTACAGCCCCAGTTGGGACTTCTATTCTCTTTTGTCTTGGCCCATCCTTGGCTCATTTTAGCCATCCTTTCTACTCAAGGTCAGTATAGGTTCACACTTTCTGTTAAACATCCCTTCCAGCCAGGGCGTACATAGAAATCATGGTGCCCCATAGCAAAAGTCTGAATGGGGCCCCCCCCCCAAAAAAAAAAGCCAGAGCCATTGTAAATGTAAAGTGCCAGCACAGTGAGGAGACACATTTAACAAAAAAAATGTATTATGCCCCCATAGATGCTCCATAGATTGTGCCCCCATAGATGCTGCCCCATAGATGCTCCATAGATTGTGCCCCCATAGATGCTCCATGGATAATGCCCCCATAGATGCTCCATAGATAATGCCCCCATAGATGCATCATGCTCCATAGATAATGCCCCCATAGATGCTCCATAGATTGTACCCCATAGTATAGGTCCCTTATACTGCCGCAGCTGCTGAAACAAAAAAATAAAAGACATACTCACCTCCCGGCACCTGTGATATTTACCTGTCACCCGGTGCACCGATGACCGCCGCTGTCTTCTGGGTCCTCCGCAGTGAATGCTCAGGCAGAGGGCGCGGCGCGCACAAACTATGTCATCGCGCCCTCTGCCTGAACATTCACAGCAAGAGAGGATGCGAGCACACAGCAGCGCAGCGGTGGAACAGGACAGGTAAATATCCCTTATACTCACTGTGATGAACGGGCACACGGTCCGCCACACGGTAGCCCGGGTATCACGGCTTGTGATCCCACCGCTGCCACCAATATGTGATGAACGGGCACGCGGTCCGCCACACGGTAGCCCGGGTATCACGGCTTGTGATCCCTCCGTGCTGCAAATGTGACGAAAACGCGCACACACACGACGGCTGCTGCCGTCCGACCCAGTAAACTGCAGGGATTTATAATTATCCCACTTCCACTTAGGAACTTGCAGCTCTCTGGCGCCCCCCTTACCCTCAGGTCAGTCAGGGAACTGCACCTAGGATAATTGGTCGCCAGACGGGTCACTTGGATGTGTGCTGGCTATTGGGCACGCTGCAGTGAGGGAATTATAATTACTCCTGGCTGCAGCCAGGCAGTACCCTTATAAACCCCGCTCCGTCACTGCCAGCGTCACCCAATAGATTAACACTTTACACCCCTTCCTTTTAGCTGCCACCAGCTACGGCTTTTGATGAACAATTTATCAAGAGGGTCCGTAGCAACCCCAAAACAGTAGCGTAGTGCTTCAGGCACGTGCAAATTCGTTTATAGAGCAGGAGAAACAAACTAATAAATTTATAGGTTTATTCCTTAAAAACAGGCAGTGCTTATAATATATAAAAAGATGTAACAAACGGAGACAATATCGTTATGTACAGATGCAGTTATAAAATAAAATAGGATTACAGATGAAAATCACTCACATGGTTGTTAGATCATTACAGGCAAGCCAGGCTGGGGGAAGGAGCCACACGTCATAGTTCATTGGTAGATCTCTTACTCAGGACATCCCAGCAGAAAGTGCCTAAGGAACTTCACTGCAAGACTTATGCATGTCAGCTTCTGACCTCACAAAAAGGGCTGGTTTTCTGGCCACCTCCCCTGGCTGCAAGCTATGGTTTGAGCTCTGCAATATCATAAGGTCCATAACTCGTCCTGTGAACCTATCAATGATCTTACTCTAAAATGACGGTTCCAATGAGCCCACACTTGGGTGGGCTAGTTCATGGGGCACCCGAGAATTCCATTTCTCGGGTTCTGATGGAGTTACGGGTTTACCAGTACCACGGGAACGATGCCCGTCGGCGCATGGTTCAACACAGTAACTTTCGTGTTTCTAGCGAATTCCCACCGTGTTATTCCAAAAAAGAATGAATTCTCCAAAATGGCTGCTATAGGACTTTTGCAGGGTTTGCGAAGACAAAGGAAAATTCCTGAGGTGGGAGGATGAGAGATCGAGTTAGCTGCAGAGAAAAGGAGGAAGGGGTACTTTGCCCTGTGCTTGCAAACAGTGGGGGTTGTAGTTTCTAGCAACAGCACAAGACATGAAGCTTGCAATATCATCACAGGCGCGCACAAACTACGTCATCGCGCCCTCTGCCTGAACATTCACAGCAAGAGAGGATGCGAGCACACAGCAGCACAGCGGTGGAACAGGACAGGTAAATATCCCTTATACTCACCTCCTCCTGGCGCGGTCCTCTGCCCTGCTCTTCTCCCGCGGTTTCCGGCTCCTGTGTTCAGCGGTCAGGTGGTACCGCTCATTAAAGTCATGAATATGCACATATTCATGACTTTAATGAGCGGTACCACCTGACCGCTGAACACAGGCGCCGGAGACCGCTTGAGAAGAGCAGGGCAGAGACCGCGCCAGGAGGAGGTGAGTATAAAGCACACAGCTGCGCTTCGCCTCCCCCGCCTCCCCCTGCCCTGGTAGTACTGTGTCAGCACAGCTGCCAAACCGCAGCGGCTTTCGCGGGCCCCCTCACCTGTCCGGGCCCCATAGCAGCTGCGTGGTCTGCTACAATTGACAGTACGCCACTGCTTCCAGCAGTGCTTTTGGTTTATTATTATTAATATTGTTAATTACATCTTCTTTTGTACCTCTCTTTGTAACACAATGCTTGGATATTATTTACTCTATGCCCAAAACAGCACATTAGTCATGGGCAACTATATGCTTTATTCAATATTGTATAACCCATATTTTACAATACCCCCATGTACATTTTTGTATAGCACAATTGTGTATATATTGTATAAAGGCCACTTATTATATTTTGATTTTGTGTATGTTTGTCTTTTGCAGTGAGGTTTGATAAAGACCCCAGATTGTGTCGAAACGTTACCTCGACACTTTGTTATGCCTTACTGTGGTGAATTCAATAAACCCGTTTTTTTCACTAGCATCGAAAAAAAACATAATTTTGAGTGCGGCTGTTTTTCTTCTTTCATTATCAAGATAAAAGAGCAGCCCAAGGTTAATTTTATATTTAATCACCGGAAAGGCACACTAGAAAGATACATGCACATACAGTACAGAGCAAAAGTTTGGACACACCTTCTCATTCAAAGATTTTTCTGTATTTTCATTACTATGAAAATTGTAGGATCACACTGAAGGCATCAAAACTATGAATTAACACATGTGGAATTATACATTACACTTTACAAAAAAGTGTGAAACAACTGAAAATATGTCTTATATTCTAGGTTCTTCAAAGTAGCCACCTTTTGCTTTGATTACTGCTTTGCACGCAGAAAAGGTGATTGGATGGACTCTACATGCCTGGTTTCCACCGTGAAGCATGGAGGAGGTGGTGTGATGGTGTGGGGGTGCTTTGCTGGTGACACTGTTGAGGATTTATTCAAAATTGAAGGCATACTGAACCAGCATGGCTACCACAGCATCTTGCAGCAGCATGCTATTCCATCCGGTTTGCGTTTAGTTGGACCATGATTTATTTTTCAACAGGACAATGACCCCAAACACACCTCCAGGCTGTGTAAGGGCTATTTGACCAAGAAGGAGAGTGATGGGGTGCTACACCAGATGACCTGGCCTCCACAGTCACCAGCCTGAACCCAATCGAGATGGTTTGGGGCGAGCTGGACCGCTCATGGCTTCAATTTTGAATAAATCCCCAACAGTGTCACCAGCAAAGCACCCCCACACCATCACACCACTTCCTCCATGCTTCACGGTGGGAACCAGTCATGTAGAGTCCATCCGTTCACCTTTTCTGCGTGCAAAGCAGTAATCAAAGCTAAAGGTGGCTACTTTGAAGAACCTAGAATATGAGACATATTTTCAGTTTTTTCACACTTTTTTGTAAAGTGTAATGTACAATTCCACATGTGTTAATTCAATAGTTTTGATGCCTTCAGTGTGATTCTATAATTTTCATAGTCATGAAAATACAGTAATATCTTTGAATGAGAAGGTGTGTCCAAACTTTTGGACTGTACTGTATATACTGTATATATAATGTACACTGTGTATATACTGTGTATAACAGTAACTGAATATACATATATGTATATATATATATTATTGTATGTAACTTTTTTATGCAAGACAATTTGAAAAACTTTTTAATATATATATATAGCTGTAAAACAATAATTCAAAAAACCTCTCCCCTGACAATGGCACCAACAGTGAAGCCAATAGTTTATTTTATGCTACTATATCCAGAAGTTTCATGATATATATTTGTTTTAGCATCAGTATTCTCCTTAAGTATACACACAGAATATAAAAATATATATGCTGGCACTCTGGTTGATAAAAGATACGTAAATCTTACACCAAAAGCCTTGCAATGACCTATCGTCACGGAAAGTTTCTAAGTTATTTGATTTTCCACATAATATTACTCCCTAATATATATCCTAAAGTCTACTTTAAAACAGTTTATGACTAGAATACCAAGATGAATAAAATAGTGTCTTATCATCCCTGATGTTGATATAGTAAGAAGTAAGCTTGTACATCAGGGTAACAACTCATTTCCATATAAAGTGCAGATATTTCCAATTTTATTTCATTGTGTCTACAGTGAACTTTGATATGCTCAGCCTGAGAGAGCTTAGAGGAAACACAATTTTACTTAAATCTCTTCATGCATCATCAACATAGAAGTGGAGCAGAACAAGGTGACAACATGGAATGCAAAGCTTCTTTGCTGAAGCTTATGAAAGAAAACCTGCAGGGAATTTTAAAAGGTTGTTTGGATTTTTCTGTTTGTGTAAGTTTCATCCTACAATACAAATACAATGACAGTAGGTCATTTTCTCCAATGTACTGTAGCTATAAGGAATAATTTGTAATGATAAATTGGTGTAGGCAGGGGTACAATACATTTGCAAGTGATTAATTTGAATGTATCTTTTGTAATATTAAATACATGGCAACATAGTTACAAAAAAGCTATACAAATTAGGTGTCCATTCACGAGTTTCCACTTAAATAACCTGAAGAAAAAAAACAGTAAAAACAAAAAAACAAGCATAGCTTTTTTTATATTTTTGTCACAAAAAATAATTTTACATAATACACAGTAATATGTGTGCATACCGAAATAGGCCTCATACATTCATATGTTAAAAAATAAAAAAGTCATGGCTGCTCAAAAGAGGAGAGACAAAAAAAATTGAAAAAATTGGCTGGTCTTTACAGCTCTTTCATACCTGGCTAAAGTGTAAACTACATTAGAAACATATACAGGTGCTTCTCACAAAATTAGAATATCATCAAAAAGTTAATTTATTTCAGTTCTTCAATACAAAAAGTGAATCTCATATTATATATAAAGTCATTACAAACAGTGATCTATTTCAAGTGTTTATTTATGTTAATGTTGATGATTATGGCTTACAGCCATGAAAATCCAAAATTTTGGTCTACTGAAATGTGTGTTCAGTAAATGCTATCAATACTTGGGCGGGACTCCATTTGCATTAATTAATGCAATGTGGCGTGGCATGGAGGTGATCAGCCTGTGGCACTGCTGAGGTGTTATGGAAGCCCAGGTTACTGTGAAAGCAGCCTTCAGCTAGCCTGAAAAGGTTGGGTCTTGTGTTCTCATCTTCCTCTGAACAAAAGCCCATGATTCTCTATGGGGTTTACGGTCAGGTGAGTTTGCGGCCAATCCAAGCACTGGGTACTATTGTTTTTAAACCAGGTATTGGTCTTTTGGCAGTGTGGACAGGTGCCAAGTCCTCTGGAGAAGACATTTCCATCTCCAAAAAGTTTTGGAAGAGGAAAGCATAAAATTTTCTCTAAAATTTCCTGGAGAGGCTGGCTTACTTTGGCCTTGTTTAAAACACTGATTATGGAAACTTCACCTAGCCCCTCAAGCACTTGGATTGTGTGCCTCTCCACTCTGCCCCAACTCTGGGACCTTGATTTCCCAAATGAAATGCAAAATTTACTTTCATTTTGAAAACACCTTGGACCACTAAGCAACAGCCCACCCTCTTTTTCCCCTTTTACCCAGGTAAAAACATTCTTGAAATTTGGGGTCTTTTTTGGACATGAGTGGTTTTGACACAAGGAATGCACACTTGTACCCAATCCTGGATCCCACCCGGGTTTTGTGGGGCTCATAAAAGAAAATGACCCAGCACGTCTTTCCTTGTGAATCTCCCTCAAATTTTGAATGGTTTTTTTCTTAACAATCCTTTCAAGTCTGCAGTTAATTGTTATGTTCTGCTACAAGCCTAAGGAAGTAAGGTTTCACCACGTAATGAGGCTGGTGTGTGCCCACCTGGGTTAACAGAGGGGGAAGGGATTAACACTACCAAGTAGGCCTGCCGCAGCACCCAAAAACCACCACCAGGTGGCACCCAAAAACTCCAAGATGAGCCCGGGGAATAATCAGTCATGTGAAGTATCACAGTTCCCAGCAAGCCCCTCTCCCGAGCAGAAAAAACAGGGGGCCCCAAGTGGCGGGAGGGTGGTGGCAAGCCAAGTAAAAAAACCTACGGGGGCAGCAGGAAAAAGGAAAAACAATTTTCTGGCCCAGGAGAAAGCCAGGAGGTCAGCAACGGTCAAAGCAGATAAGACAAAGGCAGAAAGCAGAAGGATTTCCGAATACAGGCCAAAGCAAAAAACCAGAGAATCAAACAGCCAAACAGGGAAATCGGGAACGGGCAAACAGAGGGGAAAACGGGCCCCACAGGACAAGTCAGGGAAAACAGCAGGAAAATCAAGGGGTTACCGCAGGTTACAAGCCGAAGGTAGCTGAAATAGCTCAAAAGTTTAGCAGGATGTTTGAGACTAAATAGCCAGCCTGAACCCAAATGGGGCAAGCAAAGTTAACCCTTGACATGATCCGCCCGGATCAAGGGAGACAGGACAAAAACCCTGAACGGATCATGACGGGACCCCTTTCTCAAGGGGGGGCCACCGGACCCCCAGACTTCCCAGGATAACGTGGTAAAAATGCCCAAAACCAATCGATCAGCTTGTACAGATCGGGCGGGGACCCAAGTTCGATCCTCAGGACCATAACCCTTCCAATGGACCAAATCCTGAAGTGAACTAGGACCCAACGGAACCCCAAAAATTTTTTCCACTTCAAACTCTTTGACCATTAACGAGACAGGAGGGGAGGGGATGGAGGCCCTGTTGAAGAGGGGGTACAAATGATTTAAAAGAAGGGATTTAGAAACACTTGGGGATCCGGAGTGACGGAGGAAGGCTAAACCGAAAGGAACAGGGTTTTGCCACCCTCCAGATTCGTAAGGACCAAAAAAATCTGGGCCCCTAACTTTAGCAGAGGGAACCTTTAGAAAAATATTCTTGGTGGACAACCCATTTCTTTTCTCCCACGGAACATGGTCCTACGACCGTCGCTATAACAAAATTTATGTTTGCCCTGAGACCTCCCAATTTCTTTTGACCTCCCTCCACACCTCCCCCAATCTTTAAACTGCCGTATCAGCCCCTGGACATCCTGAACCAGCAAAAAGAAAATTCGCAAAAATGGGGGTGAAAACATAGTTAAAAAAAGAAAAGGGAGGTGCCAGTGGACTGGTTAATTATTATTGAATGCAAATTCAGCCACGGCAATGTAGAACACCAATCATCTGCTAGAGTAGCAAGAATCAACAAAAATCTGTTTGAGTGACTGATTGTTCCCCTCGTCGCCCATTGGTTCAGGATGGTAAGGAGAGGAGAAGGTTTTAAGCCAAAAAACCCATTCTTTTACAAAATGCCCTCCAAAATTTGGAACACAAATTGTACCCTTACAAAAACCAAAACTCAAGGCACCCAGCAGTCATACAACGTGCTCAAAAAAACAACCTAGAAGTGTTCAGCATTAGGGAATCCCCGCCAAAGGAAAAAAGTCCCTTTTACTGAAATCTTCAACCCTACCCAGGAATTACGTTTTTTCCTTAGAAGGAGGGAGATCATGAAAGAAGTCCATGGACAAATGGTCCAGGCTATCTGGAATTGGCAAGGCAACCAATTTCCCCGGCCGGCCGGTTTATGTTAGCTCTTAGCATGGGGGACAGGTATCACAACAACACAAACATTTGAAATCAGAGTTCGGAGGCCCCCCAAAAAAAGCTGCAATGGCTTTCCCAGTGGCTGAATCCCCGGGTGCCACCCAGGGGCAGAACATGAAATTCCCGGGAACCCTCAACCTGTATTGAACGGGAACAAAGAGTTTTTTATTAAGGGGGAAAGAGGAAGGAGCAAGAGACTGAGCCTTCTGGAATTTCCTGTTCCAAATTCAGGGATACCCCCCAACCCCCCCAAACCCCCTGCTGAAGAATGGAGGAAGAAGTTCGGGGGGGGGGTATTTAATCAAAAACTGCGAGAAAGGCTCAACCTTGCATTCTTGGAACAGGGGCCCAAAAAATGTTTTTAAAAAAAAAACGAGAAAAAAAAAGTGACCACCTAGCCGGGCCCCGGGGCCCCAACCTTTAGCAGATTCAAGAAAAACAAGTTTTGTGATCCGTGATAACCGTGATCGTAAACCCGGGCCCCCCCCCCAAAAAAATGCCTCCTTTCCCCTTAAAACCCCAATTTTTTGGCCCCCAATTTTAACCCCCGGGTTAAAACCCCATCTTTTCCCTCCCCCCGAAAAGAACTTCCGGGAAAAAAAAGGAAAAAGGCCCCTTAAATTGTAAAAAGGAAAGGGCCCCCGTGACAAAAACACCCCCCCCCTCCCACCTAAATTTCGTCCACCTCCAAAAAGGTTTTGGGTGGATGGGGGCCAAACCCCAATTTTCAGGGAGAAAAAAACATTTCTTTTTTGTAAAAAAAGCTTCAACTGTTTTAAGGTTTTTCCCAAAAATTTAATATCAGCCCCCTTGCGAGTGGGGATCGGGATTTGGTTTCCCCCCGGGAAAAACCCCTTATGAATTTTCGATAAAAATTTGGGGGAAAAACCCCAAAAAATTTAGAAACCCCCCTTATTTTTTTGGGGGTTCACCCAATAAACCCTTTCCCTTCCTTTTCCCCGGGGCCCCTCCGAAACCCTTTTGGCCAAAAGGTGATCCCCGAAAGGAAAGCTCCTGAACCCCCAAAAAAAACATTTCTGGGGTTTTTGCAAAAAAAATTTAAAACCCCAAAAACCGTGAAAAAAGACGTAGATGCCCAAAATTGGGGGGATTCCTTGTGGGGGAGAAAACAAATATCATCCAAGTATACAACCATAAAGCCCCCGATAAAACAAAAACATCTTTTAAGAAGTTCTAAAAAAAAAACGGGCGGGGTTTTGGCCAAAGGGCGACCAAAAATTCAAAAAAGACCTTCAGGGGGGGTAGGGTTGAGCATTCCGATACTCCCAAAAATCGGGAAAACGGGGGGGTAAATTGGTGTATGGGGAATTCCTTTTTCCCCGGTTCCAAATTTTTTTGCCAAAACCCCGGTAAGTTTTGGGGGTTGTCACTGTCACTTTTCGTGCCCCCTGGGTTTGGGGTTTTGTCAGGGGTCAGCGGCACTTACCGGGCCCCGAAGATCCCGGCGGTAAAAGTCCGGGGGGTTGAGGGGCCCCAATCTTCTTTCCCCCGGGGGTCACACCCTTTTTCCCCGAAATTTCATTTTACGCTAAAAAACCCGGGGCCAAAAGCGGGGCCCGTCCGAGACGTAAAACCCCCGGGGAAAGGGGAGGTAATCAGCTTTGCTGCGCGCGATCCCCCCCTCTCCCCCGTAAAATTCATGTACGGGTTTTGGTCGCGTGGGGCTGTCGTTATGGATCCCTCGGCCCCGGGGGTTTTTAAAATTTGGTTTTTTTTTTTTTTTTTTTTAAAGGGGAACGATGGGGGTCGCAGGAATGGGGAGTACAAAAAAATTTAATGAAAACTGTGTTGTCTCTTTTATTTCATTAAAAGATTTTTTCTTGTTTTGGGGCTTTTTTTAAACTTTAAAAAAAATTTTGGGTTAATAATGGATCGGTGTTTATTGACACCTCTCCTTTAAAAAAACCGGGTTATTGTCACCGTGCAATCAAAGGGGGCATTAACCCCCCTTTTTCCCCACTTGCCACCGCTACAGGGCAAGTGGGAAAGGCCCCGGGAAAAAGCCACAAATTTTGGCCCCTCTTTTGATGCGCCAAATTGGGGGGCCGTAGCCTTTTTCAGGGGTTGAGGGCCAAAAAAACCCCTGGGGGCCCCCTTTAAAAATCCTTTTTTAAACAAGGCCCCCCGCAAAAATTTTCCTTTTTTTTTTTGGTGGTTAAAAAAAAAAAGGGGGGGCCCCACGCCCTTTTTTTTTTCGAGGGGGGCCCCCCTTTTTTTTTTTAAAAAACCAAGCAAAAAGATGCTGGGGCCTGGTATTATCAGGCTGGGGAAAGGTTCCCCGGAAATTTGGGGCCTTACCCCCTGAAAAAAGGGGCCCAGCGGTTTGCTTTTTTGGCTGGTTAACAAAAAAAAAGGGGGCCCCCCCCCAATTTTTTTTTAGGGGATCCCCTATTTTTTGTTTTACCAAGATATGCAGACTGGGGCCTGGTATTATCAGGCTGGCAAGGTCCATGGATTGGACCTTAACAGGGGCCGAAAAACCAGGCCTAGCGGGCCCCCTTCCCTGGTGGTTTTAAAAAAAAAAGGGGGGGGGCCCCAAAACCAATTTTTTTTGGGGGGCCCCAAAAAAATTTTTTTTAAACACCAAATATTAGACTGTTGGGGCCGGTATTATCAGGGGGGCAAGGTCCAGGATCTTTGGGGCCTTAACACCTGGGGAAAACCCGGCCAAAAGGTCTGCTTTCATCTGGGCCCCGGTTTTTAAAAAAAATACCCCACCCTTTTTTTTTTTTAAGGGGGAACCCCTTTTTTTTTAATCATTCCCTCTGAATCACTGATTGTGTCCCCCGGGGGACCTGAATGAAAAAAGGAAAAAAATTCAATTAAAAATTTTTCCCTTAAGGGCCCCCCCTCACATAGCGAATTTTCTACCCCGATCGCTGCTGAGTCACTATTTTGTGACGCAGCAGCGGGGCCCAAAACCCAAAAACGCTGTGTGTGACATTCTCGACATCAGCCCCCCCGGGGCCGGGAACGCTGATCGCGCTGAAATTTTTAGGACCTTTTTTTTTTTCGTGGTTTTCCCCCCCGACAGGGGCACATCGGGGGGTGGACAGGGGGGGGAAAACCGCGATCCGCTGGTAACCAAGGGGCACAGCGGGTTTTTTCCGGGGGGGGGGGTTCCCCCGAAACCCCCGTGTACCTTTTGGTACCAAAAGCCCTGATTTTAAAAGGGGGGGTATCCAAGGTAAAAAAGCGGGTTTCCAAGCCTGCGGCCCCGGGCCTGGAAACCAGCTTGGGGCCTTTTGGGTTTTTGCGGAAACGTGGGGTCCCCCCTGTCACACGCAGCGTCGTGCCTCAAGGGAAACCAGGGGCCAAAAAAAATTTTCCGACATTTCTTCCCGGGGGATTTTCGATACCCGGCAGGGGGGGGGATCGTCGCTGAATGTCACACACAGCGATATCGTGGTGACTCGCTGCTTTTGGCACAAAACTTGTGACTAAAAAGCGTTTTTGGTTTTCGATTTTTGCTATGTGAGACGGGGGCCTTAACGATGTTACCCCCCGTGTCGCTGTCCCCCACGCGGGCCGGGGCCCCTTTTTTGGCAGCTCAGCAGCGATCAGAAAACGTTTCCCCCGATCCTGACAACATATCGTTTTTTGGGATCGCTGTGTATCGTTTTGAGACACCCAGCCTTTATTTCCTGTGGAAAGGGGGAACTCATTCTTTGGGGGGTTTCTGTGGGGCCGAAACATTAGCTGGGGGCCCTGCAAAAAAATTTAAACCCCCCTTTTGAAGGTTTAAAAAAACCTGGGCCCCAAAATTGCAGGGGGTAGGTAAAAAATTTTTTTCTTTTTTTTTAATTTTTTTTGGGGGAAAAATTTTTTTTTCATAAAAAAAAGATGGTCAAAAACATGTGTCTTTATTTCTTTAAAAAGTTTTTTAAATTTAAAAATTTTTGTTTTTTTATTTTTATTTCAGCAATGGGAAAATTTTTAATTGTAGTTGTTTTAATTACAGCTCTAAATTTTTTTCCCGGCTTAAGGTCCCCTTTTCCCCAAAAGAAAGGGGGTTTTAAAAACCCCTAAAAAACCCAAATTTTGCCCCCTTTTCAGGGCAAGGGGGAAAGACGGGAAAAAGGCCAAAAAAGGGGAATCTAATTATAGATTTTTTTTTCCCCGGGGTGCCCCGGGGGGGAGATTTTTACCCGGGGGGGGGGAAAAATAATGGTCCCTTCTGGGCTATTAGTATCTGCCCCCCCAAAGGGGTTTTTTTGTCGGGTTTTTCAAAAATTTTGGGCCCCGGGGCCCCCGCTTTTTTTTTCGCAAAAATTTAAAAACCCCATATATATATATACATTCATTGAATTTTTTACACAAAAATATATATTTAAATTTATATTTGTTTTCAAAAACCCTTTTAATAGTATAATACCCCAAAAATTAATTGCCGGCTTTTTGAAAATCAGAACCCCCGAAATGAAATGACCCCCTTGGGGGAATAGGGGTTAACCTGTCTTTTCAAGCCTTTGCTATTTAAATTTTTCCCAAAAAAATTAAAAATTCATGTTGGGAAAAAATTTCACACCGTAGGGGTTAATTAAAAAAGGGTAAAATTCATTCAAAAAAGTCCGTTTTTTTAAAACGAATTTTTTACCTTTAATTAACCCCCCACAGGTGGGGGAAAATTTTAAAAAATAGACTGATTTTTTAAATTTTTTGCACATTAGAAAAAAGACAAGAAAAGACATGGTTTTAACCCCAAAATACAAAAGTGCATTTCCTTTCGGGTGAAAACCCGGGGAAGAAATGAACGGTGTACTTTTGGGTTAAAAACCTGTCTTTTTTTGTCCTTTGCCCCTCTAATTTTTAAAAAAAATTTTTAAACAGACTATGGGGGGCAAATTTCACACCTGGAGGGGTTAATTAAAGGGTAAATTTTTAGGGGAAAAAAATTTTCCTTTTTTTTTTTAAAAAAATTTACAAAACCTTTAATTAACCCCCCGGTTTTTGGGAAAAATTTGCACACATAGCTGATTTAATTGTTTGTCAAAACAGATAGCAAAAAACATAAAAGACATGGTTTTAAACCCATGTTAAAAACCCAAATTTAATTTCCCCTTTGGGGGGTTCTGGGGTTTTCCTGAAGCCGGCTTTACCCGGCCAAAATTAGTCAGGGATATTTTACTGTAAAGTGGGTTTAAAATAAACATATAGTATAAATTTTATGTCCAATGACAGGGGTATATTATATATATATATATAAATATTATTCTATGTGTGTATAATTTTTGTTTACAAGGAAAAAAAATGGGGTTTTTTTAGTTTTGATATTTTTTTCCCATAACTTTCAATGGGACCTTTTTTCCCCATCGGTATCGGGGGTTTTTCCGATATTTTGTGAAATCGGCGATACCATTCCGATTTTCCCCAAATTTTTGGTTTTTGGAAAATATTTTCTCAACTCTAGAGGGAGAAAAAATTTTTTCCCCTCATCCCCCCCTGAATTCGGATAAGGTTATTTTTCTCCCCCCAGATCAAGTTTTAAAAAACCACTTAGCCCCCCACACTTGGTTTTAAAAAACAGGAATGCGTGGAAGAGGGTAGGTATTTTCACCGTTAAATTTTTTTTGGGGTTTCGGGGAAAAGAGGGGCGGGCCCCAAACCACCATCTTTTTTCTTTTAAAAAAAAAAAATTCCCCCCCGGCCCCGGTGAACAGAGGGACGGATTTGACCTTTGGGGGGGCCCCCCTCAGAGATATAGTTTTTCCTACAGAAAATTTCCCCGGGCCAAAAATTGTACAAAAAAGCTTTTTGGGAATTTAGAACCAGAAAAGATTAAAAATTCCAATCAAAAGGGCGGTGGGGGGGGAAAACCCAGGCCCCCTTTTTTTGGGGAACCCCCTCCCAAAGTCCCCTTTGGTAAAACCCCGGAAAAACCTCCGGGATAATGGCAGGCACAAAAAAAACAGAAAGACAACCATTGGGGAAAAAATTTTGGGCCCCCCAAAACCCCCCAAAGTCCCAAGGGGGGGGTTTAAAAAAAAGAACAGGGGCCTCTCCTTTGCATGTTCTGTTGGGGTTGGGGAAAAGGTTTTTTCAACCCCACCGTTTTTTTTTGGGGGCCGGGTTTTAACACCGGGGTTCAATTTTTAATTTTAAAACCGTTCCCCCCCCAGTAGAAAATAAAACAAAAATTTTTTCCCTTTTTATCCTTTTTGATCGAGGTTAATTTTTTTATCCCCAAACTGAGAAACCTCATTTAAAATTTAACAAAGCGTTCCCCCGACATTGGGGGCTTTGAAAAAAAGGTTTTTCCCCCCCCCCTTACACCAAAAAAACTGCTAATCGATGACGGTTGTTTCCAAAAATTTTCCCTGAGCAAAATATCGCAATGAAGCATCTAGCTCCCCACAGATAGAGTAAAAAGAAAATTATTTTCCCCCATGCTTCGAAGGAAGTTCTTTATATGTTAATATATAGAATCAAAAAATAAACGCCATGCGCTCAAAGGACTATGGATAATGATATTTCTTCTGGGTACCTGTAGGGCCCCGGTGTTCTCGAAGAATATTTTGGCTGTACCCCCACCGGGAAGTGTTTCCAATTTCAAAGGTTTCCTTGAAACCATCCCCTGAAATAGTATTCCCAGTTTTGCCTTCTTGGGTGTTTTTGTTGTTGCATACCTTCGCCCCATCGTTATCTGTTTTTTTTCATTTCTGGGACGTTTTGTGATTTTTTCTGCCCGCCCAGGGGGAGGGGCCCCAGGCAACTAACTGCATGGCCACCCCCGTTAGTTTGGAATTTGGAAAAAATTGTGAATTTAGAATTTTTTTTTTTAAAGGGGGTTTTTTTACACTGGGGGGTAGCGGGGGAAATTGAGGAATTCTCCCACAATCCGGCCCGTACCGCCCGCTCGGGTCGGCGGAGTTTCATACATGAACCTCCGCTCCAACCCCCGGGGGTGGAGCCCTGTCTGGGACGGAGCCGGTCGCGGTAAGAACGGGCCCCTGTCCTTACAGGGGCTCCACCTTGTTCGGAGCGGAGCTTCGGGGAAAGCGGGAGGGGGGGTGTATTGCGGAAAATATCCGAGGCCCTTTTTCGCCGAAATTTTAGTTGCACGGCCCCTAATTTTATTTTTGGGGAAAAAAAAAAAATACAAAAAAAACAAATTTCCTTTTCCTGGTTTGTTCTTTTTTTTTTAATTCACTTATATGTTTGGGGGAATGAAATCTTCACACTGTCAGAACAAATAAAATTTCCTGCAATTGGTTTCCCCATTCACCCCCGGGATTCAAAGTGCCAAAAAAAAATTGAGGTTTTTAAAAAAAGTCTTTCTCCATTTTCCCCAAAAATTTTAATTTTCTATTTTTTCCCTGCTGAAAAATAGAAATGAATTGAAAACTAAAAAAAAATAACTGTTTTGCCACCTTCAAAATAGGTGGGGAATCAGTTGACGCAAAACTAAAAAATTTCATAACAATTCATACTGTATGATCTTCGAGCCGATGCTCGTCGTTCTCTTTTTTCTTCGCTGAACTGAAAGTAAAGTTACTACCCGAAAATTTCCTGCTAGGGGCCTTTGAAAAAACCCCCTTTTATTGCTAAATAAACCTAGAAAAACAAGTTTTTTTTTTTGTTCAGCTTAAACAGAAAAAAAAAGCAGGTAAACAAAGGGAAATGTGAAAAGTTGACATGAAAAAGAATCTCTATATAAAAATCGGGTAAATAAAAGGGAAAAAAAATTATGCAAAAATTTATAGCAACATTAGTGACAAAAGGACCCCAAAATATGTGGGGGGTCAAAATGACTCCCTTCATGTTCTTGGAAAAAATTTTAAAAAAAAAGCGAAATTTTCCCAAAATTTTTTTTTCTCACAAAATCTTTTTTCACATCATATTGGGGAAAAGTCCCGTTTTTAACCGGGGTTTTAAAAAAAGTGTCCAGAAGAAAAAATAAAAAAAAAAGGAGTAAAAAAGACCCACATAGTTAACCTAATAAAACAGCCCTTTTTTGGGGAAAATTGTAATAGAGGAAGAGATTTTTAAGATAGATTTTTCTTATATCTTGACCCCCACATACTTTTGACTCCGGGGCTGGTTTTCTGTTCTTCTTGATTTGACACATCAAGGGGTTTGCATTTAAAAAATTGTTACTTTTGGTATCCTAAAAATGTTTTCATATAGATTACAAAAACTAGTTTCTTGTAAAAACCAGGGACCTGGAGGTCGCGGGGAAAAAACAAAAAAAGAATATGGAGAAAGGATTGGAGCACTAAAAGGGCCGCAGGCAGATGGGATAAAAAAAATCCAATAAATGCTGTAAACAGGGAAGGGCAGGTAGTGGGGGACAGAAAAACAAACAGAACTAAGTTTAATACAAAAACAGGGAGCAATTAGGCTGTGTGTGGAATGTGTGTGGACCAAGGGGAAATGATAAACCCTGCTGAGCCAAGGGGAGTGCAACATATGTACACTATGGGGCAGAATGTGGTGCCTTTAGCTGGGGGTGTTAAGAGGGGACTATAGCGGAGATGTGTATTGTTGTATTCACTTTTGCTGTGTTACTTTGCATCAATATTATTTTCATGTCTGGAACCCTTAAAAAAATATTTTGATGCTCAGTCCTGGGGCCCAAAATGGATATAAAAAACAGTACTTATGTATCTACAGATATTAAGCTTTAAAAAAGGATAAATGAACACAGCATAGATTTTTAAAGAAAATTTTACATGTGGATTTTTTTTATAAAAAATGTAGAGTACTGTGTTCAGCTGAGTTTTAAAGATTTTAAAAAAAAAATTTATTACAAAATTTTTTACATTTTCAGGGGGTTAAAAATTACCTGCGGAAGGAAAATAAATTTGTACATTCTTTTTTTGGGGAGAAAAATTTTGTGGGAAAAATTTAAGCGTCAGTACATTTTGCAAAATTGCACAAAACCTCCAAGTGCGTCAAAAAAACTGCTGAAAAGCCCCTAAATCCACATCTGTTATTACCCCCAAGTAAGGTGTATTTAGCTGGGGCTTTAAGAGGGGTTTTTTTAAAACATTTTGGTTTTGTGCTACCTTCATTTAATGTCTAAAAAAAGAACAAATGCAGTTAATTTTTTATAAGTTATATTCACTTTTTTCAAAAAGTAAAATGGGTTTGATAGAACCCTAAAACCCAACTCCATTTAAAGGAAAAAGTGGGGCCCAAAAATTTCCTGTATGAATCACCATTTACAGATTGTGTATGCCAGTTTCCCTT
>JARQOD010000005.1:272791107-272919639 GCA_033576555.1 Oophaga sylvatica
CAGATGCAGTTATAAAATAAAATAGGATTACAGATGAAAATCACTCACATGGTTGTTAGATCATTACAGGCAAGCCAGGCTGGGGGAAGGAGCCACACGTCATAGTTCATTGGTAGATCTCTTACTCAGGACATCCCAGCAGAAAGTGCCTAAGGAACTTCACTGCAAGACTTATGCATGTCAGCTTCTGACCTCACAAAAAGGGCTGGTTTTCTGGCCACCTCCCCTGGCTGCAAGCTATGGTTTGAGCTCTGCAATATCATAAGGTCCATAACTCGTCCTGTGAACCTATCAATGATCTTACTCTAAAATGACGGTTCCAATGAGCCCACACTTGGGTGGGCTAGTTCATGGGGCACCCGAGAATTCCATTTCTCGGGTTCTGATGGAGTTACGGGTTTACCAGTACCACGGGAACGATGCCCGTCGGCGCATGGTTCAACACAGTAACTTTCGTGTTTCTAGCGAATGCTCCCACCGTGTTATTCCAAAAAAGAATGAATTCTCCAAAATGGCTGCTATAGGACTTTTGCAGGGTTTGCGAAGACAAAGGAAAATTCCTGAGGTGGGAGGGATGAGAGATCGAGTTAGCTGCAGAGAAAAGGAGGAAGGGGTACTTTGCCCTGTGCTTGCAAACAGGTGGGGTTGTAGTTCTAGCAACAGCACAAGACATGAAGCTTGCAATATCATCACAGGCGCGCACAAACTACGTCATCGCGCCCTCTGCCTGAACATTCACAGCAAGAGAGGATGCGAGCACACAGCAGCACAGCGGTGGAACAGGACAGGTAAATATCCCTTATACTCACCTCCTCCTGGCGCGGTCTCTGCCCTGCTCTTCTCCCGCGGTTTCCGGCTCCTGTGTTCAGCGGTCAGGTGGTACCGCTCATTAAAGTCATGAATATGCACATATTCATGACTTTAATGAGCGGTACCACCTGACCGCTGAACACAGGCGCCGGAGACCGCTTGAGAAGAGCAGGGCAGAGACCGCGCCAGGAGGAGGTGAGTATAAAGCACACAGCTGCGCTTCGCCTCCCCCGCCTCCCCCTGCCCTGGTAGTACTGTGTCAGCACAGCTGCCAAACCGCAGCGGCTTTCGCGGGCCCCCTCACCTGTCCGGGCCCCATAGCAGCTGCGTGGTCTGCTACAATTGACAGTACGCCACTGCTTCCAGCAGTGCTTTTGGTTTATTATTATTAATATTGTTAATTACATCTTCTTTTGTACCTCTCTTTGTAACACAATGCTTGGATATTATTTACTCTATGCCCAAAACAGCACATTAGTCATGGGCAACTATATGCTTTATTCAATATTGTATAACCCATATTTTACAATACCCCCATGTACATTTTTGTATAGCACAATTGTGTATATATTGTATAAAGGCCACTTATATATTTTGATTTTGTGTATGTTTGTCTTTTGCAGTGAGGTTTGATAAAGACCCCAGATTGTGTCGAAACGTTACCTCGACACTTTGTTATGCCTTACTGTGGTGAATTCAATAAACCCGTTTTTTTCACTAGCATCGAAAAAAAACATAATTTTGAGTGCGGCTGTTTTTCTTCTTTCATTATCAAGATAAAAGAGCAGCCCAAGGTTAATTTTATATTTAATCACCGGAAAGGCACACTAGAAAGATACATGCACATACAGTACAGAGCAAAAGTTTGGACACACCTTCTCATTCAAAGATTTTTCTGTATTTTCATTACTATGAAAATTGTAGGATCACACTGAAGGCATCAAAACTATGAATTAACACATGTGGAATTATACATTACACTTTACAAAAAAGTGTGAAACAACTGAAAATATGTCTTATATTCTAGGTTCTTCAAAGTAGCCACCTTTTGCTTTGATTACTGCTTTGCACGCAGAAAAGGTGATTGGATGGACTCTACATGCCTGGTTTCCACCGTGAAGCATGGAGGAGGTGGTGTGATGGTGTGGGGGTGCTTTGCTGGTGACACTGTTGAGGATTTATTCAAAATTGAAGGCATACTGAACCAGCATGGCTACCACAGCATCTTGCAGCAGCATGCTATTCCATCCGGTTTGCGTTTAGTTGGACCATGATTTATTTTTCAACAGGACAATGACCCCAAACACACCTCCAGGCTGTGTAAGGGCTATTTGACCAAGAAGGAGAGTGATGGGGTGCTACACCAGATGACCTGGCCTCCACAGTCACCAGGCCTGAACCCAATCGAGATGGTTTGGGGCGAGCTGGACCGCTCATGGCTTCAATTTTGAATAAATCCCCAACAGTGTCACCAGCAAAGCACCCCCACACCATCACACCACTTCCTCCATGCTTCACGGTGGGAACCAGTCATGTAGAGTCCATCCGTTCACCTTTTCTGCGTGCAAAGCAGTAATCAAAGCTAAAGGTGGCTACTTTGAAGAACCTAGAATATGAGACATATTTTCAGTTTTTTCACACTTTTTTGTAAAGTGTAATGTACAATTCCACATGTGTTAATTCATAGTTTTGATGCCTTCAGTGTGATTCTATAATTTTCATAGTCATGAAAATACAGTAATATCTTTGAATGAGAAGGTGTGTCCAAACTTTTGGACTGTACTGTATATACTGTATATATAATGTACACTGTGTATATACTGTGTATACAGTAACTGAATATACATATATGTATATATATATATTATTGTATGTAACTTTTTTATGCAAGACAATTTGAAAAACTTTTTAATATATATATATAGCTGTAAAACAATAATTCATAAAACCTCTCCCCTGACAATGGCACCAACAGTGAAGCCAATAGTTTATTTTATGCTACTATATCCAGAAGTTTCATGATATATATTTGTTTTAGCATCAGTATTCTCCTTAAGTATACACACAGAATATAAAAATATATATGCTGGCACTCTGGTTGATAAAAGATACGTAAATCTTACACCAAAAGCCTTGCAATGACCTATCGTCACGGAAAGTTTCTAAGTTATTTGATTTTCCACATAATATTACTCCCTAATATATATCCTAAAGTCTACTTTAAAACAGTTTATGACTAGAATACCAAGATGAATAAAATAGTGTCTTATCATCCCTGATGTTGATATAGTAAGAAGTAAGCTTGTACATCAGGGTAACAACTCATTTCCATATAAAGTGCAGATATTTCCAATTTTATTTCATTGTGTCTACAGTGAACTTTGATATGCTCAGCCTGAGAGAGCTTAGAGGAAACACAATTTTACTTAAATCTCTTCATGCATCATCAACATAGAAGTGGAGCAGAACAAGGTGACAACATGGAATGCAAAGCTTCTTTGCTGAAGCTTATGAGAAGAAAACCTGCAGGGAATTTTAAAAAGGTTGTTTGGATTTTTCTGTTTGTGTAAGTTTCATCCTACAATACAAATACAATGACAGTAGGTCATTTTCTCCAATGTACTGTAGCTATAAGGAATAATTTGTAATGATAAATTGGTGTAGGCAGGGGTACAATACATTTGCAAGTGATTAATTTGAATGTATCTTTTGTAATATTAAATACATGGCAACATAGTTACAAAAAAGCTATACAAATTAGGTGTCCATTCACGAGTTTCCACTTAAATAACCTGAAGAAAAAAAACAGTAAAAACAAAAAAACAAGCATAGCTTTTTTTATATTTTTGTCACAAAAAATAATTTTACATAATACACAGTAATATGTGTGCATACCGAAATAGGCCTCATACATTCATATGTTAAAAAATAAAAAAGTCATGGCTGCTCAAAAGAGGAGAGACAAAAAAAATTGAAAAAATTGGCTGGTCTTTACAGCTCTTTCATACCTGGCTAAAGTGTAAACTACATTAGAAACATATACAGGTGCTTCTCACAAAATTAGAATATCATCAAAAAGTTAATTTATTTCAGTTCTTCAATACAAAAAGTGAATCTCATATATTATATAAAGTCATTACAAACAGTGATCTATTTCAAGTGTTTATTTATGTTAATGTTGATGATTATGGCTTACAGCCAATGAAAATCCAAAATTTTGGTCTACTGAAATGTGTGTTCAGTAAATGCTATCAATACTTGGTCGGGACTCCATTTGCATTAATTAATGCAATGTGGCGTGGCATGGAGGTGATCAGCCTGTGGCACTGCTGAGGTGTTATGGAAGCCCAGGTTACTGTGATAGCAGCCTTCAGCTAGTCTGCATGGTTGGGTCTTGTGTCTCTCATCTTCCTCTTGACAATAGCCCATAGATTCTCTATGGGGTTACGGTCAGGTGAGTTTGCTGGCCAATCAAGCACTGTGATACTATTGTTTTTAAACCAGGTATTGGTACTTTTGGCAGTGTGGACAGGTGCCAAGTCCTGCTGGAGAATGACATTTCCATCTCCAAAAAGCTTGTTGGCAGAGGAAAGCATGAAGTGCTCTAAAATTTCCTGGCAGATGGCTGCGCTTACTTTGGTCTTGATAAAACACTGATTATGGAAACTTCACACTAGACCTCAAGCAGCTTGGATTGTGTGCCTCTCCACTCTGCCTCCAGACTCTGGGACCTTGATTTACAAATGAAATGCAAAATTTACTTTCATCTGAAAACACCTTGGACCACTAAGCAACAGTCCAGCTCTTTTTCTCCTTAGCCCAGGTAAGACGATTCTTGCATTGTCTATTGGTCATGAGTGGCTTGACACAAGGAATGCGACACTTGTAGCCCAAGTCCTGGATACATCGGTGTGTGGTGGCTCATGAAGTAATGACACCAGCAGCAGTCCGTTCCTTGTGAATCTCCCTCAAATTTTTGAATGGTCTTTTCTTAACAATCCTTTCAAGTCTGCAGTTATTGTTATGTTCTGCTACAAGCACTAAGGAAGTAAGGTGTCACGCAGCTGTAATGCAGGCTGGTGTGTGCTCCACCTGTAGGTTACAGAGGGGAGAAGGGATTACACACTACCAGAGTAGGCCTGCACTGCAGCAGCCAAAACCACCACCAGGTGGCAGCAAAAACGTCCAAGACTGAGTCAGGAATAATCAGTCATGTGAAGTATCACAGGTCTCAGCAAGCCCTCTACAGAGCAGAAACACAGGCGCCACCAAGTGGCGGGAGCGTGGTCAGGCAAGCCAAGTCAAAACCGTACGGAGGCAGCAGGACAAAAGGAATAAGCAATATACGTGGTCAGGAGAAAGCCAGGAGGTCAGCAACGGTCAGAAGCAGATAAGACAAAGGCAGAAAGCAGAAGCGAGTCCGAATACAGGCCGAGTCAAAAACCAGAGAATCAAACAGACAAACAGGGAAATGCAGGGAACAGGGCAGACAGAGGGGAACAACAGACACAGGACAAGTCAGGGATAACAGCAGGACAAATCAAGGGTTACCAGTCAGGTTCACAAGCCGAAGGTAGCTGTATAGCTCACACTGCTAGCAGGATGTGTGAGAGCTAAATAGCCAGCCTGAACCCAGAATGAGGCAGAGCAAAGTTAACCCTTGACATGATCCGCCCGGATCAAGGGCAGACAGGACTAAACCCTGGAACGGATCATGACAGTACCCTCTTCTCAAGGGGGGCCACCGGACCCCCAGACTTCCCAGGATAACGTGCGTGAAATGCCCGAACCAATCGATCAGCATGTACAGATCGCGCCGGGACCCAAGTTCGATCCTCAGGACCATAACCCTTCCAATGGACCAAATACTGAAGTGAACTACGGACCCTACGCGAATCCACAATCCGTTCCACTTCAAACTCGGTCTGACCATTAACAGAGACAGGAGGCGGAGGGGATGGAGGCCCTGTGGAAGATGGTACAAATGACTTAAGAAGGGATTTATGAAACACATTGGGGATCCGGAGTGACGGAGGAAGGCGTAACCGAAAGGCAACAGGATTGACCACCTCCATGATCTCGTAAGGACCAATAAATCTGGGACCTAACTTAGCAGAGGGAACCTTTAGACGAATATTCTTGGTGGACAACCATACTTTATCTCCCACCAGGAACATAGGTCCTACAGACCGTCGCTTATCCACAAAAAGTTTATGTTTGCCCTGAGCCTCCCCAATGTTCTTTTGGACCTCCCTCCACACCTCCCCCAATCTTTGAACTGCCGTATCAGCCCCTGGACATCCTGAATCCAGCATAGAAAATTCGCAAAAATGGGGGTGAAAACCATAGTTACAAAAGAATGGAGAGGTGCCAGTGGACTGGTTAATCTGATTATTGAATGCAAATTCAGCCACGGGCAATGTAGAACACCAATCATCCTGCTGAGACGTAGCAAGACACCTCAAAATCTGTTCGAGTGACTGATTGGTCCTCTCCGTCTGCCCATTGGTCTCAGGATGGTAAGGAGAGGAGAAGGTTAAGCAAATACCCATTCTTTTACAAAATGCCCTCCAAAATTTGGACACAAATTGTACCCCTCTATCAGAAACCACACTCAAAGGCACGCCATGCAGTCATACAACGTGCTCAACAAACAACCTAGATAGTGTCTCAGCATTAGGCAATCCTGCCAGAGGTACAAAGTGCGCCTGTTTACTGAATCTGTCAACCACTACCCAGATTACAGTTTTGCCATTAGAAGGAGGGAGATCAGTGATGAAGTCCATGGACAAATGAGTCCAAGGTCTATCTGGAATTGGCAATGGCACCAATTCCCCGGCCGGCCGGTTATGTGAGCTCTTAGCATGGGCACAGGTATCACAAGCAGACACAAACATAGTGATATCAGAGTTCATGGAGGACCACCAAAATAGCCTAGCAATGGCTTTCCGAGTGGCTGAGATCCCCGGGTGTCCACTGAGAGCAGAATCATGGAATTCCCGGAGAACCCTCAACCTGTATTGAACGGGAACAAAGAGTTTATTATCAGGCAAAGAGGAAGGAGCAAGAGACTGAGCCTTCTGAATTTCCTGTTCCAATTCAGAGGATACCCCCGCAACAACCACCCCGTGCTGAAGAATGGAGGAAGGAAGTTCAGGGGGTGATATTGAATCAAAACTGCGAGATAAGGTATCAACCTTGACATTCTTGGAACCAGGCCGAAAAGTGATTGAAAAATGAAAACGAGAAAAAAAAAGTGACCACCTAGCCTGTCTAGGAGTCAACCGTTTAGCAGATTCAAGATAAGACAAGTTTTTGTGATCCGTGATAACCGTGATCAGATGAACCGCCCCCTCCAAAAAATGCCTCCATTCTTCAAAAGCCAATTTTATGGCCAATAACTCCCGGTTACCCACATCATAGTTCCTCTCCGCAGAAGAGAACTTCCGGGAGAAAAAGGCACATGGTCTTAAATTAGTCAAGGTAACGGGTCCCTGTGACAACACAGCCCCCACTCCCACCTCAGATGCGTCCACCTCTACAATGAACGGTTCGGATGGATCGGGCTGAACCAATACAGGAGCAGACATAAAACATTTCTTTAGTGTAACAAATGCTTCAACTGCTAAGGTTGACCAAACTTTAATATCAGCCCCCTTGCGAGTGAGATCGGTGAGTGGTTTGACCACCTGAGAAAACCCCTTGATGAATTTTCGATAATAATTGGCGAAACCCAGAAAATGCTGCAACCCCTTGAGGTCTCTGGGTTGCACCCAATCAACAATGGCCTGTACCTTTCCGGGATACCATCCGAAACCCATTGGCCAAAAGGATGATCCCCAGAAAGGAAAGCTCCTGAACACAAAACAAACATTTCTCGGGTTTAGCAAACAGAGAATTACCCCGTAACCTGTGAAGAACAGCACGTAGATGACCAATGTGGGATTCCTTGTCAGGTGAGAAAACAAGGATATCATCCAAGTATACAACCATAAAGCGCCCGATAAAATCAGAGAAAACATCATTCATGAAGTTCTGAAATACAGCGGGCGCGTTCGTGAGACCAAAGGGCATGACCAAATATTCAAACAGACCTTCAGAGGTGAGTAGGGTTGAGCATTCCGATACTGCAAATATCGGGTATCGGCCGATATTGGCTGTATCGGAATTCCGATTCCGAGTTCCGATATTTTCGTCATATCGGATACCGGAATCGGGATTGTCACTGTCACTGTCAGTGTCCGTCGGTTGGGTCTGTCAGGAGTCAGCGGCACTTACCTGGCAGAAGATCTCCGGCGGTCACGTCCTGGACTGCTTGATGGCCGCAATCTTCTTTCCCCGGCGGTCACATGCAGTTTCTCGCGATAACTGCAGTGACTGCTGGGTAATCCCGGCCGTAAAGCAGTCAGTCCGATGACGTCACCGCCGGGGAAGCAGGTAATCAGCTGTGCTGCGTCGCGATGACAGCCTCTGCCTGTCATTGCGATGTAGCAGAGTTGGATCGTCGTGGGACTGTCGTTATGGACTGCGTCGGACAGGTGGTATACTGTTGGTTTGTTTTTTTTTCTTTTTTTACAGGAGATCGATGGCGTCGCAGGAATGAGAGTACAATAAAATTAATGAAAACTGTGTTGTCTCTTTTATTTCATTAAAAGACTTTTTTCTTGCTTTGTCTTTTTTTTAAACATTTAAAAACTTTGGGATTAATAATGGATCGGTGTCTTATTGACACCTCTCCATTATTAACCGGGCTTATTGTCACCGTGCAATCAACGGTGACATTAACCCCTTATTACCCCACTTGCCACCGCTACAGGGCAAGTGGGAAGAGCCGGGTAAAGTGCCACAATTGGCACATCTTTTGATGCGCCAAATGTGGGGCTGCTGTAGCCTGGTATTATCAGGCTGTTGAGGGCCAAAATCCATGGGCCTTGACAGTCTTTTAATACAGGCCGCAGCAGTCTGCATTTTACTTGGCTGGTTAACAAAAATAGGGGGGATCCCCACGCCGTTTTTTTTTCGAGGGGATCCCCTATTTTTGTTAACCAGCCAAGCTAAGCAGACTGCTGTGGCCTGGTATTATCAGGCTGGCAAGGTCCATGGATATTGGATCCTTACCAGCCTGAAAAACCAGGCCTCAGCGGTCTGCTTCATCTGGCTGGTTAACAAAAATAGGGGGGACCCCACGCCAATTTTTTTCGAGGGGATCCCCTATTTTTGTTAATCAGCCAAGATATGCAGACTGCTGTGGCCTGGTATTATCAGGCTGGCAAGGTCCATGGATCTTGGCACCTTAACAGCCTGAAAATCCAGGCCTCAGCGGTCTGCTTCATCTGGCTGGTTAACAAAAATAGGGGGGACCCCACGCCAATTTTTTTCGAGGGGATCCCCTATTTTTGTTAATCAGCCAAGATATGCAGACTGCTGTGGCCTGGTATTATCAGGCTGGCAAGGTCCATGGATCTTGGCACCTTAACAGCCTGAAAATCCAGGCCTCAGCGGTCTGCTTCATCTGACTGGTTAACAAAAATACCCCACGCCATTTTTTTTTCGAAGGGAACCCCTATTTTTGTTAATCAGTTCCCTCTGACGTCACTGATTGTGTCCCTGGCTGACCTGAAGTGAAAGTGGAAAGCAATCAATTAAGCTTTCCACTTAAGGGCCCGTCTCACATAGCGATATCGCTACCGAGATCGCTGCTGAGTCACTAGTTTTGTGACGCAGCAGCGAGCTCACCAGCGATATCGCTGTGTGTGACATTCAGCGACGATCAGCCCCCCTGCCGGGTATCGCTGATCGTCGCTGAAATGTCAGGACCTTTTTTTGATCGCTGGTTTCCCGCTGACAGGCACACATCGCTGCGTGTGACAGGCGGGAGACCAGCGATCCGCTGGTAACCAAGGTACACAGCGGGTTTCCAGGCGCGGGGCTGTGCCTAGAAACCCGCTGTGTACCTTGGATACCAGTGCCCTGATGCAGGGAGCTGGTATCCAAGGTACACAGCGGGTTTCCAAGCGCTGCGCGGTGCCTGGAAACCCGCTGTGTACCTTGGTTACCAGCGGATCGCTGGTCTCCCGCCTGTCACACGCAGCGATGCGTGCCTGTCAGAGGGAAACCAGCGATCAAAAAAAGGTCCTGACATTTCTGCGACGATCAGCGATACCCGGCAGGGGGGCTGATCGTCGCTGAATGTCACACACAGCGATATCGCTGGTGAGCTCGCTGCTGCGTCACAAAACTTGTGACTCAGCAGCGATCTCGGTAGCGATATCGCTATGTGAGACGGGCCCTTAAGCGATGTTACCCGCAGTGTCGCTGTCCCAGATCGCTGCCTGAGCTGCCTGTTTGGCAGCTCAGCAGCGATCATGTAGCGATACACCAGCGATCCTGACAAGTGCATATCGTTGTCGGGATCGCTGGTGTATCGTTATGTGACACCCAGCCTTTACTCTCCTGTCAGGCAGGAGAGGAACTCATTCATTTGGGGTTTACTGTGAGGCTGCAGCATTAGCTGCGGTCCCTGCAGTAAACATTAACCCTTTCTGAAGGATTACACCGTGGGACCTGACTGTGCATGGGATAGGTAAGAATAATTTTGCTTTTTTATTTTATTTTTATTACAGGAAATGGTTTTTGCAGTAAAATAAAAGATGGTCAAAAACATGTGTCTTTATTTCATTAAAATGATTTTTAATTAAAGTGTGTGTGTTTTATTTTTATTTCATGCAATAGGATTAATAATTGATAGTTGTCTAATTGACAGCTCTCAATTATTAACCTGGCTTAAGGTCACCTTTCAATAGCAAGGTGGCTTTAACCCCATATTAACCCATTCGCCACCGCTACAGGGCAATGGGAATAGACGGGCAAAGTGCCAGAAAGGGCGAATCTAATTATAGATTTGTCTTTCCTGGGGTGTCTGGGGGCAGATGTTAGTAGCCGGGGGGGGCAAAAATAATGGTCCCTCTCTGGGCTATTATTATCTGCCCCACTCACTGGCTTTGTCTGTCTGGTTGCGAAAATAGGGCGGGAGCCCACGCATTTTTTTTCAGCAATTTTACACCTCATATATATATATACATGTCATTGAATTTGTGACACATATATATATATATATATTTATATTTGTAGTTCATACACTTCTACATAGTATAATAGCCGCTAATTCAATTGCCGGCTTTTGTGAAAATGCAGAACCCGACATGAAATGACACTTGGTGTACATAGGGTTAACCATGTCTTTTCATGTCCTTTGCTATCTAATTTGCACAAACAATTAAATCAGTCTATGTGTGCAAAATTTCACACCTGTAGGGTTAATTAAAGGTGTAAATTCATAGCAAAAAAGTCCGTTTTTTTACAACGAATTTACACCTTTAATTAACCCCTACAGGTGTGAAATTTTGCACACATAGACTGATTTAATTGTTTGTGCACATTAGATAGCAAAGGACATGAAAAGACATGGTTAACCCTATGTACACAAAGTGTCATTTCATGTCGGGTGACCCGACATGAAATGACACTTGGTGTACATAGGGTTAACCATGTCTTTTCATGTCCTTTGCTATCTAATTTGCACAAACAATTAAATCAGACTATGTGTGCAAAATTTCACACCTGTAGGGGTTAATTAAAGGTGTAAATTCGTAGCAAAAAAGTCCTTTTTTTTTACAACGAATTTACACCTTTAATTAACCCCTACAGGTGTGAAATTTTGCACACATAGACTGATTTAATTGTTTGTGCAAATCAGATAGCAAAGACATGAAAAGACATGGTTAACCCTATGTACACCAAGTGTCATTTCATGTCGGGTGCTTCTGTCTTTTCACTGAAGCCGGCTTTACCCGGCAATTGAGTCAGAGGATATTTTACTATGTAGAAGTGTATAAACTATACATATATGTATATATATATGTCACAATGACATGTATTAATATATATATATATATATATGTATTCTATGTGTGTATATTTAGTGTTTACAAGGAAAGAATGGGGTTTTTTTAGTTGCGATATTTTGTTCCCATAGACTTACATGGGACTTCCGGTATCGGTATCGGGTATCGCCGATATTTTAGTGATATCGGCGATACCATTCCGATTCCGATACTTTAGGATATCGGAAAGTATCGCTCAACTCTAGAGGTGAGAAATGCCGTTTTCCACTCATCCCCTTCCTGAATACGGATAAGGTTATATGCTCCCCTGAGATCAAGTTTGGAAAACCACTTAGCCCCAGACACTTGGTTATAAAGATCAGGAATGCGTGGAAGAGGGTAGGTATTTCTCACCGTAATTTTATTTAGTTCTCGGAAATCGAGGCACGGGCGTAAACCACCATCTTTTTTCTTAACAAAAAAGAATCCCGCGGCCACAGGTGAGACAGAGGGACGGATGTGACCTTTGGGTAGGCTATCAGAGATATAGTTTTTCATAGCAGTACGTTCCGGGCCAGAAAGATTGTACAAATGAGCTTTGGGCAATTTAGAACCAGGAATAAGATTAATTGCACAATCATAAGGACGGTGGGGTGGCAAAACCTCAGCCTCTTTTTCGGAGAACACGTCCCCAAAGTCCTTCAGGTACTCCGGAATACCCTCCGGACTAATGGCAGACACAAAAACAGCAGAAAGACAACCATTGGAACAATTAGGACCCCATTATACCCGCAAAGTCTAAGGCATTTTCAAATGCATGAACAGGCCATCTCCTTGTGCATGTTCGTGTGGTACTTGGGAAAAGTTGCTCATCCACCGTTATGTATGGGCCAGGTTTGTAACACGCAATACAATTTTCAATAAACCTGTCCCACACAGTAGAAAATAGAGCAAACTTGTCCGTTTGCAGTCTTTCCGATCGAGTAGATTTCTCATCAAATCTGAGAAACCTCATAATTTCAACAAAGCGGTCCCTAGACATTGTCGCTTTGCAAAACGGTATTCCCAGTCATTACACCAAATACTGCTAATCGAGTGACGGTTCGTGCCAGATATTCCATGAGCATAGAATATCGCAATGAATGCATCTAGCTCCTCATCAGATAGAGTAAACTGTAAATTATTGTTCCTGCATGCTTCTGCAAGCGTACAGTTCTTTATATGTGTCAATATATATGAATCAAAAAATAAACGCCATGCGCTCAAAGGACTATGGATAATGATATTTCTTCTGGCGTATCCTGTAGGGCCAGGTGCTTCTCGAAGAATATTTTGGCTGTCACGCCTACCAGGCAAGTGTTCTCCAATTTCAACAGGTTTCCATTGAATACCATCCGCTGAAACTAGTATTCCTTCAGATTCGCCTTCTCTGGTGTTTGTTGTTGCATTACCTTCGCCGCCATCGTTATCTGTTGTTCTTTCATTTCTGGACGTTTTGCTGATTTTTTCTGTCCACGACCAGGAGGATGGTCACGAGGCAACATAACTGCATGAGCCCGATCCCCAGTTGATGTGCTTGGAATATCTGGAAAAAAGTTGATGAATATTTAGAATTTTTGTTTTGTAAGGGTCCGTGCACACTGGCTGGATTAGCGGCGGAATATCTGACCGGATATTCTCACCACAATCCGGCCCGTACCTGCCCGCTCAGGTACAGAGCGGAGTTTCATACATGAACCTCCGCTCCGAACCCCGGGCTGGAGCCGCTGTCTGGGACGGAGCCGTGCTCGCGCGTAAGCAAGCGCTGCTCTGTCCTTGACAGCGGCTCCAGCCGTTGTTCGGAGCGGAGCTTCAGGCATGAGCGGGCAGGTACGGCCTGTATTGCGGCAAGAATATCCAGATGGCTATTCAGCCAGAATTCTGCTAGTGTGCACAGGCCCTAACTCAGTGTGTGGAAGAACAAATAAATACACATAACTACTTACCGTCTGGATTTGTTCCTTCTGAGTCTTCAGATTCACTTGATATGTTCTGAGGAATGAAATCTTCATCACTGTCAGAATCAAATACATATTCCTGCAATTCGGATTCCGATTCATCCTCCGGTATGGATTGCAAAGTAGCCAGAATATCCTGAGGCTTTATCAAACGTCTTCTCTCCATATTCCTCACAAATTCCATAATTCTATATAGTTCCCTGCTGAAAAATAGAAATGAATTGAAAACTAAAAGAAATAATAACTGTTCTGCCACCTTCAAAAGTAGGTGGGCTGAATCAGTTGACAGACAGCTAAACTATTTCATAACAATTCATACCTGTATGAGTCTTCAGAGCTCGTATGTCTGCGTCTGTTCTCTTTGTCTCTTCAGCTGAACTGAAAGTAAAGTTACTATCCAGAATACTGTCTCCTGCTAGGACCTTAGAAAAACACCACCCTTCATTAGCATAAGATAAGAGCCTAGAGTAAACAAGCTATTTTGTTCAGCATTACACAGTAATACAAGCAGGTAAAACACAAGGAAAATGTGAAAAGTTGACATGTAAATTGAACTACATCTATATGAACATCAGGGTAAATAAGACAGAGTGAAAAAATTATGCACAAAACTTTATAGCAACATTTAGTGACAAAAGGACCTCAAAATATAGTAGGGAGTCAAAATGACTCCCTTCAGTAGTTCTTGGTAAATTTTGAAAAAAACGCGCAAATTTTTCACCAAAATTATTTATTCTCACAAAATCTTTTTTCACATCATATTTGAGGAAAAGTCACCGAGTTTCAAGCCGGAATTCTGAAAAATGTAGTCACAGAAGAGAAATAAAAAACTAAAGGAGTCAAAATGACTCCATCAGTAGTTAATCCTAATCAGTAAACAGACACTTTTTTGGCATAAATTGTAATAAGAGGAAGAAGATTTTAAGCTATAGATTATTCTTATATCTTGACCTCCACATACTCTCTGACTCCCTGGACTAGGTTTCATGTTCATGTCTTGATCTTGACACATCTACAGCAGGGTTCGCATTAAAAGCATTGTTCACTTCTGGTACTCCTAAATATAGTTTTCATATAGATGTACAAAAACATAGTTATCTTGTAAAACCATGGGACCTGGAGGTCGCAGGCAGACAACACACAAAAAAGCACATATGGAGAAAGGACTTGGAGCACTGAAGGCCGCAGGCAGATGGGATAATGGAAAATCCAATACAATGCATGTAGAAGCAGGGAAGGAGCAGGTAGTGGTGCACAGAAAAACAAACAGAACTAAGAGTATTAATACAAAGACACAGGAGCACATTAGGCTGTGTGTGAAATGTAGTGTGGAGCCATAGGGGAAAGTGATGAAGCCCTGCTGAGCCAAGGGAGCAGTGCAACATATGTACAACTATGGATAGCAGTAATGTGGTAGCACTTTAGCTGGTGCTGATATGAGGACACTAGCTAGCGGAGATAGTGTATTGTTGTATTCACTTTTGCTGTGTGTACTTCTGCATCAATATGTATATGTTCATGTCTGCGAACCCTGTAAACAAGATATTTTGTATGCTAACAGTCCTGGCCAATATGGATATAAATATACAGTACTATACTGTATCTGACAGCATATTAAAGCTTTAAAACAAGGATAAATGAACACAGCATAGATTTAATGAAAATTTTACATGTGGATTTGCTTGAGTAAAAAATGTAGAGTACTGTAGTTCTAGCTGAGTTAATGAGATTATAAAACATCTCATCTACAAATTGTGTACATTTTCAGGGCTTAAATTGACCTGCTGGAAGGAATGTAATATTTGTAGCATGTCGTTTCTTTGGGCAGAACTTATTGTGGACAATTTTCAATGCAGTCAGTTAAATTTTCAGCAAAATGTGCATCAAAATCCTCCAAGTGCGTCAAATATACTGCTGAAAAGCCACCTAAAGTCCACATCATGTGTATTTACCCTAATGTAAGGTGTATTTCAGCTGGCACTTTAATGAGGGGTTCTTAAAAGCATGTGGCTTTTGTAGCTACCTTCATTTAATGTCTAATGAAAAGAACAAACATGCAGTTAAGCTATTGATAAGTTATATTCACTTTTGTTGCAGAAAAGTAAGAATGGGTTTGATAGAACCCTAACCCTAACTCCATTAAATGGAATATAGCTGGCCAAAATTTGCCATGTATGAATTCACCATTATACAGATTGTGTATGCCACCAGTTTCCCTTGCTCTTCGAATGTACATACCACAATCTATAATAATAACACTTGTAGTATTTGTGAATTAAATTACTCTACAGCTCTGCACAGAAGTGATCCCATTTCTGAGCGATGATACGAAAATCCTACATTACAATTTTGTCAGAGGTTTCATTTGCTAGCTGTCAATACACGTGGTGCTAATTAGATGGTGGTACATTCATTCTAATTAGAATGTGCTGCACAGAATTGGCCTACTGCCACGGGAATGGATTGCCAACGTTGTACTACTTCAGCTTTGCATTCTGCCAAATTAACACTCCTACCTTATGTACTGCACTGTCTAAGTCTCCCTTTAATTCCTAGGAAATCAGTTGTATGCTGTAAAGTAGAGAACGCATTATGTGCTTATACATGATTTTCAGAATGTTTCTTTTTATAGAGGAAGATTTGATGCATTGAATGTAAACAATGTGAGTCATGTTCAAACACAGTTTAATGTATAACGGGAAGACACATTGATTATTCTTATATGAAATAGAAAGAAACAATATTTTCTTCATAATATAACTCTTTACATTTATCTATATCACAATGGCTTCATTCACAAATCTTTCGATGTCTAACATGTATGGGTCTTTTAGAAAACTGTGCTTGTATTAGAAGATTGTTTTATCAATTTACATACATAGGGTCATAATGTTAATATTTTATATAATTAAATATATAGTTATATAGTTACAATATTCCATATTATGTATACCATATTCACATGTATATATTCAACATCTTTGGTGATGAAAATCATTTAAACACTTTGCAAAAACTAAAATTGTTAGGTCATCAACATATTATTTGGATTTTTTGAGGGAATATGTCATTAGAAAATGACCTAATGTTTACATAACTGTTCATTTTGTATGTTACATATTCAAAAAATCCTCAGCAAAAATCACAGAGCATGACTATAGCATATTCCTAGAGAAGACTCTGCACTTCCGATCATGCGCAGTGCGCCTCTATGACGGCAGGACGCATACACCCAGCTTCAGAAGATCAATGATAAGAGGCAAAGAAGCCAAGCAAGGTAAGTATAGCGCTTGTGATGACACCAGCGCTTGTAAGTTATGTTATCACACCTACATGGGTGTGATAACATGTTAAGTGGGCTAACTAGTCTGGGGACTCTAACACCCCCTGGACTAGTCAAAGGCCTCATTTACATATCATAAATGGACTTTAGAAATCCTTTTTCTAAAGATCTGTTTATGTGTGATGTAATACAGGGACATTTAGGCAGGGGATTTAACTATGAAGACACAACTGCTAGTTGTTCTGGGGGCACGAGGGACCTGACAGGTTCCCTTAATTCCATGTGTCCACAGTTTTAACTGTGCCCTAAACATATCCAATTTTAGGTAGGCATAGCACGTCACCTTACTAATCTAACATTTCTCAGTCTTTCCTTCCACATGTTTTATCTGAATACTGTCCTTTCTGGACATATATAGATACTGGTTGGTGACAAATTCATACAAATTTACATGCATAGCATTATTAATTATAAAAGATGGCTGGAGCATTCAGTACCAGCAGTTTTTAATTTTTTTGCTGCCTCAATTTCCACATAGATTGTAAACTTGTGAGCATGGCTGTTAATAATAACAATAATCTGTATTGATATAGGGCCAACATATTTTGCAAAGCTTTTCAATTCAACAGTTCATACACAACAGTCATAAGGAACAAAGTTCTAGATAATACAATAATTATAGCAAAAATAGTGACAACCCTGCTCTTTAGAGCTTACAATCTACAATGTGGGGGCAGGTGACACAAAATACAGGTGCTTATATACAATGATGGTCCAGCCATCTTGAGGAAATGGAGAGTAGATAAAGGCTGCACAAGCTACTCACCAGTCCATATTTGTGCTTTTGGGTGCAGTGGAGTTTGCTGGAGAGTTATGTTCAGAGAAATAGTGAATGGGCTATATATAAAAAGGAATTTGATTAGGGAATGTGATAGGCCACCCTAAACAGATGTTTTTTTAGGGAGCGCCTAAAACTGTGTAAGTTGTGGTTAGTCCTAATTCTTTGGGGTAGAAAATACCAAAGAATTGGTGCAGCTCAGGAGAAGTCTTGGAGTCGGAGTGGGAGGTATGGATTAGTTTGGATGTTAGTCGAAGGTCGTGTGCGAAGCGTAATGAGCAGGTAGGCTGATAAACAAAAATGAGGGAGGAGATGTACTATGGAGAGCTTTGTGGGGGAGAAGAAGTAGTTTAAATTTGATCATGTAATGTATGGGCAGCCAGTGCAATGGCCAAAACCACACAGCTATTTAACATGACAGATTCCACTCAAAACAGACCTTGCCATGGTCGACCAAAGAAGTTGTGTGCACAAGCTCAGCGTAATATCTAGAGGTTGTCTTTTCAAACAGACATATGAGTGCTGCCAGCATTGCTGCAGAAGTTAAAGCAGTGGGGTGTCAGTGCTCAGCCCATACGCCACACACTGTATATAATTGGTCTGCATTGCTGTTGTCTCAGAAGGAAACCTCATCTAAAGATGATGCGCAAGAAAAGCTGCAAACAATATGCTGAAAACAAGTAAACTAAGGTCATGAATTACTGGAACCACACCCTATGGGCTGATGAGACCAAGATAAACTTATTTGGTTCAGATGGTGTCAAGCGAGTGTGGTGGCAACCAGGTGAGGACTATAAAGACAATTGTGTCTTGCCTACAGTCAAGCATGTTTTTGGGCTATGTGAGTGCTTCCAGCTTTGGAGAGCTACAGTTCATTGAAGGAACCATGAATGCCAACATGTACTGTAACATACTGAGGCAGAGCATGATCTCTTCCCTTACGAAACTGGGCTGCAGGACAGCATTCCAACATAATAACAACCCCAAACACACCTCCAAGACAACCAGTGCCTTTCCAAAGAAGCTGAGGGTAAAGGTGCTTGCCTCGTCAAGCATGTCTCCATACCTAAACCCTATTAAGCATTTGTTTGGCATCCTCAAAAGGAAGTTGGAGGAGTGCAAGGTCTCTAACATTCACCAGCTCTGTGATGTGGTCATGATGGAGTGCAAGAGAACTCCTTTGGCAACCCGTGATGCTCTAGTGAATTCCACGCCTAATAGAATTAAGGCAATTTTTGAAAATAATTGTGGCCACACAAAATATACAACATAAAAACTTTGGGCACAGTTTGGTCACGTTCAATTAGGGGCGTACTCACTTTTGTTACCAGCGGTTTAGACATTAATACCTGTGTGTTGAGTTATTTAGAGTGCATACCAAATTTACACTGTTATACTAGCTGTACACTGACTACTTTACATTGATAAAAGTGTCATACTTTCAGTGTTGTACCATGAAAAGTTATAATAAAATATTTAGTAAAATGTGAGGGATGTTGTCATGACACAGCTGTCAGGTCACCCAGGAGCAGGGGCTCCTTCACTGTCCCTAACACTTGGGGGCGCCCTAGCTCGCCCTACTCCCAGGGATACTTCTGAAGGTGAAGATGCCGGGGCCTCCACCCTTGCCTTATATCCTGAGTTAGCCCTCCGTCTGTTCTTTGCCCCCAACCAGGGAAGAGAAGCACTACTGTGCACCATAGTACACCAACTCGACAAGCAAGTCAACACAAGCAAGGGTTAAAAGAAAACTCCAGGCATACAAAATATTCACTCACATATAACAGAGGAATGCGCAGGGGGCATGGAGGTAGGGTAATAAACCAAAATAGACAAGGATATTTAATGTCACGGACTGACCTGGTTGGAGTAGTGATATTGCAACCACTAGGGGCAGCACCGGGCAGGTAGCGTAGTCTGAAATAGCCAAGGAGTCGATACACAGGAACAGCAATGTAGTTTGAAGGAATAAGGAGAAATCGTAGTCACGGAAGTCAGGGGCCGTTTACCAGGAGCAGCAGTGTCATTTGAAGGAATAAGCAGGAATCGTAGTCAAGGAAGCCAGGGGTTGTTTACCAGGAGCAGCAATGTCGTTTGAAAGAATAGCAGGTGGAAGGAACTTGACTAAAAGGTAGGTAGCTCAATAATCACGCAAGGAACTGAGAGCAAGCCAGGTTTAAATAAGGTGTGCAATCAGAATGAGTCAATCAGGAACTCAGGATGGTAGCCAACAGGCAACTCAGGGAGGAGACATTAGCAACAACATAGGTTCAAGTATTTGGATAAGCACAGCACTGTCCAGCGAGCTGAATAGCTCAGAAGGAAGAGCAGCCGACTGGCGCACAGGAGCTGCTAGGTTTGAAACCTGACAGTACTCCCCAACTTTCAGAATTCTAGAGTTGAGCGAAACAGGTCATTCATTTTTCAAAAATCGCCGATTTTCGCCAAAGTCGTGTTTCATGAAACGAAACCCGACCATGGAGTGAGTTCGGTCACGTGTTCGGCGACCATTTTGCTGGAGTCGGTTTTCCCCTACACTTTAATCGCCTTTTCTCGGCCAATGAGCAAGGACGCAGGCTGTGGGCAACAGGATGACATAGCCAGCGGCCAGCACCATCTTAGAGAAGGGCATTGCAGTGATTGGCTGGCTTTCAGTGGCGTCACAGTGCATATAAAATCCCTCAGCGCCGACCGCCATAAAATGCTCAGAAAAAAAGGGAACATTAAAATACCATATCTTAGGTATCACTGAATTAAATATTCCAGTTGCAAATCTTTATTCATTACATAGTGGAATGCTGTGGGAACAATAAAACATAAAAATGATCAATGCAAACCAACATTAATATCCCATGGAGATCTGTATTTGGAATGATACTCTTAATCAAAGGGGAAAATTAAAGCCTAATCCAACTTCAGTGGAAATGGCTCAAGACAAGGAAATGATGCTAGCAGTGTGTGTGGCCTCCACGGGCGTGTATGACCTTCCTATAACACCTGGGCAATTCTCCTGATGAGGCGGAGGATGTTCTTCTGAGGGATCTCTTCCCAGACCTAGATTAAAGCATCAGTCAACTCCTGGACAGTCTGTGGTGCAATTTTGCATAGGATGGAACAAGACATGGTGTCCCAGATGTGCTCAATTGGATTCAGGTCTGGGGAATGGGAAAGCCAGTCCATAGCATCAATGCTTTCATCATGCAGGAACTGCTGACACACTTCAGCAACATGAGGCCTAGCATTGTCATGCATCAGAGGGAACCCAAGTCCCTTTCCACCTGCATATGGTCTCACTACGGGTTTGAGAATCTCATCCCGGTACCTAATGGCAGTCAGGGTACCTCTGGCTAGCACATGGAGGGCTGTGCGGCCTTCCAAAGAAATGCCTCCCCACACCAATACTGACCCACTGCCAAACCCATCATGCTGGAGGATGCTGCAGGCAGCAGAACGTTGTCCACAGCATCTACAGACTCTGTCATGTCTGCCACATGTGCTCAGTGTGAACCTGCTCTCATCCGTGAAGAGAACAGGGTGCCAATGTCAAATCTGCCAATCTTGGTGTTCTCTGACAAATGCCAATTGCCCTGCACGGTGTTGGGCTGTAAGCACAACACCCACTTGTAGACGTCGGGCGCTCATACCACCATCATGGAGTCTGTTTCTGACAGTTTGAGCAGACACATGGATGTTAGTGGCCTGCTGGAGGTCATTTTGCAGAGCTCTGGTACTGCTCCTCCTGTTCCTCCTTGCACAAAGGAGGGGGTAGCGGTCATGGTGCTCGGTTATTGCCCTCCTACAGCCCCTTCCATGTCTCCTGGTGTTCTGGCCTCTCTCCTGGTATCTTTTCCATGCTCTGTACACTGCACTGATAGACACAGCTACCCTTATTGCCACAGCTCGCATTGATGTGCCTTCCTGGATGAGCTGCACTACCTGAGCAACTTCTGTTGGTTGTAGACACCACCTCATGCTACTGTACAGTACTTCTAGGGGTGAGAGCAATGATGAAATGCAAAAGTGACCAAAACAGCCAAAAAAGATGAGAATTTAGAAATGGTCTGTGGTCACCCCCTGCAGAACCAATCCTTAATAGGGGGTGTCTTGCTAATTGCCGATCATTTGTACCTGTTGTCTGTTCCATTTGCACAACAGCAGGAGAAGTTGATTCACAATTGGTATTGCTTTGTTACTGGAGAGGTAGATTTCACAGAAGTGTGATTGACTTGGAGTTACATTGTGTTGTGTTAGTGTTACCTTTATTTTTTGCACAGTGTACTCTCTGGGTTATGAAAACCTTTGATCTCATCTGTTTATAGCTTTTAGAAATTACAGTCATTTGCTTTAATATTGTTATTGATTTCAGGTTGATTCAAACTGAAAATAGCAATCACATAACATATTAGATCTCTTTTATCTATATATATAGACTTTTTTCATAATTTTGCTTTATAATTGTCGATTCATGTTTTCTGTAACTCCACCCTACTGGTGACTGGCAACATATTATTATTATTATTATTTATTTCTATAGCACCATTGATTCCATGGTGCTGTACATGAGAAGGGGTTACATACAGATTACAGATATCACTTACAGTAAACTAACAATGACAGACTCATACAGAGGGGAGAGGACCCTGCCCTTTCGGGCTTACATTCTACAGGATTGTGAGGCAGGAGACAGTAGGTCGGGGGTACATATTGCTCCGACACCGTGTCTTAACTTATCGTATCACACATACCCCATTGGCGGCCTGGAGCAGGTCTGTGGTATCTGAACAAAATATGTGTTAACCCATGTTGTGCTTTGTAAGGAGATCTCCAACTTAATTTTCCTCCCCCGTCAATCTGAGAGCTGGCAACATATTGCTCCGACACCGTGTCTTAACTTATTGTATCACACATACCCCATTGGCGGCCTGGAGCAGGTCTGTGGTATCTGAACAAAATATATGTTAACCCATGTTGTGCTTTGTAAGGAGATCTCCAACTTAATTTTCCTCCCCCGTCAATCTGAGAGCTGGCAACATATTGCTCCGACACGTGTCTTACTATGTTCACAATACCATGGCTGGAAGTCTGTGTATTGACAAAAAAGTACATGTCTTTGTAAGAACTCACTTAATTTTCTCCGTCAATCTGAGCTGGCAATATGCTCGACACGTGTCTACTATTATCAACTACCCCATTGGCGGCCTGGAGCAGGTCTGTGGTATCTGAACAAAATATATGTTAACCCATGTTGTGCTTTGTAAGGAGATCTCCAACTTAATTTTCCTCCCCCGTCAATCTGAGAGCTGGCAACATATTGCTCCGACACCGTGTCTTAACTTATTGTATCACACATACCCCATTGGCGGCCTGGAGCAGGTCTGTGGTATCTGAACAAAATATATGTTAACCCATGTTGTGCTTTGTAAGGAGATCTCCAACTTAATTTTCCTCCTCCGTCAATCTGAGAGCTTTATAGCAATGCACAGTGACTTACTGTGCCCAAGAGGAAAACAAATAAACATTGAGGAGGATAAAGCTGGTATATCTATCTATCTATATATATATATATATATATATATATATATATACACAGTGGATACGGAAAAGTATTCAGACTCCTTTAAATTTTTCACTCTTTGTTTCATTGCAGTCATTTGTTAAATTCAAAAAGTTTCATTTTTTTTCTTATTAATTTACACTATACACCCCATCTTGACTGAAAAAAAACAGAAATGTAGAAATTTTATGGACATAAGTATTCAGACCTTTTGCTAAGACACATATTTAAGTCACATGCTGTCTATTTCCTTGTGATCCTCCTTGAGATGGTTCTACTACTTCATTGGAGTCCAGCTGTGTTTAATTAAACTGATAGCACTTGATTTGTAAAGGAACACACCTGTCTATATAAGATCTCACAGCTCACAGTACATGTCAGACCAAATGAGAATCATGAGGTCAAAAGAATTGGCCAAGGAGCTCAGAGACAGAATTGTGGCAAGGCACACATCTGGCCAAGGTTACAAAAGAATTTCTGCAGTACTCAAGGTTCCTAAGAGCACAGTTGCCTCCATAATCCTTAAAAGGAAGAAGTCTTCCTAGACCAGAAGTCTTCCTAGAACTGGCCGTCCAGCCAAACTAAACAATCGTGAGAGTAGAGACTTGGTGAGAGAGGTAATGAACCCCAAATCACTGTGGCTAGCTCCACAGATGCAGTAAGGACACGTGAGAAAGTTCCACAAGGTTAACTATCACTGCAACCCTCCACCAGTCAAGCCTTTATGGCAGAGTGGCCCAATGGTAGCCTCTCCTCAGTTCAAGACATATGAAAGCCCGCATAGAGTTTGCTAAAAGACACATGAAGGACTCCCAGACAATGAGAAATAAGATTCCTTGGTCTGATGAGACAAAGATAGAACTTTTGGGTAATTATTCAAAATGGTATGTGTGGAGAAAACCAGGCACTGCTCATCACCTGCCCAATGCAATCCCAACAGTGAAACATGGTGGTGGCAGCATCATGCTATGGGGTGTTTTTCAGCTGCAGGGACAGGATGACTAGTTGCAATTGAAGTAAAAATGAATGCGGCCAAGTACAGAGATTTCCTGGATGAAAAACTCTACCAGAGAGCTCTGGACCCCAGACTTGGCTGTAGGTTCACCTTCAAACAAGACAATGACCCTAAGCACACAGCTAAAATAACAAAGTAATGGCTTCAGAACAACTCTGTGACCATTCTTGACTGGCCCAGCCAAAGCCCTGACCTAAACCCAACTAAGTATCTCAGAAGAGACCTGACAATGGCTGTCCACCAATGTTCACCATCCAACCTGACAGAACTGGAGAGGATCTGCAAGGAAGAATAGCAGAGGATCCCCAAATCCAATGTGTGAAAAACTTGATGCATCATTCCCAAGAAGACTCATAACTGTACTAGCTCAAAAGGGTGCTTCTACTCAACACTGAGCAAAGGGTCTGAATACTTATGACCATGTGATATTTCAGTTTTTCTTTTTTTAATAAATTTGCAAATATTTCAACATTTCTGGGGGTTTTCAACAAGTTGGAGTGCAGAGTGTACAATAATGAGAAAAAAATGAACTTTTTTGAATTTACCATATGGCTGCAATGAAACAAAGAGTGAAAAATTTCAAGGGGTCTGAATACTTTCCGTACCCACTGTATATATATATATATGTATAAATACACATATATCTAATATATACTTACCGTATATACTCGTGTATAAGCCGACCCGTGTATAAGCCGACCCCCCTAATTTTGCCACAAAAAACTGGGAAAAATTATTGACTCATGTATAAGCCGGGTGTATAAACTGCCCTCCTGCTCTGTGCTGCCCCCGTCCTGCTCCTTGCTCCCCATCCAGCTCTGTGCTCCCCCATTCTCCTCTGTACTCCCCCCTCCTGCTCTGTCCTCCGCTGTGCTCCCCCATTCCTTCTCCCCCCTCCTGTGCCCCCCTCCTGCTCCGTGCTCCTCTGTGCCCTCCATCCTCCCCCGTCCTGCTCCGTGCTCATTGTCCTCCTCCATGCTTCCCCGTCCACCGATCTCCCCCCCTCCTGCTCCATGCTTCCCCATCCTGCTCCAGCTTCCCCGTCCACCGATCTCCCCCTCCTCCTGCTCCATGCTTCCCCCGTCCTGCTCCAGCTTCCCCCGTCCACTGATTCCCCCCCTCCTGCTCCAGCTTCCCCCGTCCTGCTCCAGCTTCCCCGTCCACCGATCTCCCCCCCTCCTGCTCCATGCTTCCCCCGTCCTGCTCCAGCTTCCCCGTCCACCGATCTCCCCCCTCCTGCTCCATGCTTCCCCCGTCCTGCTCCAGCTTCCCCTTCCACCGATCTCCCCCCCTCCTGCTCCATGCTTCCCCCGTCCTGCTCCAGCTTCCCCCGTCCACCGATCTCCCCCCCTCCTGCTCCATGCTTCCCCCGTCCTGCTCCAGCTTCCCCCGTCCACCGATCTCCCCCCCTCCTGCTCCATGCTTCCCCCGTCCTGCTCCAGCTTCCCCGTCCACCAATCTCCCCCCCCTCCTGCTCCATGCTTCCCCCGTCCTGCTCCAGCTTCCCCCGTCCACCGATCTCCCCCCTCCTGCTCCAGCTTCCCCCGTCCTCCTCTATGCTTCCCCCGTCCACCGTTCTCCCCCCTGTCCTGTTCCGTGCTCCTTGTCCTCTCCTCCATCATACTCACCCCTCCCCGTGCCATCGCTGAGCGTCCCTGCAATCTTGCATTCTCCCCGTCTTCTTGCAGCTCTCCAGCGCTGAGCGGTGATGTAATACCGCTCATTAAGGCCATGAATATGGAGGCCACGCCCATGGGAGTGGCGTCGCGTCCATATTACATGACCTTAATGAGCGGGTATTACATCACCGCTCAGTGCTGGAGAGCTGCAAGAAGACTGGGAGAATGCAGGATTGCAGGGACCCTCAGCGATGGCACGGGGAGGGGTGAGTATGATCCCAGCCACCGGCTCCTGCCGCGGCATCCCCTCCCCGCTGGTTTCTGCCCTATGACTCGTGTATAAGCCGAGGGGGCATTTTCAGCACGAAAAAAGGTGCTGAAAATCTCGGCTTATACACGAGTATATACGGTACCTTGTAATGTCTCCACATCCTGTTCCGTCCAGATGTCTGCGGATCACAGAATTCCAAGCGGCAGAAGTTCACCGACCGCCATATTGGGACACCCAAATGATGGGTGTCTCAATATTGAAACTGCTGGTGATACCAGCCTCTTGCACGGTATCACCAGCGGAACACCGTCGCACCACGCACACACACACACATACTGTATACACCGTACCAACCACACACACACAAACACACACTGTATATACCGTACCCACCACACCCACACACACTGTACACACCGTACGCACCACACCCACACTGTACACGCCATACACACCACACACACTGTATATGCCGTACGCACTACACACATACACACTATAAGCCGTATGCATCACACACACTGTATACGCCGTACACACCACACACACACTGTATATGCTGTACATACGACACACACACACTGTTTGCGCTGAACACAACACACACACACACTGTATACACCGTACGCACCAAACACACACACTGTGTATGCCGTATGCACCGCACACACACTGTTTACGCCGTACGCATCATAAACACACACACTGTATATGCCGTACGCAACACACACACTGTATATGCCATACGCACCACACACACACTGTATACGCTGTACACACCACACACACACTGTATACGCCGTACACACTACACACACACACTGTATATGCAGTATGCCCCACACACACTGTATACGCTGTAAGCACCACACACACTGTATATGCCGTACGCACCACCACACACACACACACAGTCTGTATACGCCGTACGCACCACACACACACAAACTCTGTATATGCCATACGCACACAATAGGTAGCCTATTGTGCGGTGCTACCAGCGGAACACTGTCGCGAACAAGCCGCCGCCGGGATCAGCCGAATGATAAATCAAAAATCTATGAAAGTGAACAAATGAAAAAGTCAGACATTGCTTTTCAACCATGCTTCTACTGAATGTTCAAAAAAATAAAAGTCATGAAATAGGCCTGGACAGAAATGATGGTACCCTTAACTTAATATTTTGTTGCACAACCTTTTGAGGCAATCACTGCAATCAAACAATTCCTTTAACTGTCAATGAGACTTCTGCACCTCTCGACAGGTATTTTGGCCTTCTCCTCAAGAGCAAACTGCTCCAGTTGTCTCGTGTTTGAAGGTTGCCTTTTCCAGATGGCATGTTTCATCTCTTTGCAAAGATGCTCAATAAGATTTAGGTCAGGGCTCAAAGAAGGCCACTTCAGAATAGTCCAATGTTTTCCTCTTAGCCTTTCTTGGGTGTTTTTAGCTGTGTGTTTCGGGTCATTATCCTGTTGCAAGTCCCATGACCTGACTGACACCAAACTTTTTGACACTGGGAAGCACAATTCTCTGTAGAATCCCTTGGTAGTCTTGAGATTTCATTATATCCTGCACAGATTCTAGACACCCTGTGCCAGATGCAGCAAAGCAGCTCCAGAACATAACAGAGCCTCCTCCATGTTTCACAGTAGGGGCAGTGTTCTTTTCTTGCTTTTCTTGATATGCTTAATTTTTCCGTTTGTGAACATAGAGCTGATGTGCCTTGCCAAAAAGCTCCATTTTTGTCTCATCTAGCCATAGGACATTCTCCCAGAAGCTTTGTGGCTTGTCAACATGTAGTTTGGCAAATTCCAGTCTGGCAATTTTATGATTTTTTTTCAACAATGGTGTCCTCCTTGATCGTCTCCCATGAAGTCCACTTAGGCTCATACAACGACAGATGGTGCGATCTGGCACTGATGTTCCTTGAGTTTGAAGTTCACCTTTAATCTGTTTAGAAGTTTTTCTAGGCTCTTTTGTTACCATTCGTATTAGCCGTCTCTTTGATTTGTCATCAATTTTCCTTCTGCGGCCACATACATGGAGGTTGGCTACAGTTCCATGGAGCTTAAATTTCTGAATAATATGTGGAACTGTAATCACAGGAACATCAAGCTCCTTGGAGATGGTCTTCTAACTTTTACCTTTAACATGTTTGTGTATAATTTTCTTTCTAATCTCCTGAGACAACTCTTTCCTTCACTTCCTCTGGTCCATGTTGAATGTGATACACACCATGTCAAACAGCACAGTGAGTATCTGTAGCCCTCTATACAGGCCCACTCACTGATTCCAAGATTGTAGACACCTGTGATGCTAGAGGATACTCCTTGATTTAACATGTCTCTTTTGTCACATTATTTTCAGGGGCACCATCATTTCTGTCCAAGCCTATTTCATGAGTTTTATTTTTTAAAATATTTTGTGGAAGTATGGTTGAAAAGCAATGTGTGACTTTCATTTGTTCATTTTCATAAATATTTTATTGTTACTTTTGTCAGATTCAAGTCATTTCTGTGACCATTGTGGGTTTTTCTCTTATTACACGCACAAGGGGTACCAACAATTTTGACCACGTGTTTTGACCATATATATAAATATATTAGGTTTAATAATTATACATGATGCTATATCATGAATTCCAATTCACTTCTTAATAAGGTTTGTATTTGAATGTCTGCATATATTTGGCAATCTGTATTGCATTAAATACCTTGGATTTGTGTCCCTTTTTCCTTTTTTCCAGCACCCTTCTATTTTAAACTTTTTATAATAAATTACATTAATAAAATATTTTGATTTTATAAACAAATAATGGCACCTCATTATTACCATGATGAAATTCACAAATGGGTAATTTGTTTGTTGCAAATATTGATTTCTCTGAAGTGTGACCCATGTATTTTGCACACTGGCATATTAATGGGACAAATTTGATTTAACTGGTGGTACAACTCTTGTCAGTTGATACGTCTCGAAAAGCTGTATGTCTTCGGTCTTCAGCTTGTACTGACATGTGTCAACAACTGGCTGCAGTTTGAATTATATCAAGGACGCAACTTAATCTCTTTCTTGAAAAACCCCAAAAGAGATTGTTTTATTATGCAGAATCTGGTGGGCCCGCTAGCTGCAGCATCCCACTTTATGACTGCTATGCCTTATGTTTAACAAGGTTTAACAATGATAAATTTAAGGTTATACACATGGGAAGAAGGAATCAATATCACCATTACACACTGAACAGCAAACCACTGGGTAAATCTGACATGGAGAAGGACTTGGGGATCCTTGTTAAGGAAGGATGTAATGGAACTAGAGCGAGTATAAAGAAGGGCAACAAAATTAATAAAGGGTATAGGGGAACTACAATACCCAGAGAGATTAGCAAAATTAGGATTATTTAGTCTAGAAAAAAGACGACTGAGGGGTGATCTAATAACCATATATAAGTATATAAGAGGACAATAAAAATATCTCTCCGAGGATCTGTGTATACTAAGTAATATGACAGTCACAAGGGGGCATTCTCTGTGTCTGAAGGAGAGAAGGTTTTTCCACCAACATAGAAGAGGATTCTTTACTTTTAGGGCAGTGAGAATCTGGAATTCCTTGCCTGAGGAGGTGGTGATGGCGAACTCAGTTGAGGGTTCAAGAGAGGCCTGGATGTCTTCCTGGAGCTTAACAATATTGTATCTTACAGGTATTAGGTTCTTTAGAAGGACATAGATCTGGGGATTTATTCTGACAGAATGTAGGCTGAACTGGATGGACAAATGTCTTTTTTCAGTCCTTGCTAACTATGTTGTTAATTGTTAACTATGTTATGTGTTGTCCTCCTTCCTGCACGATGCCATTAGGTTAGTAACTTAGCTCCAGCTATTTTTGTTCTATGGTAAGTGTCCTAGTTAGGCCGGGATTATACACAACGATAAAAAATCGGACGGTATTATACGGCCGTAATACGCAGAAAAGTCCCCTGAAAAGTGATCCGTATGTCATCCGTTTGCAATGCGAGGATGCGATTTCGTCGCGTCAAAACATCCGTGTGTCATCCGTATGGCATCCGTACGGCGAGATTTTCTTGCCGGCTTGCAAAACCGACATATATTGGATACTAATGACAGTTTTTACATCACAATAGAAAGAATAGATATATACACATAGAATACATTATATATTATATATATATATATATATATATATTTATAGTTTATACACTTCTACACGTCTACTGAACTGAACTGATTAGCGTGGGAAACATTCAATTAAGCTTCCCAGCTAATCACTTCATCTCCTGTCAGCCAGGAGAGGAACTCATTCATTCAGGGGATTACAGCGAGGCTGCAACATTAGCTCTGGTCCCCGCTGTAAACCTATTAACCCTTTGTGTAGGATTTCAGCGTGGGACCTGACTGAGCGCTGGAGAGGTAAGAATAATGTTGTTTTATTATTTTTTTTTTTTATTACAGGAGAACAAGGGAATCAAAGGATTACCAGTACAATAAAAGATGGTCAAAAACTGTGTATTTATTTCATTAAAATTATTTTTAATTAATGTGTGTGTGTTTTTTTTTCACCATTTCATACAATAGGATTAATAATGGAGACTTGTCTAACTGACAAGTCTCCATTATTAACCTGGCTTATTGTCACCTTCAAATAGCAACGTGGCCTTAACCCATTATTAACCCATTAGCCACCACTACAGGGCAATGGGAACAGACGGCTAAGTGCCAGAAAAGGCGCATCTAATCATAGATGTGCCTTTTCTGGGGTGGCTGGGGGCAGATGTTATTAGCCAGGGGGGGCACAAAAAAAATGCACCCTCCCTTGACTGTTATTATCTGCCCCCACTCACTGGCTTTCCCTGTCTGGTGGAGAAAATACCGCGGGAGCCCACCCATTTTTTTTTAACGAACTTACACATTTAATTAATACCTACATTTATGAAATTTTGCACACATACACTAATGTAATTATTAGTGAAAACCATATATCAAACTACATGAAATGACATGGTTAACTGTATTTAAACCACGTGTCACTTCATGTCGGGTTCTGTAATTTCACAGAAGCTGGCAATTGAATTAGCGTCTATTATACTATGTAGAAGTGTATGAACTATACATATATATATACGCAAAAGGTGGCTACTTTGAAGAACCTAGAATATAAGACATATTTTCAGTTCTTTCACACTTTTTTGTTAGGTATATAATTCCACATGTGTTAATTCATAGTTTTGATGCCTTCAGTGTGAATATACAATTTTCATAGTCATGAAAATACAGAAAAATCTTTGAATGAGAAGGTGTGTCCAAACTTTTGGTCTGTACTGTATATATATGTCACAATGACATGTGTATATATATATATATATATGTATTCTATGGGTATATATCTATTCTTTCTATTCTTTATTAAACCTGTCAGTGTGATTTTACAGTATAGCCGGGGATGAATTGCCGGCTTTTCTAAAGGACACCGATGCGTATTTATCGCAAGTCACACTGATGGTCCGTGTGTAATCCGATGTTTTCACGCACTTATTGACTTGCATTGGCGAGTCTCGGGTGTAATACGGTGCAAATCTCAGCATGCTGCGATTTCACTCGCACGTATAAAACGCACGAGAAAAAAATCGGATGATGGGAGCTGCCCCATAGATTAACATTGCGATTTTTATCGCATTGCACTCATCCGTATTTCTCGCTAGTGTGACCCCGGCCTTACACTTATACCCTGTTTTTCCATTTGGAATAGCACCTAATGTTAGTTCTTTCAGGCCACACTAAGTATGTCAATGAAATGTACAAAGATATAAAATCTAATGCTGATATACAGAATATGCCTTCCATTTTATGTTATTTATTAATGAAAATTTCCAACTTTATTGTCTCAGTCACGATGCGATCGTGTTTTTGCTGTGTACATATTTGTTATCACAATGCTCCAACGTGACTAAAATATACTATTTTTCCGCCTACAGATTTACATCTTTAAACTGCCGCCTACTCATTTGTAATGGAAATTGTGTGACTGTCTATAATTTTCCTGTTATCGCTACCACTGCTTACATTTCCAAATTGCTCAGGGTGATAATGAAAACTATTAATTTTAGGAAACACATGATTTATCAGTGCCATTGAAATCTAAAATTGTGAACTTCAAATGTCAATCATCTAGCATCCACTGTTATAGACAGATCTATTCTAAATGTCAGCTAATGCTCAGTGCTACCGTATGTCTATATTTTTTTTCTGATGGTCACAAGCAAAAGTATGAAGCGTTTATAAAAATTCAGAGAGAGGAGGATTTTTACAATATTTATATTGAAATAAATTAAGGAAACATGAAACAGTGGAGGCAAAATGTACAATTTATCAGACAATAATATAAAAAATGCTTATAAAATTGAGATATCATTCTGCTCCTTATTCACGTTTGATCCAATGCACAGCAGACCCCAATGGTGACCGTAGAGACTCATAATGATCCTTTAGCTTTACTACTGGGGACCGTAGTTATAAGTTATGCAGGTGCCTGTCACACAATTATAGACGGTCTGTCTGCCATGCTCAATTCAAAAAAACAATAAGCTTTCCCTTGTTAGAAAGGTAAGTTCTCTTTGGTGCATGCTGGGGATGAGCAAATTGGCACAAATTTGCATCTCAGTTTATTAAAAAAAAATCAGATTTGTCCAAATCTGATTATTTTGACAGTCGCATTGAACAGATTCTGTAATTTAAATTTTGAGTCCAATGGGGAAAGCAATGCTAATGTCTGTAGAGCACTGTGGAATTAATGATCTTATAAAAGTTAGAAAAATAATATTCATAATAATAAGCAAAATGGAGGCTCGCTGCAATTTAGCTGCATAATGGGACGAGAAAGGTTTAAGAATGAAACTCATGCAGCCATAACCTTTCCCACGTTGCAGCCATATTACAGTATGGTCGTCTTCTTTGTTCGTCAATAAACCATTTTCATTGTCTTTGATCGCATGCCATCTTTAGTTCTTCCTGAACTGATTAGGCCCCATGACATCAAGATATGTATTGTGACGTCAGTGGTGACTCATGCCATGACATATTACAGTATGATGAGGGCAAACGATGCCTGCGGTGGTTTCTGAAAATTGCTGGGATGAAGATGGTCCAATTTAGACCATACCAAAGGAGCAACCAGAGAAGGACTGCACAGCAAGAGAAGTGAGAGCCAGATGAGTATAATTTTTTTATTTTTGTTTATTATGCAAAGCAAATTTCTTGGACAAATATGAACATATCTGCACGTTTCAGTTATTGTGTAGGAGGAGAACCTGTAAGGCCTTGTTCACACATTCAATATTTGGTCAGTATATTCCTATATACTTATTTGTATCTAATTTTGTGAGCACCCAGTACCAGCAGGCTTGATTGCTCAGTCCAAAGTTTGGTTAAAGGACATGTTCACACATACAGGTTGAATGGTGCCGGCTTTCTCCTTGTTTTTGTTTCCACAATAATAAAATAGTTACAGAAAATGGTGACATTTCCAATTTTTTTATGAATTTCTGAATTTTTTTTCATTCCTTAAATAGAAAAAAAATACATGTTTGATATCACCATAATCTTCCTGACCTGGAGAATCATATTGCAAAGTCATCTTGCAACTCATTTAATTAATAAAAGTATAAGTTTTCATGGAAAACATAAAATTGTTTGGGTGACCCCAAACTTTTGAATGGTAGTGTATATCGAAGAAATTTTACCACTAACATGAAGTGCAATATGTCACGAAAAAAACAGTCTCAGAATCAGCGGGATCCATTAAAGCGCTCCAGAGTTATAACCTCATAAAGTGACAGTGGTCAGAATTGTAAAAATTGGCCCGGTCATTAAGCTGCAAATTGGCTCTGTCACTAAGGGGTTAAACGTCCCATCTCTGCTTATTCTGTCAGAGTTGAGCAAAAATTTTGTGAAAACCCCGAAAGTTGCTAAATGCTTGCTCAACCTCAGGTTGCACAAAAAAATTGTGACTTTTCAAAACTTTTCACTTCAGAATTTTGGCAAAAAAGCTTTGTTGAATTGGTCCTGTTGTGTTTTTTTAAAGGGAATCTGTCAGCAGGTTTTTGCTATGTAATCTGAAGATAGCAGGAGATAGAGACTGAAACACAGAATTCAAGGATGTGTCAATTGTCAAGTTCCTCGTATCATGTTCTCACATGCTTTCTGCATTTAATAGCCCTCTGTGTCTGTACTTATACACATACTGGTTGGTAAACGGTTCATGCAGCATTACATGAACACTAAAGGCACTGCCACACTTAGCGATCGCACTAGCGATCACGACAACGACTTAACCTGGTGAGATCACTAGTGCGATCGCTATGTGATCGCTAGTTAGATTCCAAACACAACTCATCAGCGATCTGTGATTCCAAACACATCTCATCAGCGATCTTTATAACGACCTCTGCGGTCATTGGGAAAACCTAGTCCCACATGCGATGCTGGTGAAGTCGTTCATAAAGGGTGTCACACTCAGCGATTCATACAAGAGAAAAAGGTAGCACACTGTAGTGCTATAGCTTGCAAACACGAAATATGAAAAATATGAAAAATGAATTGCATCATTACCTTAGAAATATGAAAAATTGAGAAGTCTTAGCGCATAAGATGGCCAAATTATGTGAGCCTGATAGCCACGTCAAGGCTCTTCTCGTATATCAGGTCCTAACTAATGCCTATCCTCGCTTAGAAAAGTCTGTCTGCATGGGAACGTATGAATCCTCTCTTCAGACTAAAATCTACATCTCTGTGGAGGGGTGATGAACCTGTTGTAATTAAAAAGCCTGTGACCACCAGGTGGAGTGCTCAGGCAGAAGGTAAATGAATACATATCAAAAAACTGACCGGCACATCCAAACATAGATTCAGTGTGAACAGGTGCTAAACCTAGAGTCACCAACTCATATACATACAAGAGAAAAAGGTAGCACACTGTAGCGCTATAGCTTGCAAACACGAAATATGAAAAATATGAAAAATGAATTGCATCATTACCTTAGAAATATGAAAAATTGAGAAGTCTTAGCGCATAAGATGGCCAAATTATGTGAGCCTGATAGCCACGTCAAGGCTCTTCTCGTATATCAGGTCCTAACTAATGCCTATCCTCGCTTAGAAAAGTCTGTCTGCATGGGAACCTATGAATCCTCTCTTCAGACTAAAATCTACATCTCTGTGGAGGGGTGATGAACCTGTTGTAATTAAAAAGCCTGTGACCACCAGGTGGAGTGCTCAGGCAGAAGGTAAATGAATACATATCAAAAAACTGACCGGCACATCCAAACATAGATTCAGTGTGAACAGGTGCTAAACTTAGAGTCACCAACTCATATACATACAAGAAGAAAAGGTAGCACACTGTAGCGCTATAGCTTGCAAACACGAAATATGAAAAATATGAAAAATGAATTGCATCATTACCTTAGAAATATGAAAAATTGAGAAGTCTTAGCGCATAAGATGGCCAAATTATGTGAGCCTGATAGCCACGTCAAGGCTCTTCTCGTATATCAGGTCCTAACTAATGCCTATCCTCGCTTAGAAAAGTCTGTCTGCATGGGAACCTATGAATCCTCTCTTCAGACTAAAATCTACATCTCTGTGGAGGGGTGATGAACCTGTTGTAATTTAAAAGCCTGTGACCACCAGGTGGAGTGCTCAGGCAGAAGGTAAATGAATACATATCAAAAAACTGACCGGCACATCCAAACATAGATTCAGTGTGAACAGGTGCTAAACCTAGAGTCACCAACTCATATACATACAAGAAGAAAAGGTAGCACACTGTAGCGCTATAGCTTGCAAACACGAAATATGAAAAATATGAAAAATGAATTGCATCATTACCTTAGAAATATGAAAAATTGAGAAGTCTTAGCGCATAAGATGGCCAAATTATGTGAGCCTGATAGCCACGTCAAGGCTCTTCTCGTATATCACGTCCTAACTAATGCCTATCCTCGCTTAGAAAAGTCTGTCTGCATGGGAACCTATGAATCCTCTCTTCAGACTAAAATCTACATCTCTGTGGAGGGGTGATGAACCTGTTGTAATTTAAAAGCCTGTGACCACCAGGTGGAGTGCTCAGGCAGAAGGTAAATGAATACATATCAAAAAACTGACCGGCACATCCAAACATAGATTCAGTGTGAACAGGTGCTAAACCTAGAGTCACCAACTCATATACATACAAGAAGAAAAGGTAGCACACTGTAGCGCTATAGCTTGCAAACACGAAATATGAAAAATATGAAAAATGAATTGCATCATTACCTTAGAAAATATGAAAAATTGAGAAGTCTTAGCGCATAAGATGGCCAAATTATGTGAGCCTGATAGCCACGTCAAGGCTCTTCTCGTATATCAGGTCCTAACTAATGCCTATCCTCGCTTAGAAAAGTCTGTCTGCATGGGAACCTATGAATCCTCTCTTCAGACTAAAATCTACATCTCTGTGGAGGGGTGATGAACCTGTTGTAATTAAAAAGCCTGTGACCACCAGGTGGAGTGCTCAGGCAGAAGGTAAATGAATACATATCAAAAAACTGACCGGCACATCCAAACATAGATTCAGTGTGAACAGTTGCTAAACCTAGAGTCACCAACTCATATACATACAAGAAGAAAAGGTAGCACACTGTAGCGCTATAGCTTGCAAACACGAAATATGAAAAATATGAAAAATGAATTGCATCATTACCTTAGAAATATGAAAAATTGAGAAGTCTTAGCGCATAAGATGGCCAAATTATGTGAGCCTGATAGCCACGTCAAGGCTCTTCTCGTATATCAGGTCCTAACTAATGCCTATCCTCGCTTAGAAAAGTCTGTCTGCATGGGAACGTATGAATCCTCTCTTCAGACTAAAATCTACATCTCTGTGGAGGGGTGATGAACCTGTTGTAATTAAAAAGCCTGTGACCACCAGGTGGAGTGCTCAGGCAGAAGGTAAATGAATACATATCAAAAAACTGACCGGCACATCCAAACATAGATTCAGTGTGAACAGGTGCTAAACCTAGAGTCACCAACTCATATACATACAAGAAGAAAAGGTAGCACACTGTAGCGCTATAGCTTGCAAACACGAAATATGAAAAATATGAAAAATGAATTGCATCATTACCTTAGAAATATGAAAAATTGAGAAGTCTTAGCGCATAAGATGGCCAAATTATGTGAGCCTGATAGCCACGTCAAGGCTCTTCTCGTATATCAGGTCCTAACTAATGCCTATCCTCGCTTAGAAAAGTCTGTCTTCATGGGAACCTATGAATCCTCTCTTCAGACTAAAATCTACATCTCTGTGGAGGGTGATGAACCTGTTGTAATTAAAAAGCCTGTGACCACCAGGTGGAGTGCTCAGGCAGAAGGTAAATGAATACATATCAAAAAACTGACCGGCACATCCAAACATAGATTCAGTGTGAACAGTTGCTAAACCTAGAGTCACCAACTCATATACATACAAGAAGAAAAGGTAGCACACTGTAGCGCTATAGCTTGCAAACACGAAATATGAAAAATATGAAAAATGAATTGCATCATTACCTTAGAAATATGAAAAATTGAGAAGTCTTAGCGCATAAGATGGCCAAATTATGTGAGCCTGATAGCCACGTCAAGGCTCTTCTCGTATATCAGGTCCTAACTAATGCCTATCCTCGCTTAGAAAAGTCTGTCTGCATGGGAACGTATGAATCCTCTCTTCAGACTAAAATCTACATCTCTGTGGAGGGGTGATGAACCTGTTGTAATTAAAAAGCCTGTGACCACCAGGTGGAGTGCTCAGGCAGAAGGTAAATGAATACATATCAAAAAACTGACCGGCACATCCAAACATAGATTCAGTGTGAACAGGTGCTAAACCTAGAGTCACCAACTCATATACATACAAGAAGAAAAGGTAGCACACTGTAGCGCTATAGCTTGCAAACACGAAATATGAAAAATATGAAAAATGAATTGCATCATTACCTTAGAAATATGAAAAATTGAGAAGTCTTAGCGCATAAGATGGCCAAATTATGTGAGCCTGATAGCCACGTCAAGGCTCTTCTCGTATATCAGGTCCTAACTAATGCCTATCCTCGCTTAGAAAAGTCTGTCTTCATGGGAACCTATGAATCCTCTCTTCAGACTAAAATCTACATCTCTGTGGAGGGTGATGAACCTGTTGTAATTAAAAAGCCTGTGACCACCAGGTGGAGTGCTCAGGCAGAAGGTAAATGAATACATATCAAAAAACTGACCGGCACATCCAAACATAGATTCAGTGTGAACAGTTGCTAAACCTAGAGTCACCAACTCATATACATACAAGAAGAAAAGGTAGCACACTGTAGCGCTATAGCTTGCAAACACGAAATATGAAAAATATGAAAAATGAATTGCATCATTACCTTAGAAATATGAAAAATTGAGAAGTCTTAGCGCATAAGATGGCCAAATTATGTGAGCCTGATAGCCACGTCAAGGCTCTTCTCGTATATCAGGTCCTAACTAATGCCTATCCTCGCTTAGAAAAGTCTGTCTGCATGGGAACGTATGAATCCTCTCTTCAGACTAAAATCTACATCTCTGTGGAGGGGTGATGAACCTGTTGTAATTAAAAAGCCTGTGACCACCAGGTGGAGTGCTCAGGCAGAAGGTAAATGAATACATATCAAAAAACTGACCGGCACATCCAAACATAGATTCAGTGTGAACAGGTGCTAAACCTAGAGTCACCAACTCATATACATACAAGAAGAAAAGGTAGCACACTGTAGCGCTATAGCTTGCAAACACGAAATATGAAAAATATGAAAAATGAATTGCATCATTACCTTAGAAATATGAAAAATTGAGAAGTCTTAGCGCATAAGATGGCCAAATTATGTGAGCCTGATAGCCACGTCAAGGCTCTTCTCGTATATCAGGTCCTAACTAATGCCTATCCTCGCTTAGAAAAGTCTGTCTTCATGGGAACCTATGAATCCTCTCTTCAGACTAAAATCTACATCTCTGTGGAGGGGTGATGAACCTGTTGTAATTAAAAAGCCTGTGACCACCAGGTGGAGTGCTCAGGCAGAAGGTAAATGAATACATATCAAAAAACTGACCGTCACATCCAAACATAGATTCAGTGTGAACAGGTGCTAAACCTAGAGTCACCAACTCATATACATACAAGAAGGAAAGGTAGCACACTGTAGCGCTATAGCTTGCAAACACGAAATATGAAAAATATGAAAAATGAATTGCATCATTACCTTAGAAATATGAAAAATTGAGAAGTCTTAGCGCATAAGATGGCCAAATTATGTGAGCCTGATAGCCACGTCAAGGCTCTTCTCGTATATCAGGTCCTAACTTCTACCTGAGCACTCCACCTGGTGGTCACAGGCTTTTTAATTACAACAGGTTCATCACCCCTCCACAGAGATGTAGATTTTAGTCTGAAGAGAGGATTCATAGGTTCCCATGCAGACAGACTTTTCTAAGCTAGGATAGGCATTAGTTAGGACCTGATATACGAGAAGAGCCTTTACGTGGCTATCAGGCTCACATAATTTGGCCATCTTATGCGCTAAGACTTCTCAATTTTTCATATTTCTAAGGTAATGATGCAATTCATTTTTCATATTTTTCATATTTCGTGTTTGCAAGCTATAGCGCTACAGTGTGCTACCTTTTCTTCTTGTATGTATATGAGTTGGTGACTCTAGGTTTAGCACCTGTTCACACTGAATCTATGTTTGGATGTGCCGGTCAGTTTTTTGATATGTATTCATTTACCTTCTGCCTGAGCACTCCACCTGGTGGTCACAGGCTTTTTAATTACAACAGGTTCATCACCCCTCCACAGAGATGTAGATTTTAGTCTGAAGAGAGGATTCATAGGTTCCCATGCAGACAGACTTTTCTAAGCGAGGATAGGCATTAGTTAGGACCTGATATACGAGAAGAGCCTTGACGTAGCTATCAGGCTCACATAATTTGGCCATCTTATGCGCTAAGACTTCTCAATTTTTCATATTTCTAAGGTAATGATGCAATTCATTTTTCATATTTTTCATATTTCGTGTTTGCAAGCTATAGCGCTACAGTGTGCTACCTTTTCTTCTTGTATGTATATGAGTTGGTGACTCTAGGTTTAGCAACTGTTCACTCTGAATCTATGTTTGGATGTGCCGGTCAGTTTTTTGATATGTATTCATTTACCTTCTGCCTGAGCACTCCACCTGGTGGTCACAGGCTTTTTAATTACAACAGGTTCATCACCCCTCCACAGAGATGTAGATTTTAGTCTGAAGAGAGGATTCATAGGTTCCCATGCAGACAGACTTTTCTAAGCGAGGATAGGCATTAGTTAGGACCTGATATACGAGAAGAGCCTTGACGTGGCTATCAGGCTCACATAATTTGGCCATCTTATGCGCTAAGACTTCTCAATTTTTCATATTTCTAAGGTAATGATGCAATTCATTTTCATATTTTTCATATTTCGTGTTTGCAAGCTATAGCGCTACAGTGTGCTACCTTTTCTTCTTGTATGTATATGAGTTGGTGACTCTAGGTTTAGCACCTGTTCACACTGAATCTATGTTTGGATGTGCCGGTCAGTTTTTTGATATGTATTCATTTACCTTCTGCCTGAGCACTCCACCTGGTGGTCACAGGCTTTTTAATTACAACAGGTTCATCACCCCTCCACAAAGATGTAGATTTTAGTCTGAAGAGAGGATTCATACGTTCCCATGCAGACAGACTTTTCTAAGCGAGGATAGGCATTAGTTAGGACCTGATATACGAGAAGGGCCTTGACGTAGCTATCAGGCTCACATAATTTGGCCATCTTATGCGCTAAGACTTCTCAATTTTTCATATTTCTAAGGTAATGATGCAATTCATTTTTCATATTTTTCATATTTCGTGTTTGCAAGCTATAGCGCTACAGTGTGCTACCTTTTTCTCTTGTATGTATATGAGTTGGTGACTCTAGGTTTAGCACCTGTTCACACTGAATCTATGTTTGGATGTGCCGGTCAGTTTTTTGATATACACTCAGCGATTCAGGCTCACCAGCGGGACACCAACGACCAAAAAACGGCTCAGAACATTCATAAACGATCAGCGACATCTCAGCAGGGGTCACATCGCTGCTACATGTCACACACAGCTAAGTCGCTAACGAGATCGCTACTGCATCATAAAATGGTGATGCAGTAGAGATCTCGCTAGCGATCTCGCTTAGTGTGGCATACCCTTTACATTATGGCTGGTCAGAACAATGAAAGCAATTGTTACTATCCACCTTTCGTGTTTCCCCTATTTAATTGTTAGAGCTATACCAGCATTTTTTTCAGAAGGCCTTGGTTTCTGTCAGACAGGCTGATGCGTACCAGGAGTCGAGATAAGATGTTCCTTCTTTGTACAATACACCCCCGCCCGCCTGAGTTATGAAGAGACACCCTGTACTAGGAGCTAAGGGGAAAAATGGAGTTTTCCAGTTAAACCATTATTTTATGTATTTAGTGATAAGTTGTATAAACACCATATATGGTAATTCCGTTTCCTGCTTATGGGGTGTATATAAACCCCTTCATTAGCAATAAAGAGTAGAGTTTATTGACGCATACTTTGGTCTGTGTCTTATTCTCTCTGGTACCACATTCCGAGGAGGAAAGGGTTAACGAGACAACAGTGACGACAGCCTGGCGCCCGAACAGGGACCTGAGTTAATCTACTCTGAGAAAGTCCGACCGATCCAGAGACGAGGGATGAGTGGAGCTTTCTGTTGGTGATATACATACAGCGCTGAGGTAAGAATACTTATTATATTCTACCTAAAATCTCTATCACTGTATAGTGGACTCCCTCCTCCCCGAGCGGTCGGCTTTCCGGGTAATTCACAGGTGTTCCTAGCTCAGGTCCCTTTGAACCAGTAGACCTTCAGATTAATTGTCAGTCCTGCCTTTTCCTCCTTTGAAGAATGACAGTATGGATCCGATGATTGTGTTGTGGTTTTGTCTTGGTGTTGGTGTGGTCGGATTGTTTATTTGGTTGGCGTACAAATCTTGGAAAGCGAGCAGTGGAATGGTTCAGAAACCTTTGTGGCCCATTGTCTAAGTGACGGAATTGTCTTGGTGACAGAGTCTTGGTGACAGAATTGTCTAAGTGACAGGAGAATCTCTTCTAGGTGAGGATATAGAAAAATGGGGAACCAAAATGCCAAGGAAGGCATTACTGCCAAAAATTTAGTGGTACGCAGAGAGGGAAAGCAAGCGTTGGTAGGCATTGACAAAGTATTGTGTAAAGCAGGCATGAATGAAAACGGAGAACTGAACAGTGATAAATGGAAAAGGTTCTTTAACTCACATCATGGATGGTTGAGAGACAAAGGACTGTTGAAAACAGTGAACCTGTGGATGAGTGCGTGTGATTACTTAGAGAGAAAGACTGAAGAATTAGGAGACGGACATTACAGACTGACAAAAACAGGGATGATTGACTTACCCTCCTGTTTGCCCTCTACATTACCTCCACCCCAGTATCAGACTTTCCCACAGACTTCCCACGAACCGAACTGTTGGGTCTGCCCCAGGTGTGGACAGCAGAATACCCTGACAGTAGATGTCTGTGTAGGTTGCTGTGGACCCAGACCTCCCCCGGCCAATCTATTTGCAATGAGGACAGTAATGGTACCTGGTACCCCGGGTCCTGCGGGAGGCGAGGGGGCGGACCAGCTCCAGGCGCCCCCCGGACAGCAGTGTTATACAGACCATGGAGCCCTTCAGAGCAGTTGGCTCTAATAACGCAACTCCCGGACCCTTCACAGTCACCAATGGGATTCGCTAGAATGTTAGCTACAATGCAGGATACGTATAAAGCAACTAGACAGGATCTGGAAGCACTTATAAAAGGGAAATTGGCAGATGAAGCCAGATACGATAGACTGATAGATGAGATGTACAAGTGTTATGTTGGTAGGACCGGACCTGATAATGCAGAAGTCAATGACGCAGCAGCAGGGGTTCTGTTTACAGAAGCGTTGAAAAAAGCATGTAAAGATAGACAGGCAGAGAAGGAGGTTACACTAGAAGACAGAGTTCAGGGAAAGGAAGAGGAGCCAAAAGATTATTTCTGGGCCCTAAGAAAAACTTGGGTAGAAATGGATTTTGTCCCAGAAAACAAGACTAGTGAGAGGATACTGGCAAGTGCATATATGAATGGGTTGAAAAAGGAAGTGGCAGACAGGGTGGATAAAAATCAATGATTTTTTTAACCCCTTCATGACCCAGCCTATTTTGACCTAAATGACCTGGCCATTTTTTGCAATTCTGACCAGTGTCCATTTATGAGGTAATAACTCAGGAACGCTTCAACGGATCCTAGCGATTCTGAGATTGTTTTTTCGTGACATATTGGGCTTCATGTTAGTGGTAAATTTAGGTCGATAATTTTTGCGTTTATTTGTGAAAAAAATGGAATTTTGGCCAAAATTTTGAAAATTTCGCAATTTTCAAATTTTGAATTTTTATTCTGTTTAACCAGAGAGTTATGTGACACAAAATAGTTAATAAATAACATTTCCCACATGTCTACTTTACATCAGCACAATTTTGGGAACAACATTTTTTTTTGTTAGGAAGTTATAAGGGTTAAAAGTTGACCAGCGATTTCTCATTTTTACAGCAAAATTTACAAAACCATTTTTTTAGGGACCACCTCACATTTGAAGTCACTTTGAGGGGTCTATATGGCAGAAAATACCCAAAAGTGACACCATTATAAAAACTGCACCCCTCAAGCTACTCAAAACTACATTCAAGAAGATTATTAACCCTTCAGGTGTTTCACAGGAACTAAAGCAACGTGGAAGGAAAAAATGGACATTTTAATTTTTCCAACAAAATTTTTCTTTTAGCATCAATTTTTTCATTTTTGCATGGGCATCAGGATAAAATGGACCCTAAAATTTGTTGGGCAATTTCTCCTGAGTATACAAATACCTCATATGTGGTCATAAACCACTGTTTGGGCGCACGGCAGGGCTCAGAAGGGAAGGAGCGCCATTTAACTTTTTGAATGGAAAATATGCTGGAATATTTAGCGGTTGCCATGTCGCATTTGGAGAGTCCCTGTGTGCCTAAACATTGGAGCTCCCCCACAAGTGACCCCATTTTGGAAACTAGACGCCCTAAGGAACTTATCTAGATGCAGAGTGAGCACTTTGAACCCCCAGGTGCTTCACAAATTGATCCGTAAAAAAAAGAAAGTACTTTTTTTTTCACAAAAATTTTCTTTTAGCCTCAGTTTTTTCATTTTCACATGGCAACAGGATAAATGGATCCTAAAATTTGTTGGGCAATTTCTCCTGAGTACACCAATACCTCATATGTGGTCATAAACCACTGTTTGGGCGCACGGCAGGGCTCAGAAGGGAAGGAGCGCCATTTGACTTTTTGAATGGAAAATATGCTGGAATATTTAGCGGTTGCCATGTCGCATTTGGAGAGTCCCTGTGTGCCTAAACATTGGAGCTCCCCCACAAGTGACCCCATTTTGGAAACTAGACCCCCCAAGGAACTTATCTAGATGCAGAGTGAGCACTTTGAACCCCCAGGTGCTTCACAAATTGATCCGTAAAAAAAAGAAAGTACTTTTTTTTTCACAAAAATTTTCTTTTAGCCTCAGTTTTTTCATTTTCACATGTGCAACAGTATAAATTGGATCCTAAAATTTGTTGGGCAATTTCTCCTGAGTACACCGATACCTCATATGTGGTCATAAACCACTGTTTGGGCGCACGGCAGGCTCAGAAGGGAAGGAGCGCCATTTGACTTTTTGAATGGAAAATATGCTGGAAATTTAGCGGATGCCATGTCGCATTTGGAGAGTCCCTGTGTGCCTAAACATTGGAGCTCCCCCACAAGTGACCCCATTTTGGAAACTAGACCCCCCAAGGAACTTATCTAGATGCAGAGTGAGCACTTTGAACCCCCAAGTGCTTCACAAATTGATCCGTAAAAAAAAGAAAGTACTTTTTTTTTCACAAAAATTTTCTTTTAGCCTCAGTTTTTTCATTTTCACATGACAGTATAAATTGGATCCTAAAATTTGTTGGGCAATTTCTCCTGAGTACACAGATACCTCATATGTGGTCATAAACCACTGTTTGGGCGCACGGCAGGGCTCAGAAGGGAAGGAGCGCCATTTGACTTTTTGAATGGAAAATTAGCTCCAGTCGTTAGCGGACACCATGTCATGTTTGGAGAGCCCCTGTATGCCTAAACTTTGGAGCTCCCCCACAAATGACCCCATTTTGGAAACTAGACCCCCTAAGAAACTTATGCAGATGCACAGTGAGCACTTTGAACCCCCAGGTGCTTCACAAAACTTTATAACGCAGAGCCGTGAAAATAAAAAATCATTTTTTTTTCTCAAAAAATTATTATTTAGCCCCATATTTTTTATTTTCACAATGGTTACAGGAGAAATTGGACCCCAAAAGTTGTTGTCTAATTTGTCCTAAGTACGCTAGTACCTCACATGTGGGGGAGAACCACTGTTTGGGCACACGTCAGGGCTTGGAAGGGATGTAGTGACGCTTTGAAATGCCGACTTGATGGAATGGTCTGCGGGCGGGCAGAGCCCCCGATGTGCCTAAACAGTAGAAACCCCCACAAGTGACCACATTTTGTAAACTAGACCCCTCAAGGAACTTAACTAGATGTGTGGTGAGCACCTTGAACCCCACGTGCTTCACAGAAGTTTGTAATGCAGAGCCGTGAAAATAAAAAATCATTTTTTTCCTCAAAAACTGATTTTTTTAACCCGCAATTTTTTATTTTCACAAGGGTAACAGGAGAAATTGGACCACAAAAGTTTTTGTACAGTTTGTCCTGAGTACACTGGTACCCCATATGTGGGGGGTAACCACTGTTTTGGCGCATGGGAGAGCACAGAAGGGAAGGAGCGCCATTTTGGAATGCAGACTTGATGGAATGTTCTGTGGGCGTCATGTTGCCTTTGCCCTGATGTGCCTAAACAGTAGAAACCCCCCACAAGTGACCCCATTTTGGAAACTAGACCCCCCAAGGAGCTTATCTAGATGTGTAGTGAGCACTTTGAACCCCCAAGGGCTACACAGAAGTTTATAACGCCGGGCCATGAAAATAAAAAAATCATATTTTTTCCACAAACATGATCTTTTAGTCCCCAATTTTTTTATTTTCCCAAGGGTAACAGGAGAAATTAGTCCTCAAAAGTTGTTGTCCAATTTGTCCTGAGTACGCTGATATCCCATATGTGGGAGAAAACTACTGTATGGGCACACTTCGGGGCTCGGAAGGGAAGTAGTGACGTTTTGAATTGCCGACTTGATGGAATGGTCTGCGGGCGTCATGTTACGTTTGCAGAGTCCCTGATGTGCCTAAACAGTATAAACTCCCCACAAGTGACCCCATTTTGGAAACTAGACCCCGCAAGGAACTTATCTAGATGTGTGGTGAGCACTTTGAACCCCAAGTTCTTCACAGAAGTTTATAACGCAGAGCCGTGAAAATAAAAAATCATTTTTTTTCCACAAAAATAACTTTTTTAGTCCCCAATTTTTTTTCCCAACAGTAACAGGAGAAATTAGACCCCAAAGTTGTTGTGCAATTTTTCCCGAGTACGCTGATACCCCATATGTGGGGGTAAACCACTGTTTGGGCACACGTCGGGGCTTGGAATAAAGGGAGCACTGTTTGACTTTTTGAACGCAAAATTTGCAGGAATCAATGGTGGCGCCATGTCGCGTATGGAGATCCCCTGATGTACCTAAATAGTGGAAACCCTCAATTCTAACTCCAACCCTAACCCCAACACACCCCTAACCCCAACCCTAACCCCTACACACCCCTAACCCTAATACAAACCCTAACCATAACCCTAACCCCAACACACCCCTAACCCTAATCCCAACTCTAACCATAAACCTAACCACAAGCCTAACCCTAATCCCAACCCTAACCCCAAAACACCCCTAACGCTTATCCCAACCCTAACCCTAATCCCAACCTTAACCCTAATTCCAACCCTAACCCTAATTCCAACCCTAACCCTAGTTCTAACCCTTACCCTAGTTCTAACCCTTACCCTAGTTCTAACCCTAACTCTAGTTCTAACCCTAAGGCTGGGTTCATATTGCGTTTTACCAGCCCGTTCAACACGTAGCGTTGACGGGCTGGTAACGGTATAGCATAACGCGATCGCGTTATGCTATACCCGCTAGTGCAGAGGAATCAGCGATGATTCATCTGTGCTAGCGGTGATGGAGCCCAGACGCTGCAGCCTGCGTCCAAGGCTCCGTCACTGAATGACGACACGTCGCGAACGCATGCCGCTTCATGGCATGCGTTGCGATGCGCACACAAATGGGGTGAATGGCAGCGTTAACGGACTGCGTTACACCGCGTTATACCGCGGTGAAACGCAGTCCATCTAACGGACTGCCATAATGCAATATGAACCCAGCCTGACCCTAAGGCCCCGTGGACACGTTGCGGATTCACTTGCGGATTTTTCTAAAATCCGCAGGTAAAACGACCTGCCTTTTACCTGCGTATTTAGCGCGGATTTGCTGCGGTTTTTCTCTGCGGTTTTACGCCATTAATGGAATAGGTGTAAAATCGCTGCGGAATCCGCACAAAGAATTGACATGCTGCGGATTTAAAACCGCAGCAAATCCGCGCTGAAAAATCTGCAGCATGTGCACAGCGTTTTTTTTTACCATTTATTTGCATTGTACTGTACATGGTTTCTGGATCTGCTGTGGATCCGCAGCGCCAAATCCGCTGCGGATCCGCAGCAAAATCCGCTGCTGATCCGCAGCAAAATCGCTGCGGATTAGCAGCGAAATCCGCTGCGGATCAGCAGCGAAATCAGCTGCGGATCAGCAGCGAAATCAGCTGCGGATTAGCAGCGAAATCAGCTGCGGATCAGCAGCGAAATCGCTGCTGATCCGCAGCTGATTTCGCTGCTGATTTCGCTGCTGATTCGCAGCGAAATCAGCAGCGGATCAGCAGCGAAATCAGCTGAGGATCAGCAGCGAAATCCGCTGCGGATCAGCAGCGAAATCCGCTGCGGATCAGCAGCAAAATCAGCTGCGGATCAGCAGAGAAATCAGCTGCGGATCAGCAGAGAAATCAGCTGCGGATCCGCAGCAAAATCCGCAACGTGTGCACAGGGCCTAATAGGAAAAAAAAAAAAAATTCTTTATTATTTTTCCCTACCTATGACAGGGGGGGTTCACTTACTTTTTTTTATTTTGATCACTGTGACAGTTTATCACAGTGATCAAAATACATTTTGTGACTATGCAGGGCGCACTGCGCATGCGCCGGCCGGCGGGCGCACTGCGCATGCGCCCGCCATTTTCCAAGATGGCGGCGCCCATGAAGAATCCCGGGCAGCCGCCGGGAAGGATCCAGGGACATCGGTGGACCGGGAGAGGTGAGTATGGGGGTCGGAAGTGAGGGGGGGGGATCGGAAGGTGGGGGCAGCGGAGGCCAGGACGAGGGGAGCTTTTAGTGACGGCGGTGACCGACCGCTGCCATCTTTCGGTGGCGGAGGCCAATCGCCGCTGTGAATCCGTGTGGGGGGGGTCAGGGCTCGGTGTCCAGCCATGGCAGATGCTATTGCAGCATCGGCCATGGCTGGATTGTAATATTTCACCAATTATATTGGTGAAATATTACAGATTGCTCTGATTGGCTGTTTCACTTTTAACAGCCAATCAGAGCGATCGTGGCCACGGGGGGGTTAAGCCAACCCCCCTGTGGTGAAGCACAAAGGGTCCTGTGCCGGCGGGTCGGGTGACGTTTCAGTGACCCCGGTCACCCGACCCGCAGGGACGCGATCCTTTCATGACGCCACATAGGCGTCATGGGTCGGATTGGCACTGATTTTCATGACGCCTACGTGGCGTCATGGGTCGGGAAGGGGTTAAAAAAATCGGATTTTTTTTATTTAAATCGGATTTTTTTGATTTAAATCGGATTTTTTTCAATAAACTGCTTTTTGAGGAAAATATTTTACCATCCAAAGGTTCTTCCATCATGAGATAAAGCTGAGTTGTTTAACTCAGTAGAATAAAGGCTGTATATGTGTAACATTCACAATGCCATGCTCTTCCAGAGGTTTCTGTAGGATTAGTGGGCAGTTTCTCTCCTATATTATCACAGACGCTCGCTTTACTTACGCAGTTCTCAAAACTGAATTTGACTCCGCAGAGGTCCCAGCCTCTTCTTCACGGCAAAAATGTTACAACATGAACAGAGTTGAGAAAAAGACCTTAATCCTATTGTTCTACAAACCTATATGAATACAGAATCAACCCCTTCAGTGCCAAGTCCAAGAAGTTAGACAATATGTTTCTGATTGTTTGGAGTGGAATAGATCTGCACAACACAAGAAGAATGTGAATCTAAGTGTGAGGAGGAGGAAGGGCAAGCAGACAAGAAAATGAAAGTGAAACTTTGAGCACAATACTGCAGCATAGCCACAGACAGACAAGTCTGGATCTGTTTGTGTGTACGATCTGAGGTTTATTACATTCTTTCCTTATAATGGCAGCAGGCCGTAAAAGAGACCCAGTTTGGGAATATTTTAATGAAGCTCCTTCGCCTATCGGTAAGGCAGGCATGCGTGCAAAATGCAAACGATGCAACAAAGAGATGTAAGGCCTGGTGGCGCGAATGAGGCAACATCATGAGAAGTGCGGTGATGAAGATGACCAAAGAAACACTTCTGAACAGGCAGGATCTTCAGGTTGGTAAACATTTTTATTGAATCCTATTTCTAAAGACTGAACTGTCATGTGTGAGAAAAATTATATTTCTTATTGTTACTGCATGTTACTGTCATTTGGTACAGTTATGAAGAAAAACAAATATTCCTTTTGGGGCAGTGCTGTGTTGTGTACAATAAGCAGAAATTGTATAAACAATAAAATAACAGCATTGACTTTTTTTGTTTAGGGGAATTCATGGATTCTGGAAACAATCCACCTCCAAGATCACCATCATCCTGTTCTACAGTTTCAGAGTTATCCATCCAGGATAGTGCTTCATTAGCAGCAGCATCATCATCAGACACCCACAGCCACATATCACCATCACCCAAAAGGAAGAAAAAACCTTTACCTCCTGGAACCACCATAGATAGGTTTGTGATAAGAACTAGCAGATTAGAAAAAGAGTTGATTGATGAAAAAATTGCCCAGTTTATTTATGCAACGAACTCTTCTTTCCGTCTGACTGAGAACCCACATTTCATTAATATGGTTCAGTCACTGAGACCAGGATACAGTCCACCCAGCAGAGCTGATGTTGCAGGGAAACTGCTGGATCAAGTGTATGACAGAGAAATGGAGCAATGTGCAACAGCTCAGGAGGGTAAAATTGTTAACCTAAGTATTGATGGGTGGAGTAATGTCCACAATGATCCTATTGTATGTGCTTGTATAACAGCAGAAGAAGGTAAAGTCTTCCTTGCACAAACAACTGATACGTCAGGAAATGCACACACAGCAGAATACTTACAAGAAGTGGCAGTAAAAGCTATAACAACATGTGAACAAAAATTCAAATGTCTAGTAATCAGTTTGGTCACTGACAATGCTGCAAACGTATCCAAGATGAGAAGAAATTTAGAAGAGCAGGGAGGGAATACAAAGCTAATAACATATGGTTGCAGTGCTCATTTGCTGCACCTCTTAGCCAAAGACTTAAGTGTTCCAGAAATAAAGGCTAATGTTGTTGAAATTGCTAAATACTTCCGTAATAATCATTTTGCTGCAGCAGCTCTGAAAAGGATGGGTGGAACCAAGCTAACGCTCCCACAAGATGTTAGATGGAACTCTGTGGTGGACTGTTTTGAGCAGTATATCAAAAACTGGCCTATTCTGATGACACTTTGTGAAGAAAATCGAGATAAAATAGATGGCACTGTCACGGCCAAAATCCTCAACATTGGGCTTAAGAGAAATGTTGAACATATGCTGAGCTTCCTGAAACCCATCTCTCAAGCTTTAAACAAAATACCGAAAAATAGCTGTTTTATTGCGGATGCTGTTGAAATTTGGAAGGAACTGAGTGAACACTTAAAAACAGAACTGCACATGGACAGAATTAAATTACAAGCAGTAAACAAACGAATGGGACAAGCACTGACTCCAGCTCATTTTTTGGCAAATATTGTCAATATCCAATATCAGGGTCAAAACCTAAGCGCTGAGGAAGAGGAGTTAGCTATGACATGGGTATCCAGCAATCATCCATCTTTAATGCCAACTATAATAAACTTCAGAGCTAAGGGGGAACCATTCAAGAAACATATGTTTGCTGAAGATATTTTAAGGAAGGTCACACCAGTAAACTGGTGGAAGTCACTTAAGCGCTTGGATTTAGATACTGTTCAAGTAATGATTTCACTTTTAACAGCAGTAGCTTCTTCTGCAGGCGTTGAAAGAATATTCTCTTCCTTTGGACTCATTCATTCTAAATTGAGAAATCGGTTGGGACCCAATAAAGCAGGAAAGCTTGTTTTTCTTTTCCAGATTATGAATAGGAACAAAGTAGAAGATGATGATGAAGATGACGACGAGTGAGCTACAGAGGACAGCAGGGACAGTAGTATTTAAGTTTTTCATGTGTCAGCTGGGCTGACAGTCTAAGTTTCTTAAAATATATATATATTTTGTTTAGCCAAATCAGTTAACAAACATGGATGTTTTTTTAAGCAAATAACTTATGCTGTAATGTTGTTATTGTTTCAGTTGAATAAATCTATTTAAATTGTTATTAAGGTCAGGATTATTTTTCTCCTTCCTAAGTACAACAGAACAGTGGTGTCCAAATATGAATGATTAACCCATTAAACTGGGGAGAAAAAAGTAGTATAAAAAGTGATTCTAAAAATCTTCATCTACTTGCATGTTAAAGTAGCAAGAACTAGTTTAGGTAGAAACTTTGATTTAAATCACTGATTTAAATCAAGCCTTACTGACTAGTGATTTAAATCGTGATTTAAATCGTGATTTAAATCAGTTTGATTTAAATCAAATCCACCCTGGTGGCAGAAAAGGTGAAAGTAAGTAGACCAGATTGGAGGTCAGTTAAAGCAGAGGATCTAGCCAGAATAGCACAAGGGGCACAACATGATTTAGCGCAGGCAAAAAGAGGAGCAAGGTTACATGCTGTAGGTACTCGTCCTGCAAACAACAGGAAGGGGAAACGTGTGCCAGGAGATGGACAGAAATTGTGCTACGGATGCAGGAAACCAGGACATTTCAGGAGAGATTGCAGAACTAATCCATATCCAGCCTGTCCAACTAATCCATATTCAAATGACCCACCTGCAAGAGGCCCCCAAGACCAATTAGGGCTGCTCCCATAGGATAATGGTAGCTTGCACATGAACCCCCTTGTCTCCTTACCCCCCACTCCTAATTGCACAGTGCAGGTGAACCTACCTGGGGGACATGAGGTTGAGTTCCAAGTGGACACGGGGGCAGACAATTCAGTAATTACAGAAGAGGACTGGTCATTTGGGAAAAGTGATTTCTCCCACCATGTTATAGCGACTCCTTACAACTCTCCATCTATCCTGCTCCCCGTCACAAAAAAGATTCCCCTGCAAATTCAAGGAACCACTGTACACACACAGTTAATGGTATCACCACGGGGTCAATGTAATCTTTTAGGATGTGATGTATTGTCTCAATTGCAAGCACATATTGAGTATCATCCTGATGGGACTGTCACTATGACACCAGGATTGAAGCCGAGCACTCTTTGTAAAATCATGTCACTAGATGTTGCTAGTATAGAGGACACAAATGAATTTCCTTCAATGTTAGAAGGTGTGATACCGCATGATTTCTGGGCTTCAGATAAAACAGATGTGGGCAGATTAAGGGTGCAGCCAGTCATGGTCAAATTAAAGCCAGGTGCAATCCTGCCCCAACAGAGACAGTATCCTCTTAGTTCAGCTCAAGAGTCGGCTATAGCTCAGCAGGTACAGAAACTGGTAGCAAGTGGTGTTTTAGTTAAGACCCAGTCCCCTTGTAACACCCCTCTGTTCCCAGTTAAAAAGAAAACAGCACCGGGGCAGCCAGCAGCGTACAGAATGGTCCATGATCTCCGGCTAGTGAACAAAGCTACAGAGCTCTTCACACCAGTTGTACCAAATCCTCACACCCTTCTGTCTCAGATCCCGGCTAGTGCTCTTTGTTTTTCAGTGATTGACTTAGCAAACGCATTTTTTAGTGTCCCATTGCACCCTGACTGCCAGTATTTGTTTGCTTTTACATTTCAAGGGAATCAGTATACTTGGACAGTTTTGCCTCAGGGTGCCCAGAATTCACCCACTATGTATACTGCCAGTCTGCAAGAGATACTGGAAAGATGGAAAATGCCAAAAGTAGTTGTTCTGCAATATGTTGATGACTTACTGATTTGTGCCCCTCCAGGAAACAGTGTCACACTGCAACAATATCACTCACGTTGTTTCTGTACCAAGCTGGATGTAAAGCGTCGAAGGATAAACTCCAATTTTGTAAATCTTCAGTTATCTTTTTGGGACATTGCATTACACCGGGGGTGCGACATCTGACCAGCGCTCGCAAAGAAGCTGTACAGAATTTTCCTATTCCTGTTAATGTTGCCGCTCTTAGGACATTTCTTGGACTGGTTTCCTACTGTAGACAGTGGATACATGCTGTGTCAATCCTCATGCAGCCTCTCTATGACTGTATCACCATTGTGCCTTTTAAACTAACTCCTGAAGGTATAGACTGTTTTTATTCTCTCAAAAACAGGATTGTGGCAGCTCCAGCGCTAGGAACCCCCAACTACGAACTACCATTCACCCTGTATCTCCACGAACAGCAGGGACACGCAGCAGGGGTATTGACCCAGTTACATGGTGACAATCAAAGGCCTGTAGCCTATTTCAGTGGAAGACTAGATGCAGTGGCTAGAGGTGCCCCGTCCTGTGTACGGGCAGTACATGCTGTAGGATTGTTGCTCCACAAATCGTCAGACATTGTTCTTGATCATCCACTTACAGTACTTACACCTCATGATGTATACACCATACTGAACCAGGTGCAACCGGCACACCTTTCAGCTGCAAGTCACCTTCGATTGCAATGTGCACTTTTAATGCCTCCAAATGTTTCTTTGCAGAGATGTACCACACTTAATCCTGCCACGTTGTTACCTCTCTCGGATCTAAAGGAGGGGTCAGGTACGGTATTGTACAAAGAAGATCCAAGAGAGGAGATTCCTCATGATTGTGTTCAGCTTATGGCACAGGAAACAGCAGGCCTACCCACAGTGTTTGAAACTGAAAGACCTAATGCTGATTTTGAATTTTTTGTAGATGGATCTCGCCACCAAGATGACTCAGGTACCTTCCACACTGGGTATGCCATCGTCCCCCTGAATGCAGTAATCAAAGCAGAACCAATGCTCCCACATCAGTCGGCCAGGAGGCTGAACTTAAGGCTCTGACCGAGGCCTGTAAGATAGCTGAAGGTAGAATTGTTAACATCTACACAGATTCTAGATACGCATTCGGTATAGCTCATAATTTTGGTCCAATTTGGAAATCTAGAGGATTCCTGACGGCAGCAGGACATCCCATTAAAAATGCTGACGCAGTCCAGCAGTTAATTGATGCATTACAATTACCAAAAGAGGTAGCTGTCATAAAAGTTAAAGCACATACCAGACGCACTGATCAGGTGAGTAAAGGAAACGCAATGGCCGATGCAGCAGCAAAAACAGCAGCCAGTAGACCACTCCAAGGGGTAACGATGCACCAGGTAAGCGCTCCCAAAAATCCCTTTGTGTCGGAGGATGCCTTATCTCAGATGCAAGCTCAGGTGCACCAGGAGGAAGTAGAAAAGTGGGAAAAAGAAGGTGCATGTCTGAATGAAGCAAATGGGGTATGGGGAAGAGGGATGCGTCGATGCCTTCCAAGGGCGTTGTACCCTGTGGTCGGCCAGATGTTACATGGGCCAACCCACCAGTCCAAAACTGCTGTAATGAGCGTGATGCAGAAGCATTGGGTAGCACCAGGCTTTTCCACCTGTATAGAAGGTTTGATCCAGGGATGCATGGTATGTGCTACTCATAATCAGGGAAGGGTAGTCAAGACACCACCCAACCACGCCCCTCGGCCCCTCTATCCTTTCCAGAGACTGCAGATTGATTATATTCAGCTGCCAAAATCAGGGTCATGGGAGTACGTGTTGGTCTGTATTGATTTATTCTCAGGATGGCCGGAGGCTTTCCCGATTGCCAAGGTAACGGCTGCAGCAACCGCAAAGAAGCTGCTTGCGGAGGTGGTGTGCAGGTATGGAGTACCAGAGGTGATCGAAAGTGACAGAGGTACACATTTCACAGGTGAAATAATGAATGAAGTCTTGACAGCTCTAGGAATTCAACAAGCTTTCCACACCCCATATCATCCACAAAGCAGTGGGAAAGTAGAAAGACTAAATGGGACATTGAAGTTAAAAATCCAAAAGGCCATGGCTGAAACAGGGAAATCTTGGCCTGAATGTTTACCATTAGCCCTATATTCAGTAAGGTATACTCCAAATAGGAGAACTGGACTTTCTCCGTATGAAGTACTATTTGGCAAAGTGCCTAGCTTAGGATGTTTCTTTCCCCAAGCACTGGAAATGAGTAACCATTGTGAGACAGTGAAGGGGTGTGTGCTGGACGGCGTGTATATCTCGCCCAGGTTTCTTAGCTGGGGCGCATAAAATAGGTTGTCAGTGCGGTGTTCATTCCATTCCTATCTGGGACAGGTTTGCAGTGCAACCCGGAGTGAACACAGCTGCTTAATTAGGCAGCCATAAGTACCTGCTTGAGGAGTTCAGAGGAGGCTCTCAGTCTGGATCTGACTACAGACAACGTTGGAGTCTCATGTGAACCTCACGCTGGTAACTACAGATTATATGTGTTATTTTGGGGCCCAGGCTGGTAGAGTCTGGACCCGGATAGAAAGGGAAATTATCTATGTGAAGTGAGTGGCCAGACAGGCCCAGGATTTATGTTTATGATTTGGTTTTGATTACATCATGTTACTGTGGACTTTAATAAAGCTGGTTGCGGCCAGTTTTTAACAGAACTGCTGTCTGTGAATGGACTCTTTATGCCACTCCGTCTTCCCAAGGCGGCGATTCCCGAGCTATATCCCCTGAAAAGCTTACAGTTGGTGGAGAATGTGCGTGTAGCATAGTGGCTAAAGACAGCAGTCTTAAAGAGACAGTAGCCCTAATAGACTTTGCAAAGAAAAAAAAAAAAAAAAAGAGGTATCTGCACAGCAAGGCTGAACTTTCTGTGGAAAAAAACTGGGGAGTGTATATGTCGTGGGTGAAGGCTGTCAGCCAGCCCAAGGTATCCGGCAGTATGGAGGAGCTCGTTAAGCAGCTGGCCCAGCAACATCAGCAGGCCATGCAGGCCATGCAGCAACAACATCAGCAGGCCATGCAGCAGCAACAGCAGAGCATGCAGCAACAACATCAGCAGGCCATGCAGCAGCAACAGCAGAGCATGCAGCAGGCCATACACCTACAGGCCCAGCAGAGCCAGCAGCAACAGCAGGAGGCCAACCGGTTATTGCTAGAGCAGCTTGCAGAACTAAAAAAACCTCTTAGCACCTCGTCTCCGAAGGAAGACACCGGGTCACCAGCATTATCCGCTGTAAAGAAGGCGGTAAAACAGACCCTGCAGAAGATGACGCCTCACGACGATGTGGAGGCATATCTGGGTGTATTTGAGAGACTGGCAGAGAAGGAGAATCTGCCACAATCTGAATGGGCTATGGTGGTCGCACCCTATCTGACTGGGGAACCCCAAAAAGCCTATTTTGACCTCAGCGAGCAGGACAGCAAAAACTATATTAAGTTGAAAGCGGAGATTCTTGCCCGCCTGGGTGTGACAAGGGCAGTCCGTGCCAGGAGAGTCCATAACTGGAGATACAGGCGAGACAAGCCTGCTCGATCACAAATGTATGACTTGATTTCGTTAGTAAAGAAGTGGTTAGAACCTGACGTCAGCACCCCTGCCCAAATGGTCGAAAAGGTAGTGCTGGACCGGTACATCTGGGCCCTTCCTCCTGAGGTACAGCTCTGGGTCGGACAGGGAGACCCCAAAGATGCCGATCAACTGGTCAGCTTGATAGAAAGGTATTTCGCCACCAAAGATTATCTACGTGACCAGCTGTCCGAGCGATCATCGGTTCGGAGTACCCGGCCTCCGTCATCTCCCGGTAAGAGAGTTCCAGCTGTGGGGGCAAGGGGGACTGTTGATAGTTCGGGTCAGCCCCGAGGGGACATGGGGGAGCGGAAGAGTGATACTTCCCTGGCAGGAGACCCCAGGCCTAGAAAGGTCTACCCGTCTGAACACTCCAACCTGAGACAGTGTTGGAGATGCCGTGAACAAGGTCATATTTCAGCCAACTGTCCACTAGTGGGGGAACCTATGGACTGTGACGCTGGACAGTCCCTGTCTTTCCTCGCGGAACCCGCGTGCGTCGCTACCCCAGTCGAGGAGACTGGCCCCCAGCTGTCTCCTGTGGTTGTAAATGGCTGTCCAGTACAGGCCCTCCTGGACTCAGGGAGTCGAGTGACTCTGGTACATGCCAGCTTGGCTGTTGGGGACTGCATCTCCGATAAACACCTGAGCGTGGTATGCATACATGGAGACATCAAAGTCTACCCGGTAACTTCCGTGGACTTCGTCACAGAACTCGGGGAGATCTCGTATGAAGTAGGGGTAGTGAAGAACCTGATGCATCCCGCCATATTGGGTCGTGACTTTCCCCTGTTTTGGGATCTTTGGAGAAAAAACGGTTCTAAGGGACGGTGTGATGAAGCACCTACTGAGATTACGCGGTCCAGAGGGGTGGAACACAACGATAGGGGGTCATTAAACTTATGTGATAATGATGATAATGAAAATAATGATAATGGTGATGAACATGATAATGATGCTGATCATGTTGTTGATACGGATGAAAATGAATTTCCATTGCAGGTGATGTTGGGGGAGGGGGATGACGGTTCTCTAGAACAGAATGTCCCTGACCTACCGGTGTCCCGTGGCAATTTTGGGAGTGAACAGTTGCAAGACCCTACTCTTAAACATGCTAGGGAAAATATAACTGTTCTGAATGAGATCCCACAAGAGCCCGGCTCAGAGGAAAAATTTCCCCATTTTGCCATGAACAATGACCTGCTATACCGGGTCACTAAAGTAAAGGGAGAGGCCGTGAGTCAGCTCCTAGTACCCAAGCCATATCGAAGTATGGTGTTAGGTTTATCCCATAACCACGTGCTGGGTGGGCACCTGGGAATGGACAAGACCCAAGAAAGAATCCTCCAGAGGTTTTATTGGCCAGGGGTTTATCGGGATGTGGAGGATTATTGTAAAACCTGCCCCACGTGTCAGATAAATGCTCCGGTGTCTCACTTCCGCAGTCCCTTGGTCCCGCTGCCGGTTATAGAAATACCATTTGAAAGGGTAGCGATGGACTTGGTAGGTCCTATTGTAAAATCAGCCAGGGGACACCAATACATCCTAGTGGTACTTGATTATGCAACCCGGTACCCCGAGGCTGTCCCTTTAAGAAATATGGCATCTAAAAATATTGCACGGGAGCTCTTTCATATGTTTTCTAGGACGGGAATCCCTAAAGAGATCCTCACGGACCAAGGCACCCCTTTTATGTCCAAAGTGATGAAGGAAGTGTGTAAGTTGCTTAAAATCTCGCACATTCGGACATCCGTGTATCACCCCCAGACGGATGGGCTGGTTGAACGTTTTAATAAAACATTAAAACACATGTTAAAGAAAGCAGTAGAGAAAGATGGGCGGGACTGGGACTACCTGTTACCCTACTTAATGTTTTCGGTCAGAGAGGTTCCCCAGGCCTCTACGGGGTTCTCTCCCTTTGAGTTGGTATATGGGCGGCACCCGCGGGGCTTGCTAGACATAGCCAAGGAAGTTTGGGAAACCGAGACAACTCCATACAAGAGTGTTATAGAGCATATTGCCCAAATGCAAGAGAGGATGGCTAAAATTATGCCATTAGTTAAGAATCATCTGCAGAGAGCCCAAGAAGCTCAAAGCAGAGTATATAATCGGACAGCAAAAATTAGGACTTTTAACCCCGGGGATCGAGTCCTAATCCTAATTCCCACCGTGGAAAGTAAATTTTTAGCCAAATGGCATGGTCCATATGAGATAGTACAAAAAGTGAGCGAGGTTACTTACAAAGTACACCAACCCGGGAGACGCAAGCCCTACCAGGTGTATCATATCAATCTGATCAAGCCCTGGAGGGACAGAGAGTCGTTGTTGGCCTCGGGTGAAGTAGAGAAAGGGGTAAAACCATCTCTACCTACTGTGACCATTGGTGAGACATTGTCCGTGCACCAAAAACAGGAAGTACGGGAGTTTCTGCAGAAAAATCGGCAGAGGTTTTCTGACTTGCCCGGCCGGACTTCTCTCGTAAAACACCATATCGAGACTGAGCCCGGTACTAAGGTCAAAATAAAACCGTACAGAATTCCAGAAGCCCGCAGAAAGATAGTCTCTACTGAAATCAAACGCATGCTAGACCTCGGGGTCATTGAGGAGGCCCAAAGCGAGTGGTGTAGCCCGATTGTTCTGATCCCAAAACCTAATGGAACCTGGAGGTTCTGTAATGATTTCAGAAAGTTGAACGAAGTGTCAAAGTTTGACGCATACCCGATGCCACGGGTAGATGAGCTAATCGAGAGGTTAGGGGGTGCCCGTTATATTACAACCCTCGATCTGACAAAAGGGTACTGGCAGATACCCCTATCTGAGGAGGCAAAAGAAAAAACGGCCTTTGCAACCCCGGAAGGTTTGTTTCAGTATCTGGTGATGCCATTCGGGTTGCATGGAGCCCCAGCTACCTTTCAGAGGCTTATGGACCAGATCCTACTCCCGCATCAAGCCTATGCAGCTGCCTACCTGGATGATGTGGTAATTTTCAGTTCTGATTGGGAGAGCCACCTCGCTAAGGTACAAGCCGTCTTAGACTCGATAGGCGGAGCTGGGCTGAACATAAACCCAGAGAAATGTGCCATTGGCCTAGAAGAGGCCAAGTACTTGGGCTATGTGATTGGCAGAGGGCTGATCAAGCCACAAATCGATAAGGTAGAGGCAATTCGAAACTGGCCTGTACCCTCACAAAACGACAGGTCAAAGCATTTTTGGGCATCACTGGGTACTATCGCAGATTCGTACCAAATTATGCCTCCATTGCTGCCCCATTGACTGACCTGACAAAAGGGGGAAGTCCAAAATGATAAATTGGAATCCGGAGGCAGAAAAAGCATTTCTGTCGTTGAAAATGGCTTTGTGTCAAAGACCAGTTCTGGTCACCCCTAATTTCAGGGAAGAGTTTCTTGTTCAAACTGATGCCTCTAATGTGGGGTTAGGGGCGGTGTTATCACAGGTCGTGAAGGGTGAAGAACACCCAGTCCTGTATCTAAGTCGAAAAATGACACCGGCTGAACAAAATTATGCCATTGTGGAGCGAGAGTGCCTCGCAATCAAATGGGCGCTGGACTCCCTACGGTATTACCTATTGGGAAGGAGATTTAAATTGCAATCAGACCATGCTCCTCTGGCATGGATGAAGCAGAACAAGGAAAGGAATGCCAGGGTGACAAGGTGGTTCCTTTCACTTCAAGAGTTCAATTTCTCGGTTGAGCATAGACCTGGGAAATTACAGGGTAATGCTGATGCCTTGTCCAGAGTTCACTGTCTCTTCGGAGTTTCTGACCAGTCCTCCGGTCTGGAGAAGAGGGGGGGGATATGTGAGACAGTGAAGGGGTGTGTGCTGGACGGCGTGTATATCTCGCCCAGGTTTCTTAGCTGGGGCGCATAAAATAGGTTGTCAGTGCGGTGTTCATTCCATTCCTATCTGGGACAGGTTTGCAGTGCAACCCGGAGTGAACACAGCTGCTTAATTAGGCAGCCATAAGTACCTGCTTGAGGAGTTCAGAGGAGGCTCTCAGTCTGGATCTGACTACAGACAACGTTGGAGTCTCATGTGAACCTCACGCTGGTAACTACAGATTATATGTGTTATTTTGGGGCCCAGGCTGGTAGAGTCTGGACCCGGATAGAAAGGGAAATTATCTATGTGAAGTGAGTGGCCAGACAGGCCCAGGATTTATGTTTATGATTTGGTTTTGATTACATCATGTTACTGTGGACTTTAATAAAGCTGGTTGCGGCCAGTTTTTAACAGAACTGCTGTCTGTGAATGGACTCTTTATGCCACTCCGTCTTCCCAAGGCGGCGATTCCCGAGCTATATCCCCTGAAAAGCTTACACCATGTATTAAGCTCATATGTAAGGGATTTGCATAAAAGACTTAAGAAAGTACATGATAATGTCTTCAGTTCTCTTCCAGATCCGAACCAGGATCCTGGGAGTCACAGCCTGCAGTCCGGAGACTGGGTAGTCAATAAAAGACACGTGAGAAAGAGTCTGGATCCGAGATTTGATGGACCTTTTCAAGTTCTACTGACGACAAGTACCGCAGTCAAGCTACAAGGCAAGGAAACTTGGATCCACGCATCGCATTGTAAGAAGATCCTTGGAGAGCTTCCAGAAGAGGAATGATGCTACTAATGACATTTGCTTGCATCCTTGCAGTAACGGATGCTTGGAATAGACTTAGCCGTGTAGATGGGGATGATAACAGGTTCATTAGACACCACTTAGCTTTAGTGGATGGACTGAAAGAACAAAACCAAACTGTTGCAAACTGTTGGATTTGTACACACGCGCCGGTGACATCCACCAGTCTACCATTTCTTGCAGTCCCAGTCTCGTGGGAAGAAATTAACTCTTGGGGTAACTGTTCAGACACATTAAGCAGCAATGCCACTCAAAAACTTTGGAACACTACGGTAGGAATACCGGTAGTGGGTTGGACTGATTTTCCATGGTGGCAGGGAAATCTAACAGGACAGATAATTCCAAGACTGTATCTATCTTTTAAAGGTGGGGCATGGGTACCCAGAAATAGAAATAGCATAACCTCTTTGGGAGAAAAACCGACACAGGGGTTAAAGATAAGTTTTGGGGTCACTACAGGAAGCTTAGATGCTTTCAAACTCTCCCTATTAGAACGATACCTACACACTGATAAATGGGAAAATAATGTTTTCTTTGAGAATGGAAATGATGAAACTTGTGCTAACAAACCAGGTAACCTGAGGTGTAATGAAGATGAAGGATATCAGAAGAACACTCCCACCTGCGGAGAACCTACCGCAGGATACTGCTCCCCACTAGGACAAAAGCCCGGATGGTGCATGATGAGTAATATTTCAAAGTTTATAGATTTGGCACACCGATTAGTATTACAGCATTCAGCTATATGGAACCTTCCACCATCAATGTATTGGGTATGTGGGGACAAGGCATTTAAGTGGCTTCCAGTAGGAGTCACCGGGAAATGCACCCTAGCTAGATTGACACCAGCCACATATCTTATCACTCCAGATTCATGGTGGGCAAATACTTTCTCCTTTCTTAACCCCGCAAATTGGTTCAAAGGCATAGGGGGATGGCTGACTGGGATAATACAAGCTGGCCTACAGGTTTTATTAATATGTCTTGTTATCTATTTAGTTTTTAAAATTTGTTTGATGTGTATTAAACAATGTACTAGGACACAGAGGAGGTATGAAGATGTGTATTGATCAAATGAAGGAACAAAAGGAGGGAATGTTAGAGCTATACCAGCATTTTTTTCAGAAGGCCTTGGTTTCTGTCAGACAGGCTGATGCGTACCAGGAGTCGAGATAAGATGTTCCTTCTTTGTACAATACACCCCGGCCGCCTGAGTTATGAAGAGACACCCTGTACTAGGAGCTAAGGGGAAGAACGGAGTTTTCCAGTTAAACCAGTATTTTATGTATTTAGTGATAAGTTGTATAAACACCATATATGGTAATTCCGCTTCCTGCTTATGGGGTGTATATAAACCCCTTCGTTAGCAATAAAGAGTAGAGTTTATTGACGCATACTTTTGTCTGTGTCTTATTCTCTCTGGTACCACATTACATAGATTGTAAGCTTGCGAGCAGGGCCCTCACTCCTTCTGTATCTAATGATTTATGTGATTATTGTTATGCTATAAATGCTATAATGTCTTTTATTGTCTGCACAAGTCCCCTCTAAAATGTAAAGCGCTGTGGAATATGTTGACACTATAGAAATAAAATTATTATTATTATTATTACTTGTCAAAGTGTGTGCTGTTGTTTACTAAAGGAAAGAGTTTATCACTAAGAGATATGTGAAACCCCATCCTTGTTAGGGAAGTAGTCATTAACTGCATAGGCCCAGTGCCTTTAAAGTTTATATCCCTGTATGTGTCCCTCATTGTCATTCTGCTGGTTCCTCCCCCTTTGTTGTGTCAAGCAAAAAGTTAAAGTTTTGGGCTTGTTCCATGAGAAGCCGAGGGGTTTATGCTATTCATTAGTCCCCTACTGCTGGCATGTATGTATGTTTTTGTTTAGAAAGTACCCTACCCCCTTTTCAATTCACCCCAGTTCAATAAATAATTTAGTACTACCAGGTAAAAATTATTTGCCTGGACTTTTCAGCCCCTCTTCACCTGCACCAGTTGAATGAGCTTGGCATCACACTAGATGACCATGGCCATCAAAGCCTTGATTGCTGCCCTGATACAGGCGGAGATTAAGGGGTTCCTACCTCGCCTCCTGTCAGAGCTTGGCATCTTTCCCGTTTCCCCGAACATTTCTGCTGTTAAGTTGAGTGTGTGTGGTCGGCGTTCTGTCATCGGCCATGCCCATCGCAGCGTCTAAAGGGTATGCCACACTAAACGAGATCGCTAGCGAGATCGCTAACGAGATCGCACCTGCGTCACCATTTTATGACGCAATAGCGATCTCGTTAGCAACTTTAGCTGTGTGTGACATGTAGCAGCGATGTGGCCCCTGCTGAGATGTCGTTGATCGCTCATGAACGTTCTGAGCCGTTTTTTGGTCGTTGTCCTGCTGGTGAGCCTGAATCGCTGAGTGTGACACCCTTTATGAACGACTTCACCAGCATCGCAGGTGGGACTAGGTTTTCCCAACGGCCGCAGAGGTCGTTATACAGATCGCTGATGAGATGTGTTTGGAATCACAGATCGCTGATGAGATGTGTTTGGCACCACACAGCTAAGACGCTAACGAGATCGCTATTGCGTCATAATGGTGACGCAGGTGCGATCTCGTTAGCGATCTCGCTAAAGCCTGGGTCTCACATAGCGATACACCAGCGATCCCGACAACGATATGCACTTGTCAGGATCGCTGGTGTATCGCTACATGATCGCTGCTGAGCTGCCAAACAGGCACTCAGGGCAGCGATCAGCACAGCGACACTGCGGGTAACATCGCTTAGTTACCCGCAGTGTACCTTGGATACCAGCGCCCAGATGCAGGGAGCTGGTAACCAAGGTACACATCGGGTTTCCAATCGCTGCGCGGTGCCTGGAAACCCGCTGTGTACCTTGGTTACCAGCTCCCTGCATCAGGGCGCTGGTATCCAAGGTACACAGCGGGTTTCTAGGCACAGCCCCGCGCCTGGAAACCCGCTGTGTACCTTGGTTACTAGCTGATCGCTGGTCTCCCGCCTTCACACGCAGCGATGCATGCCTGTCAGCGGGAGACCAGCGATCAAAAAAATGTCCAGGACATTCAGCGACGATCAGCGATACCCAGCAGGGGGGCTGATCGTCGCTGAATGTCACACACAGCGATATCGCTGGTGAGCTCGCTGCTGCGTCACAAAACTAGTGACTCAGCAGCGATCTCGCTAGCGAGATCGCTGTGTGAGGCGGGGGCTTTAGTGTGGCATAACCTTAAGTCCCAGGGTCTCGTTGAGAAGAACAGGAGGCAGACAACTTAGGGAGTTGATGAGGTTCCCTTAGAATTTCTGAGTGCAGCAACTCTAGCTCTGCCTTCTTTTTTTTCTGGCTCCATCTTTACAAATTATGGCGCTGTCCCCTACCTGTGGTGCTGAACGCTCATCCACTCCTCCTGTTCTCATGGATAATAAATCAAGCAGCACTGCTTCTGATGAGCCTCTAACTCCTCCAGCCACTCAGCATGGGGTGACCAGTAGCGCTCATACTTCCCAAGATACAGAAGGAGTTGAAGGGGAGAATATGTTTTTTGATGCCCCTGACCCCTACATATTGAATTAATGAAATGCAAAGATGAACACAATAAAGACAATAGTGCGCCAAATAAAAAACATGAAATATATTCCCTTAGAGACTGAGTTTAACACATTGTCTCTTTATCAGAGCACGTAGCTATGATCTAAATGGCTGTCAGGCCCATTAAATCCTTGAAGACATAGTCAATTTTTCATTTTTGGGCTTTCATTCTATCCTCCCCTGTTGCAAGAATCATACCTTTTTATTTTTCTTATTTTTCCATCGACACAGCCTTATGAAGACTTGAAGTTTTGATTGACACCATTTATTTTACTACCGTAAATAATGTACTAAGAAACAGTGCAGTGAAATTAAGCAAATAAAAATCTGCAATTCAAGATGACGTTGCAATATGATTCTCCAGGTCAGTAAGATTATGGTGATATCAAACACGCATTTTTTTCTATTTAAGGTGTGAAAAAATTTCAGAAATTCATTAAAAAAAATTGGATATGCCACCATTTTCTGTAACTATTTTATTATTGTGGAAACAAAAACAAGGAGAAATTTTGCACCATTCAACCTGCATGAGTGATCTTGTCCTTAAACCAAACTTTGGACTGATCAATCAAGCCTTGCTGGTACTGGGTGCTCACAAAATGAGATGCAAACATGTATATAGGAAGAAAAAGTAGTGGCACACACCGGTCCTTTAAAATCCAATGTCTTTATTCAGAAAGATATGTTAGAAATCTGTCTGCAGAGAGGGAAGGAGCACATGTGCGGGACCACAATCGTTTTGCGTTTCCTGCGATTCTATTCCAGGACCAGTAGAAGCGCAGGAACGCGCAAAATGATTGTTGTCCCATACATGTGCTTCTTCGTTATCTTCAGCCAGTTTTAAGCTTGTTTTTCTGAATAAAGACATTGGATTTTAAAGGACTGGTAAGTGCCACTACTTTTTCTTCCTATATACGATACATATTTCATTATTGTGTAGATTGAGCTATGCAAGGGCTTGTTTTTTGCAAAGCAAGCTGATGCTTTACGGATATCCTATTGTAGTAAATGCAATATTTTTATAGCTTATTATTTGATTTTTTTACAGAGTTGAACTGACAAAGAAATGTAATTCGGGCACTTCACATTTACTTTACGAATTAAATAGCTTTAAATTTTCATACATTGGACGTTCACAGACACAGCAGTACCTAATATGCTTATTTTTTTATATTTTTTACATTTCTTTACTTTCAAATTCGGAAATTTTTTAGGGTTTATTTTTTAATTTTTAAAACTTTTTTTTAGTCCACACAGGTGACTTGAACTTGAGATCATTCCATCGCTTGATGTATATACTGTATACAACTGTACTGCATTATATGCAGAAAATCACGGTCTCCTATGACAACTAACTTGTGGTTAGACGCCACAGAAACATCAATCTTGCATGCCCCCAGCTGCCATTGCCATCTAACAACACCCCACAACCAAGTCAAGGTGGGTGGGGTGAAGGGAAGCCAAAAAAGACATCCGGGCCAAATCATGCCGTTGATAATAATGAACAGTGGTATTTACCTGGTTAACAGCAGCGATTGCCGCTAGTGCTGATCGCTTGTGTTAGAGGCAGATACCAGCTGTATAATACAGCTGGCATCTTCTTGTGTGGAGCAGAATCAGCTTCTGATCTTGGTCCATAAACCTACAACACTTAGAGGTTAATAACAGGGATTTGTGTAGCAATGAAGAATGATAGCATCTCTGAACAGTGTTGTGCAATATAACACATAGGACATATGCAGAAATTTGAATTGCACATATTTTTTTCATAAACCTTATAGAAAAGCATGCCTTTTGGCCCACCTCCCTATTATGCTTGCGAAGTTTGATGGACAGAAGAGCATATTTGGAGAGGTAAAGACCCACTCACTCTTCGGACACAAAAACCATGGATAGAACTTGTACCCATGTTATTCTATGGGGATGTGCACATGTCTGATTTGGTCCTAGGAAAAAAATTCATAACATGTCCGATTTTAATCCTAATGTTTGACCAAAATAACAATGCAAGTCTATGGGTCCGTGGTAAACATTAGACAGCTCTCGAATGACATCCAAGTGCAGTCCAATTTTCACAGACTGACAGAATGAAGAAGGTGGAGAATTTTTTTTTTCTCTCCACGTTTGAGAAAAATTGGTTCTTACTCTGATCAAACTCTGATCGAACTCTTATCAGAAAAATTGGACCATTTTTCTCAGGTGGAGAGAGAACTGTCATGTGCACCTAAGCTTCCTGTAATCCATTTCAACATCTCTGCTGCTGGAGATGGATTACACTTGACAATAGGCGGTGGAATAAAGAATTTCAACAGAAGGGAGACACCTTGTGACCAGCATTTGTAGTGATACTTCAGGGATAAGGCAACATCATCTTTAACTAAACTGATTTACAGATTGCCTATTTAGAAAATTTTTGATCAAACTATGGGAAAGTATAGTGACCACTTTAGATTTTATAGGCCCTATGGCACTGCAGACCCTAAATATATTGGATAATACATGACCAATCATGTTTTACCCCCATCATTATGAGATTACTATCTTATAAAATGTATGGCCGAGTTTGACCAATTAACATGTCATAAAAGTGTTGTGACAAACCACTTTAAAATCTATTTTTATTGATAGGATTTAGCTCTAGCTTTTACTTGTTACACAACCTTCATCTTTCAACCCTGCATAAATTGTACACAAGCCTGATTAAAACAGAAGAGGAGCAATTATGTCAGATTATTCAGAATTGTAAAGTCAATAAATTACAGGTGCAATACAGGAAGGAAAAGAAAATTAGAATCTGTGGGTGTGACAATTAATTTTTACCTGACAAGTTCTCATGCTGAGCTGCTATTTTGAAAGACTAAAATGGAAGCAATAACAAACATAAAATAACAAAATGCAAGTTCTTCAAGTGAGTTCATTGAATTTTAAACATTTGTTCGGCTTTTTTTTACTCTTCAATAAAACACAGATTGCACTTTGCATTTAGTTTCTCTAATAGCATGGCTCATCAGTCTCACATTAGTTTAGTTTATGCTATGCACATAGCATATTCAACAAATGTTTTATATTATGCATGCAATCTGCAAACTGCAAACCTTTGGTGAGATGTACAAATAAGCAATGGGAAAAGTCTAGTAAAAGACCCAAAGTTTCATTAGAAAAGTGGATCTATCAGAAAAATGTAAGGTCCTGCTTCTGCAGTAAAGATAAAACTAAGACAAACAAAAAGTAGGTGTAACAAAAGTTATGATCTGACGGTATTTGCAGGTTTGGTCTGCTGATCAAATCCAGAGAGCCATATTAAAATATAAAACAGAGCCATTACTTTGTAAAAAAATGATGGCTGGCTATAGAATGTATTTTGAATTTTAAAGTATAAAAAAAAAAAGAAAAAGTATTAAAGGGAATCTGTCAGGTCATTTTTGCATACCCAACTAATAGCATTCTGAAATAGGGTGTGGGCAGCCCTTTTAGGATATGTAACTTTTATTGATGTATGCTACCCTGTGGTGTTGCTGTAAGCCCCTGAAAATTTATAGTTGAGTGCCAGCTTGTCAAACGTATATTAAGGCCAAATGAATATTCACCCTTTCCCCCATAATCCCGCCCACCCCTTTGCACCGGCATCACTGCAGTCAAGCTGCCATACTGTATTACTCTCCTGAGGATCGCATCACAATACTCGGACTGGAGGTTTTCTTTCTTGGCCTGAGTGTGACAGCTGCATAGAAATAGATGCATTTTACTATAGGATGCACCCTGGTTTTGGATTGAATTTTCTGGTCTTGCTGTTTAGAGGTACAGTAATATTTTAATATTATTACTAGAAATAATTGTAACGATCTGCAGGCAATCAAATTCATGTAAAATTTGCTGAAATTCGCAGCTTCACTTGATTTCAAACACTTTGTGACAAAAAAATTCCTGGCACCATGTCGCGCAGTGCTGAAGAGTCACTGAGCAGGCATGGCCAGGGGGTTTCACATAATGATATGTAGCCTTCATATCACATGGTCTAAAGCAGCCAATCATGGGGGACTATTGCAGCCAGTATAAATGATGGGGGCTGGCCAAGCAGCGCCATTTTATACTTTTACAGCATCGGAATAGAGGGCAGAGCATACAGCTCATTCCATATAGGGACAGAAAAAGTTACATCTCCTCTGGACTTCCTCCTATAATGTCTGTTATTGTCATCAAGTGTCACCGTATTCATACCCTAGCGAACCTTTGTGATCAGAAAGACTACTGGAAAAGTAGATCTGTGTGTAGGAGGCTTCATTCAGTCACCAACATGTATTAACATCCAGTTTGGCAGCATGAGAGTGTAAGGAGGAAGCTCGGGCAGCAGGAACCTGAACCGAGCTGGGTCTGAAACTGTTGAGGCTGCATCCCATGTTGCCTGGGAGAAGAAATAGGAGACCGGACGGACCCAATGACCCAGGAGGAGGGGGCGTGTTTAGAAAAAAGTGCGCGCAGCTGCAGTGAGTTTCCCTTTGGCAGAGACTGAGGCAGACGAGGTGCGTGTGCAGTGTGCTTCGACTTCCAGGGAGCAGAGCCGCGACGGACTGCGGCCAACATCCCACGGGCACGGCACTGGGACTGTGAGCAGAGGCAGGGCCGTGGGCTCAGCTAAATTTGGGGCCACGCTTGTGCATAGAAGCGTTGGCCGTGTACAGGACCTGGTGCTGTGGTCCTCCTTACTGAACAGCATAGCAGAGCCCTCACTTGATACCGGGGTTTTTGCTGCACCTGTGAATTTGGCTGCACGAGTTAACGGACTAGAGGCCCAATGGGTGAGACCAGAGACCGCCCGTTGCCGCCAGAAGCTGGACTGTGAGCTGAGGATCCTCATCTGAGGATATTTCGCTGGCCGCTACTGGGACTACAACCCTCAACGGAGCATCTGCGGCTGACAAAATCATGGACACAATAAGTTTGCTGAGTGAACTGTTATTATGTTGCCATTTTCCTTTATCCATTCCCTGTTTAACTGTTTCTCCCTGCGAGGAGTAGCTTTACTGTTCAAATAAATTGTTAACCTTTGCTCTGCCTTCCTTGCGTCACTGCATCTTACAACCTGCTTACAGGTGTGTTCTGCAGCTCCCTGGCTTGGCCAATAGTACAGTATCACACAATAGTAATACGCTTATTCAATTAATATGGGGAGAGAGTTAGGAAAGTTTCCGAAGACCATATAACTCAGACAAAGATCACAGGACAATGTTCAGGCTGACAGATGGTTCACCCGACCCGAGTGTGACATCTGCATATAAATACATGCTGTCACACCCAGTTCAGGAAAGTCGACAGCCAGTCTGAGCATTGCATTGCGATCCTCATTATATGACCGTATGACTTTTCCCTTAGAATAGGTACAAGCAGAAGTGCCAGACTCATGGGGATTGATCAGGGATATGGTACAATTGGTATTTGTCCTCCTGCATATTAATTCCAATTACACTTTTTTCCTTCATAATGCGCTAGGATTAAAGTATTAGCAAGACAACAATTAGAAAAAAAAAGAAATCAGATGAGTACTTGTTAAAGGCAGCTGTACTGAATTTTGCTTATTGTGAAGGGAAGAACAATTGTTTTTAATTTATTTACTTCAAAAATGTAGATATTTAAAGAACTTTCGACAAATTTTTCATGTTAAACTGGAGCAAGATATAATAGTGGCTGCTGCCCATAATACAACATTTTTTTTAAATTTTGCCTTCGTTACAGAGAAAAAAAGCATTTTGCACCTAATAAGTTAATGATTTTTAAAGTCAAAATGGATGATCCCACAGTTTTCACTAGGGACATGCACTTCTTTTCCCTTTTAGGATGCTGCTGATTTAACGGAAAGCAATGATGAACACGCTCTCACCATAGCATAGAACAAGTTTCTCAGTGTGTGAGATGTAATGATATAGCTGTAATCTCCTGGTCTAACATCATGAACTAGTGATTGTGGCGGGAAGGGTAGTACATCTGGGTTTAGCTTTGTCACATTACAAACACTTTTATCAGCTCTCCTGATTACTGAGTGTTTCATGACTGCCGAGCTCAATCAACTTGTAATCACTCTGCAATGAGATCAGGGCTTTCATGTCTCACACAGAAGCAGCCTGCTTGTTCTGCACTACTCCTGTGTGAAATGTAATGAGACCTTGCTCTGATCTCACTGCAGAATGATTGCAAGTTAACTATAATAAAAAATAAGTGTAGTTACTGACAGATCTCTGGACAGGCAATGTGGGGAAGGGGCAATACAACAGAGCTGACAATGCTATGAAAAGAGGAGAGATGATAGAAGAGTTTGTAATGTGACTCAGCTAAATTCAGTTGTTCTGTCTTTCCCTCCTCAGGAACCTTATATGTAAGGTGTTAGTCATTTGCACTTTGTAATCATAAGAAGCTTAACCCCTTCATGACCTATGACGTATATATATGTCATTGGTCATGTCCCGGCATTTGATGCAGGCTTCTGCACTAAGCCAGCATCTTTTTCGGCACATGACAGTTGATTTTAACAACTGTCATGTGCCCCTAAAAGCCGTGAGTGGAATCGCAATTCACATGTAGCTGTTAACATGTTAAATGCTGCTGTTAATCTCTAACAGCATCCTTTAACATGGGCATACCGGAAGCACATCACAAACCTTGTCCATCGGCACTCCTGTCACATGATTGCGGGGTGCAGATGGAATGGCATGACAAGTCATGGCTGGCATGTCTGCAGAAGACCCCCGTGATTATCACTGCAGATCTGCTATGAGTGCCACTTCCTGGCTGGCATACATAGCAGATGATCATTTCACAAGAATATTACATATTCAAGTCTCCTGAAGACACTATTGAAGCAATTAAAAAGTAAAAAAGTGTTTTTAAAAATCTTAAAAAATATAAAAGTTCAAATCACCTCACATTGCCCCATTCAAAATAAAACAATAGAAAAATATACACATATTTGGTATCACTGCTCTCAGAAATGCCTGATCTATCAAAATATAAAAATAATTAATCCAATCAATAAATGGACCAAAATTAGTTTTTTGATTGTTGCAACATTGCAATAAAATGCAATATCAGTCAAGCAAAACATTGCATATACCCCAAAATCTTATTAATAAAAACATAAGCTTGACGCACAAAAAATAAGCCCTCAACCAGCCCTAGATCCTGAAAAGTTTAGACATTAAGGGTCTCAGAAAATGGAGCTTTTTTTTTTTTTTACAAATTTTGGATTTTTTTTCACCACTTAAATAAAAAAGAATCTATCCATGTTTGCTATCTATGAATTTGTAATGACCTGGGAAATCATCATTGTAGGTCAGTTTTAGCATTTAATGATCATGATAAAATAAACTGTGGAATTGTACTTTTTTTTGCAATTTAACCACACTTGGAATTTTTTCCTGTTTCCAGTACACTATATGGTAAAATCAATTATCTCGTTCAGAAATACAACTCATGTCTCAAAAAACAAACCATCATACAGCCATATTGAAGGAAAAGTAAAAAAGTCATGGTTCTGGAAGAAGGGGAGCAAAACAACAAAAACACAAAACTGGAAAATCCCAAGGTCATGAAGGGGTTAAACCAGGAGACTAGGGCGGCCTGTGATACATCTCACACAATGAGAAATTAGTTCCAAGCTATGTTGTGGGCGTGTTCTTCTGTCATTTGAGTATTGCTGTCTGCCTTTGGTTGGTCAATATCATACGGGGAGAAGTGCACAACACTAGTGCAAACTTTCTAATAACATCCACTTGGATGTAAGAAAAGCCTAACCCCTAGTGACAGAGCCAATTTGGTACTTAATAACCAAGCCAATTTTTACAATTCTAACCACTGTCATTTTATGAGGTTATAGCTTTGGAACACTTCAATGTATCCCACTGATCCTGAGAAGGTTTTTTCATGACATATTGCACTTCATGCTAGTGGTAAAATTTCTTCAATATAACTTGCGTTTATTTATGAAAAAAATTTAGAAAATTTTGCGATTTTCAAACTTTTAATTTTTGTACACTTAAATCAGAAAGTGGTGTCACACAAAAAAGTTAATAAATAACATTTCCCACATGTCAACTTTACATTAGCACAATTTTGGAAATAATTTTTTTTTGTTAGTATGTTATAAAGATTAAAAGTTGACCAGCGATTTCTCATTTTTACATCAAGATTTACAAAACCATTTTTTTAGGGACCACCTCACATTTGAAGTGAGTTTCGGGGGTCAACATAACAGAAAATACCCAAAAGTGAAACCATTCTAAAAACTGCATCCCTCATGGTGCACAAAACCACATTCAAGAAGTTTATTAGCACTTCAGATGCTTCACGAGAACTAAAGCAATGTGGAAAGAAAAAATGAACATTTCACTTTTTTCACAAAAAATTTTCTTTGGAACCCAATTTTTTATTTTTACAAGGGTATAAGGATGAAACGGACCACAAAATTTGTTGTGCAATTTCTCCTGCATATGCTGATACTCCATATGTGGGGAAAAGTCACTGTTTGGATGCATGGCAGGGCTCGGAAGGGAGGGAGCACCATTTGACTTTTTGAATGCAAAATTGGCTGGAATCAATGGTGGCCCCATGTATCATTTGGAGACCACCAATATACCTAAACAGTGGAACCCCCCAATTCTAACTCCAACCGTAACCCCAACACACCCCTAACCCTAATCCCAACCCTAGCCATAACCCTAACCACAAACCTAACCCTAATGCACCCCTAACCCTAATCCCAACCCTAACCGTAGTCCCAACCATAACCACAACCCTAACCCTAGCCCAACCCTAATCCTAACTTTAGCCCAACTCACTTTAGCCTAACCCTAACTTTAGCCCAACTCACTTTAGCCCAACCCTAACTTTAGCCCAACTCACTTTAGCCCAACACTAACCCTAACTATAGCCCAACTCTCTTTAGCCCAACCCTAACCCTAACTTTAGCCCAACTCTCTTTAGTCCAACCCTATCCCTAACAACCCTAACTTTAGCCCAACTCACTTTATCCCAACCCTAACCCTAACTTTAGCCCAACTCACTTTAGCCCAAACTTAACACTAACTTTAGCCCAATTCCCTTTAGCCCAACCCTAATCCTAACTTTAGTCCAATTCAATTTAGCCCAACCCTAACTTTAGCCCAACTCACTTTAGCCCAACCCTAACCCTAACTTTAGCCCAACTCACTTTAGCCCAACCCTAACACTAAATTTAGCCCAATTCACTTTAGCCCAACCCTAACCCTAACTTTAGCCCAACTCACTTTAGTCCAACCCTAGCCCTAACTTTAGCCCAACTCACTTTAGCCCAACTCTAACCCTAATGGAAAAATGGAAATAAATACTTTTTTATTGCATTATTTTTACTTAATGGGATGACAAAGGGGGGGGTTTGATTTACTATTTTTTTATTTTGATCTCTGTGATAGGGTCTATCACAGTGATCAAAATTAACCAATAGGAAAAATTTTCTATTGTTGCCGGATGCCGGCTGGCAGATCTCAGTGTGCGCCTGCCTTTTTCTCCCAGAAGAAGACGCTGATGGCCCAGGGGACTTCACAGGGGTTGAAGGGACACCAAAGGTACTGGGGGAAGACCGGGGGACCCCATTTCTCTCTCAGAGGAGAGAGAAATTAAATGGAAAATCTGACTTTTTTTGCGGTTCCCATTATACCATTAATAATGGCAATCGCAACACTGAGGTCTGTAAAAACCGACCCGAATCATGTTCTATGGGGTCTCAGCAACCCCCGGTAGCCAAGACCCTGGAGAAATTCTGGCTCTGGGGGGCGCTATACACTTATTTCTCAGCGCCATTAAAAAGCGGCGCTGAGGCATAAGTACCCTTAACTGCCGCCATTAAAAGGTGTATCGGCGGTCGTTAAAGGGTTAAATTATTAAGTGACAACACTTTGCTTGCTAATATTTCCACAACAGAGAGCCAAACTAAAAAAAAATATTCCGTTTTGCAGCCAGTATTGCATTGCGTGTCCAGTTCAACATAAAAGCTTCCCTTTAAGTTGTAAGGGTTTGACTCGCTCAGCTGCGACGGGAGGTAATCAGGAGGCATGTTTCTTTCAAAAGTTCATGGGGTTTATTGCTCCACAAACCCAAAAAGCAAATACAGTACACATATCCAGTACTTCAGGCTCGGTCCTGGAGCCTCAACACACACAGGAGGTTTCCACCTCCCCACATACAGGCCCTGTGTTCAGCAGTAGCCTACCTTATATAGCTATAACCATAGCTAACCACATCACATGACTAGTCATGAGGTAGTGACATCACCACAGGTCCTTAAAACACATACAAAGGTACGGTGATGCCCCTACCTAGGACTGAGGTACATGGGCAGCCCGCCCTCCCATCTCTCATTGCTGCCCGTAACCCGGACCCAAGTGTATTAAATGACCCCTTAGTGCTTACGTGCACTAAAGAAAACACTCCCGGTTACATCACAGGGAGCTGCCATCCCTGTGATACATACCTCCCGTTCACTATACGACCATTAGTATCGCTACATACCTCCCCCTCTGCCTAAAGCCGTGGGGCTTGGCACCTTCCATTACCTGACCAGAGACTCTTCTCGGTCGTCTCCGACAGATAAACCATCTGTCAAAGTCGGGCCCTGCTACTGAACCTTTTTGTAGGCGCCCGTCATCCGACTCCGTCACGTCCTTTGATAGCGATGCCCCCTTGTCAGACCACCCGCATCCCCAGCGGTCACTATGAAGTCGCAATTTCCTTGCACCCATATGTCCTGTCTGGTCTGACTCTTTGTCATTTTGGCCACCACAGGGTCTCCTGCTTAGGTCACGCAGCCCTGAGCTAACTGAGGCATTACTACTTCTATCTCTCTCATCAAGCCACCTATGTCCTATATTAGCTCCAGCTTGAAGACATCCAGTCTTAAGCGAACCTCTTAGCCTCTCTATACCGCGAATTGAAGGTGGCGGCCATCTACTTCCCATTTCCTGCAGCTCTCTGTTAACTTGCTCCCTCTCAAGTCTTAGCTGCTTTACTTCTTTCAGGTACGTCAGGCGATACTCACGGAGCATCCGGATATTCCCAAGGCTCTCCATGGATCCGACAACGAGGAATGGAACCATCACATCTTCACCCACGACCAGGGCTTCGTCATCAGCCGGAATCCTCACTCTCATCACACCGGACCTATTCACCATCTCCTGCATCACTTTCCCAAGTCTTCCTAAGACTTTCCTCACCAGACCGCTGGGCACTTGAACTATGTCTTCCACCAATCCAAGCCGACTTTGAGCTTTTCTTGCTTGCTCCAGACGTCGAGCGGCTTCCTTATTTTTCAACAAAATCATCTGTTTCATTCGTAGGCATTTTAGATGCATATCCTCAGGACAGCCACCCGCTTCACTGTGACTTCCCTAGTTGACAGTATGACCAACTGTTTCGTCTCTGGTGCCCAGTTCACACTACATGCTTCTATTGCCTTTCTGAAGGCCTCATGCACATTCTCAATGGCACATGCTTCTCGCATGTCTTCGGGTACCTCTATTATACACTTGAAAAGCGAAGTCTCCCCTTCTTGAACATACTGTTGGACCTCCTCGTCCTGAGCGTCAGCACGGTTTTCCAAGACATCGAAATTTCTTGTGTGGCCATCTGCGTGGCACTTCCCCTGCTGGATTTCTTTCTCAGTTGAGGCCCCTTATTTGGTCAGCCTCTCCAGCATGGGCGTACCCAGGATCAAAACTAGGGGGGCAAGCCAATGTCGCATCTTATACAGGTTACATCATATACACTTTACATTATCCTGCATATTAGGTATGGAGCATTAGAACTGTTGTATATTGTATAATACAGCAGTGTATGCGACACTACGCTGTATATACCATATATTATACATGGCACACTCACCTCTATACAAAGAATAAGAGGCATTATAACCTGTATATGAAAAGTATAATACAGCAGTGTATATACACTCTATATACCGCACACGATGTGTATGACCCTGTATACACCATATACTACACTCTTATTTTGAAGTAAAAAAATAAAAATAAACAGGAACAAACACAATACTTAAAATAAAGAACAAGTAAAGTTAAAAATCAACAAACTTACTGGTATTTCAATGGAACTATGGGTCTGCTTTTGGCTAATGAGATGGTCAATGTTCGGTTCCATATTTGTCACAAGTGAAGCAATTTTTCTCTTTCTTGATATTATTATTTCCTAGGGATTCCAAATTGCTATTAGTAAAATACCAATATATATACAGCGCTACAAAAACAATATACCAGCAATAAAACTGCCCACACACAGACATACAGCCTGCACTGCCCATCACTGCAGCCTTGCCAATCCATATCATTTCATCCTCATCAGTGCACATAGTGGCGCAACTCCGCTTTTAGCTCAGGCTCAGACTGGTGTGGTGCGAGAGTCCCTAATAGGCAGGTAAATGTCCCCAATAGGCAGGTAAATGTACCCAATAGGCAGCATTGATCCCCAATAGGCAGCATATGTCCTCAATAGGCAGCATAGGTCCCCAATAGGCAGCAAATGTCCTCAATAGGCAACATAGTCCCCCAATAGACAGCATAGGTCCCCAATAGGCAGCATAGGTCCCCAATAGGCAGCATAGGTCCCCAATACGCAGCATATGTCCTCAATAGGCAGCATAATCCCCCATAATCAGCATAGTAGTCCCCAGTAGGCAGCATAATCCCGCATAAGCAGCATAGTCCCCAATAGCCAGCATAATCCCCCAATAGCCAGCATTATCCCCCAATAGCCAGCAAAATCCCCCAATAGCCAGCGTAATCCCCCAATAGCCAGCGTAATCCCCCAATAGCCAGCGTAATCCCCCCATAGCCAGCATAATCCCCTAAACCAGCATAATCCCCATAGGCAGCATAATCCCCCCCATAGCCAGCATAATCCCCCATAGCCAGCATAATCCCCCCATAGCCAGCATAATCCCCCAATAGCCAGCATTATCCCCAATAGCCAGCAAAATCCCCCAATAGCCAGCGTAATCCCCCAATAGCCAGCATAATCCCCTATAGCCAGCAGAATCCCCCCCATAGCCAGCAGAATCCCCCCATAGCCAGCATAATCAATCTCCATAGCCAGCAAAATCCCCCATAGCCAGCATAATCCCCCTATAGCCAGCATAATCCCCCCATAGCCAGCATAATCCCCCTATAGCCAGCATAATCCCCCATAGCCAGCATAATCCCCCCATAGCCAGCATAATCCCCCTATAGCCAGCATAATCCCCCAATAGCCAGCATAATCCCCCATAGCCAGCATAATCCCCCAATAGCCAGCATAATCCCCTATAGCCAGCATAATCCCCCTATAGCCAGCATAATCCCCCTATAGCCAGCATAATCCCCCTATAGCCAGCATAATCCCCCTATAGCCAGCATAATCCCCCCATAGCCAGCATAATCCCCATAGCCAGCATAATCCCCCATAGGCCGGGCCCGGCGTCAAAAAAAAAAGCCAGTACTCACCTATCTCCCCCGCTGCTCTGAAGAAGCGCTCTCTGGACTCCGTCTTCTCCTGGCACAGGCGGCGTGACGTCATCAGGGCGCGCAGGCGGCATGATGACGATCACGTCGCCTGTGCTGCATATGGAAGGCCGCAAGGCCTTCCTAAATCAGCACATTGCGCCCGCGATTAAAGGGCCCGCCGACCGCTGGCAATGAACTGTCAGTTCAATGTCGGCGGGGCCGACGGGCCAGATCAAGCACCGTGCGCCCCTGCTTCTAGGGGGGGGCACCTGCCCCCCCCTGTCCCATGGTGGGTACGCCCATGCTCTCCAGTTCACTCTCCTTCTCTATCTTGAGCTCTTGTAGAACTTTATCTAGCTCCTCTGCCAAGCAGCGACGCTCATCCTCTCTCTGGAGAAGCTCCTGCTGATGCTTCTCTTGGGCCTCTCTGAGCACCTCCGTATCTTTCAAAAGGGCATTGTTCATGGACTTACACGCTGACAGGTGACCTCTGAGCTTAAAGACTTCTTTCTCCAGCTCCTCACTCTGTGCTCAATCAATTGTCTTAGGACCCTTTCTCGCTCGACTGTCTCTCTAAGCAGCTCTATGTCATGGTCCTGCTCTCTTTTAGCCAGCACATGTCGCACCATCACTTCTTTAATTAAATTTTCAGATGGGCTCTCTTGCCCACCCACACTCTGCCTCTTCAGAGTTCTGACTGTTCCTGAATCCACAGGTTCAACTGTCTCTCGACTCGGTAACTTCAGAGAACTCCAGCTCTTCAGCAACTGGTACTCTGGAGTCTTCATCATACTGAGCCATTTCACCCTTTCCGGGCATTGCAGATGAGGGTCTACTACAGGTCTGTTCTAATTCCAGCACTACCTCTGTGCTGGGATTTGTCAGAGATAAAGTGGCCTCCTTATCAAGGACAGTAACCTGATCTCTACCTGACCCTGACTCTTCCTCATCATTTCTCTTCTTAGAGGGTGTAGCCTGTCCCGCCTTTCCACGGCCCCTGCGGCGAGAGGAAGATCTGCCATTTTTACTCGGCTCCACCTTCCTGCACTCGCTTTCCCTTGCGTTTGAGCCACAGTCTGCATAGGAGTCACTCCCACTCCCCCTGTCATCCTGGAACAGCAAGTCCCCACTTAAGCAGGTGTCGGACCCTATTCCTGGAGCTACTCCGTTTCCCACGGTCACACGTTTGGTCACCCCAAAGTCCCCGAGTTGGTCTGACCCACACTTTCTTCCGGTCACCTGGAACTCGGGACTATCGACATTAGGTGTCGCTATCTCCTTTTTATACACCACATCACCCGGAACCACTACAGCCACCTGCTGTGGTGGGGCTCCCTTACGGTCATTCCGTCTCTCCTCTGAGCAACCCCACACTTCATCAACTTCCCATACATCCTCAAAGAACACAAAGTCCCGGACCCTCTCAAAGGGGTATAATACATTTGGTGGTATACTGCCATCTTGGCACCCGATGCTTTCGGACATATCAATCATCACTCTGTCCACAGTATAGTCCACAGTGATCCTATTGATGCAGCAAACCTTGACCTTATTCTCGGTCAGACAGAGAATGAGAGGAGTTCCTGTCAGAGTCACCTGACTCTTTGAGTCCAGCCGTCCAGAGACTCCTTCACGGTGTAACATTACGGTACATACCTGTAGCCTGTCGTCATACGGAAAGTCTATGCCGCACTCAGAATAAGTCAGACACAAACACCGCTGTTCCTCAGACATGTCCACTGAGGTAACCAGTGCCGCCCCTTTTGGAAGTTCTGCCCCTTTTTGGGCCACCACCCCAATTTGGGCTACCGTCCCTTTTGGGACTCCACCCCCTTTTGGGCAACTGTTCCAATTTGGGATACCACCCCCTTTTGGGACTCTGCCCCCTTTTGGGCACCCATCCCTGATTGGATTACTGCCCCTTTTTGGGACTCCACCCCCTTTTTGGCAACCATCCCTGTTTTGGGGTCACCGCCCCCTTTTGGGACTCCACCCCTTTTAGGGACACCACCCCTCTCTGGGGTACACACCGTGGACCCACTCACGGCTCTCCCATGCCCCAGTTCGCACAGACTCTTATGTCTCTTTGGGGCTGGTACTGTTCCTTAAGAGGTCGCCCGCTCTGGACCTCTGATGTCCTTATGTCACCTCACCAGCTCCTACTGGCAGTGCCACAACTTCCATTGTAGTCACAAACCACTGGCACCTCCTGCTGCCGCTCACAAGCCGCTGCTGCCACTGCAGTTCCTGCTGCTGAAGAACCTCTTGCTGCTGTAAGTCCCTGCACAGCTCCGCACCGCAGACTTCGTGGACCCGCCGATCCACAGCAAGTTGATATAAAAAACAAAAAACTTCATGACCCCGCCGAGCCACAGCAAACAACTCTGACGTGTCTTATAAGAAAAAAAGACAGTCTCTCACTGATCCCGATCAGCACAACACAGACTCCTATCTGTTACACTCTTGGCCACACAGGTTCCAGGATACCTCTTCTCCTCAGAGGTATCCCACAAACGCTAATATATATAGTCTCTTTCTGACCCCGGTCATCACAACACAGACTCCATTCCATTGCCTGTTGGTGTCAGCCACACAGGTTCCCGGACACCTCCTCTCCTCAGAGGTATCCTATCAGCATGCTCATTTCTCAATGACCCCAGTCAGCATAACACTCACGGTTTTCAAGACCTTCCATTCCTCCTCTGGCTCCTGATTCCCAGCACTGCAACATGTGCTCCTTGGACCGTGGCCCGCATTCTCCACCAATTGTAAGGGTTTGACTCGCTCAACTGCGACGGGAGGTAATCAGGAGGCATGTTTCTTTCAAAAGTTCATGGGGTTTATTGCTCCACAAACCCACAAAGCAAAATACAGTACACATGTCCAGTACTTCAGGCTTGGTCCTGGAGCCTCAACACACACAGGAGGTTTCCACCTCCCCACATACAGCCACTGTATTCAGCAGTAGCCTACCTTATATAGCTATAACCATAGCTAACCACATCACATGACTAATCATGTGGTAGTGACATCACCACAGGTCCTTAAAACACATACAAAGGTACGGTGATGCCCCTACCCAGGGCTGAGGTACATGGGCAGCCCAACCCTCCCATCTCTCAGTGCTGCCACTAACCCGGACCCAAGTGTATTAAACGACCCCTTAGTGCTTACGTGCTGTGAGACAGTGAAGGGGTGTGTGCTGGACGGCGTGTATATCTCGCCCAGGTTTCTTAGCTGGGGCGCATAAAATAGGTTGTCAGTGCGGTGTTCATTCCATTCCTATCTGGGACAGGTTTGCAGTGCAACCCGGAGTGAACACAGCTGCTTAATTAGGCATCCATAAGTACCTGCTTGAGAAGTTCAGAAGGGGCTCTCTCTCAGTCTGGATCTGACTTCAGACGCCATTGGAGCCTCATGTGAGCTGCACACTGGTAACTACTGAACATATGTGTTGTTTTGGGCACAGGCTATTAGAGTCTGGACCCGGATAGAAAGGGAAAATCTATCTAAGTGTAATTAGTGGCGGGACACGCCTAGGCTTTATGTTTATGATTTTGTTTTAATTTATGTTCTGTTTGCTGTGGACTTTAATAAAACTGGTTGCGGCCAGTTTTTAACAGAACCACTGTCTGTGAATGGTCTCTTTATGCCACTCCGTCTCCCCAAGACGGCGATCCCAGAGCTATATCCCCTGAAAAGCTTACAATTGGTGCTTGAATGCTGGGGCAGCACAGTGGCTGAAGACTTTGAAAAAAAAAAAAAAAAGGTGTCTGCACCGCAAAACTGAACTTATTGTGGAGAAGACTGTGGAGTGTATATGTCTTGGGTGAAGGCTGTCAGCCAGCCCAAGATGTCCGGCAGTATGGAGGAGCTCATTAAGCAGCTGGCCCAGAACCAGCAGGCCATGCAGCAGCAACATCAGCAGGCCATGCAGCAACAACAGCGGAGCCAGCAGCAACAGCAGGAAACCAACCGGTTGTTACTGGAGCAGCTTGCAGCACTAAAAAAAACTCCTAGCACCTCGTCCCCGAATGAAGACGCTGGGTTACCGGCATTATCCGCTGTAAAGAAGGCGGTAAAACAGACTCTGCAGAAGATGACGCCTCATGACAATGTGGAGGCATATCTGGCTATATTTGAGAGACTGGCAGAGAAGGAGAATCTGCCACAATCTGAATGGGCTATGGTGGTCGCGCCCTATTTGACTGGGGAACCCCAAAAGGCCTATTTTGACCTCAGCGAGCAGGACAGCAAAAACTATACTAAGTTGAAAGTGGAGATTCTTGCCCGCCTGGGTGTGACGAGGGCAGTCCGTGCCAGGAGAGTCCATAACTGGAGATACAGGCGAGACAAGCCTGCTCGCTCACAAATGTATGACTTGATTTCTTTGGTAAAGAAGTGGTTGGAACCTGACGTCAGCACCCCTGCCCAAATGGTTGAAAAGGTGGTGCTGGACCGGTACATCTGGGCCCTTCCCCCTGAGATCCAGCTCTGGGTCGGACAGGGAGACCCCAAAGATGCCGATCAACTGGTCAGCCTAATAGAAAGGTATTTCGCCACCAAAGACTATCTACGTGACCAGCCGTCCGAGCGATCATCAGTTCGGAATACCCGGCCTCCGTCATCTCCCGGTAAGAGGGTTCCAGCTGTGGGGGCAAGGGGGGCTGTTGATAGTCCGGGTCAGCCCCGAGGGGACATGTATGAGCGGAAGGGTGATACTTTCCTACCAGGAGAACCCAGACCTAGGAAGGTCTCCCCGTCTGAACACCCTGACCTGAGACAGTGTTGGAGATGCCGTGAACAAGGTCATATTTCAGCCAATTGTCCACTAGTGGGGGAGCCTATGGACTGTGACGCTGGACAGTCTCTCTCGTTCCTCGCCGAGCCCGTGTGCGTGGCCACCCTAGTCGAGGAGACTGGCCACAGCTGTGTCAGGTCGTGATAAATGGTTGCCCAGTACAGGCCCTACTCGACTCAGGAAGTCGAGTGACTGATACATGCTAGTCTGGCTGATGGGGACTTCGTCACAGATAGGTACCTAAGCGTGGTGTGCATACATGGAGACTTCAAAGTCTACCCAGTAACCTCCTCAGACTTCGTCACAAAACTCGGGGAGATCTCATATGAAGTGGGGGTAGTGAAGAACCTGATGCATCCCGCCATATTGGGTCATGACTTTCCCCTGTTTTGGGGTCTTTGGAAAAAAAATGTTTCTGATGGACAGTGTGATGAAGCTCCTACTGAGGGTGCGCAGTCCCGAGGGGCGGAACACAATGCTAGTGGGCCGTTAAACTTATGTGATAATAATGATGATGACCATGATAATGATGGTGATCATGATAATGATGATGGCCATGATAGTGATGCTGATGCTGATAGTGGTCATGATAATGATATTGATGATGATGATGACTGTAAAAAAAATGAATTTCCATTTCAGGTGATGTTAGGGGAGGGGGAGGATGTTTCTCTAGAACAGAATGTCCCTGACCTACCGGTGTCCCGTGGCAATTTTGGGAGTGAGCAATTGCAAGACCCCACTCTTAAACATGCCAGGGAGAATATAACTGTTCTGAATGAGATCCCACAAGAGCCCGGCTCTGATGAAAAATTTCCCCATTTTGCCATGAACAATGACCTGCTATAAGGGTCACTAAAGTAAAGGGAGAGGCCGTGAGTCAGCTCCTAGTACCTAAGCCATATAGAAGTATGGTGTTAGGTTTGTCCCATAACCACGTGCTGGTGGGCACCTGGGGATGGACAAAACCCAGGAAAGAATTCTTCAGAGGTTTTACTGGCCCGGGGTTTATCGAGATGTGGAGGATTATTGTAAAACCTGCCCCTCGTGTCAGATAAATGCTCCGGTGTCTCACTTCCGGAGTCCATTAATCCCGCTGCCGGTTATAGAAATACCCTTTGAAAGGGTAGCAATGGACTTGGTAGGTCCTATTGTAAAATCAGCCAGGGGACACCAATACATCTTAGTTGTCCTTGATTATGCAACCCGGCACCCCGAGGCGGTCCCTTTAAGAAATATGGCATCTAAAAATATTGCACGGGAACTTTTTCATATGTTTTCCAGGACAGGAATTCCTAAAGAAATCCTCACGGACCAAGGCACACCTTTTATGTCCAAAGTGATGAAGGAACTGTGTAAGTTGCTTAAAATCTCGCACATTCGGACATCTGTGTATCACCCCCAGACGGATGGGTTGGTTGAACGTTTTAATAAAACATTAAAACATATGTTAAAGAAAGCAGTAGAGAAAGATGGGAGGGATTGGGACTACCTGTTACCCTACTTATTGTTTTCGGTCAGAGAGGTTCCCCAGGCCTCTACGGGATTTTCTCCCTTTGAGTTGGTGTATGGTCGGCATCCGCGGGGCTTGCTGGACATAGCCAAGGAGGTTTGGGAAACCGAGACAACTCCATACAAGAGTGTTATAGAGCATATTGCCCAGATGCAAGAGAGGATGGCTAAAATTATGCCATTGGTGAAGAATCATCTGCAGAGAGCCCAAGAAGCTCAAAGCAGAGTCTATAATCGGTCAGCAAAAATTAGGTCTTTCAACCCCGGGCATCGAGTCCTAATTCTAATTCCCACGGTGGAAAGTAAGTTTTTGGCCAAGTGGCATGGTCCATACGAGGTCGTACAAAAAGTGAGCGAGGTTACTTACAAAGTACACCAACCCGGGAGACGGAAGCCCTACCAGGTATATCATATCAATCTGATCAAGCCCTGGAGGGACAGAGAGGCATTGTTGGCCTCGGGTGAAATAGAGAAAGGGGTAAAACCATCTCTACCTCCTGTGACCATGGGAGAGACGTTGTCCGTGCACCAAAAACAGGAAGTGCGGGAGTTTCTGCAGAAAAATCAGAAAAAAATTTCTGATTTGCCCGGCCGGACTTCTCTAATAAAACACCATGTCGAGACCGAGCCCGGTACTAAGGTCAAGATAAAACTGTACAGACTTCCAGAAGCCCGCAGAAAGATAGTCTCTGCTGAAATTAAACGCATGTTAGACCTCGGGGTCATTGAGGAGGCCCAAAGCGAGTGGTGTAGCCCGATTGTACTCATCCCAAAACCTAATGGAACCTGGAGGTTCTGTAATGATTTCAGAAAGTTGAACGAGGTGTCAAAGTTTGACGCATACCCAATGCCACGGGTAGACGAGCTAATCGAGAGGTTAAGGGGTGCCCGTTATATTACAACCCTCGATCTGACAAAAGGGTACTGGCAGATACCCCTGTCTGAGGAGGCAAAAGAAAAAACGGCCTTTGCAACCCCGGAAGGTTTGTTTCAGTATCTGGTGATGCCCTTCGGGTTGCATGGAGCCCCAGCTACCTTTCAGAGGCTTATGGACCAGATCCTACGCCCGCATCAAGCCTATGCAGCTGCCTACCTGGATGATGTGGTAATTTTCAGTTCTGATTGGGAGAGCCACCTCGCTAAGGTACAAGCCGTCTTAGACTCGATAGGCGGAGCTGGGCTGAACATAAACCCAGAGAAATGTGCAATTGGCCTAGAAGAGGCCAAGTACTTGGGCTATGTGATTGGCAGAGGGCTGATCAAGCCACAAATCGATAAAGTAGAGGCAATTCGAAACTGGCCTGTACCCCTCACAAAACGACAGGTCAAAGCATTTTTGGGCATCACTGGGTACTATCGCAGATTCGTACCAAATTATGCCTCCATTGCTGCCCCATTGACTGACCTGACAAAAGGGGGAAGTCCAAAATGATAAATTGGAATCCGGAGGCAGAAAAAGCATTTCTGTCGTTGAAAATGGCTTTGTGTCAAAGACCAGTTCTGGTCACCCCTAATTTCAGGGAAGAGTTTCTTGTTCAAACTGATGCCTCTAATGTGGGGTTAGGGGCGGTGTTATCACAGGTCGTGAAGGGTGAAGAACACCCAGTCCTGTATTTAAGTCGAAAAATGACACCGGCTGAACAAAATTATGCCATTGTGGAGCGAGAGTGCCTCGCAATCAAATGGGCGCTGGACTCCCTACGGTATTACCTCTTGGGTAGGAGATTTAAATTGCAATCAGACCATGCTCCTCTGGCATGGATGAAGCAGAACAAGGAAAGGAATGCCAGGGTGACAAGGTGGTTCCTTTCACGTCAAGAGTTCAATTTCTCGGTTGAGCATAGACCTGGGAAATTACAGGGTAATGCTGATGCCTTGTCCAGAGTTCACTGTCTCTTCGGAGTTTCTGACCAGTCCTCCGGTCTGGAGAAGAGGGGGGGATATGTGAGACAGTGAAGGGGTGTGTGCTGGACGGCGTGTATATCTCGCCCAGGTTTCTTAGCTGGGGCGCATAAAATAGGTTGTCAGTGCGGTGTTCATTCCATTCCTATCTGGGACAGGTTTGCAGTGCAACCCGGAGTGAACACAGCTGCTTAATTAGGCATCCATAAGTACCTGCTTGAGAAGTTCAGAAGGGGCTCTCTCTCAGTCTGGATCTGACTTCAGACGCCATTGGAGCCTCATGTGAGCTGCACACTGGTAACTACTGAACATATGTGTTGTTTTGGGCACAGGCTATTAGAGTCTGGACCCGGATAGAAAGGGAAAATCTATCTAAGTGTAATTAGTGGCGGGACACGCCTAGGCTTTATGTTTATGATTTTGTTTTAATTTATGTTCTGTTTGCTGTGGACTTTAATAAAACTGGTTGCGGCCAGTTTTTAACAGAACCACTGTCTGTGAATGGTCTCTTTATGCCACTCCGTCTCCCCAAGACGGCGATCCCAGAGCTATATCCCCTGAAAAGCTTACAATTGGTGCTTGAATGCTGGGGCAGCACAGTGGCTGAAGACTTTGAAAAAAAAAAAAAAAAGGTGACTGCACCGCAAAACTGAACTTATTGTGGAGAAGACTGTGGAGTGTATATGTCTTGGGTGAAGGCTGTCAGCCAGCCCAAGATGTCCGGCAGTATGGAGGAGCTCATTAAGCAGCTGGCCCAGAACCAGCAGGCCATGCAGCAGCAACATCAGCAGGCCATGCAGCAACAACAGCGGAGCCAGCAGCAACAGCAGGAAACCAACCGGTTGTTACTGGAGCAGCTTGCAGCACTAAAAAAAACTCCTAGCACCTCGTCCCCGAATGAAGACGCTGGGTTACCGGCATTATCCGCTGTAAAGAAGGCGGTAAAACAGACTCTGCAGAAGATGACACCTCATGACAATGTGGAGGCATATCTGGCTATATTTGAGAGACTGGCAGAGAAGGAGAATCTGCCACAATCTGAATGGGCTATGGTGGTCGCGCCCTATTTGACTGGGGAACCCCAAAAGGCCTATTTTGACCTCAGCGAGCAGGACAGCAAAAACTATACTAAGTTGAAAGTGGAGATTCTTGCCCGCCTGGGTGTGACGAGGGCAGTCCGTGCCAGGAGAGTCCATAACTGGAGATACAGGCGAGACAAGCCTGCTCGCTCACAAATGTATGACTTGATTTCTTTGGTAAAGAAGTGGTTGGAACCTGACGTCAGCACCCCTGCCCAAATGGTTGAAAAGGTGGTGCTGGACCGGTACATCTGGGCCCTTCCCCCTGAGATCCAGCTCTGGGTCGGACAGGGAGACCCCAAAGATGCCGATCAACTGGTCAGCCTAATAGAAAGGTATTTCGCCACCAAGAGACTATCTACGTGACCAGCCGTCCGAGCGATCATCAGTTCGGAATACCCGGCCTCCGTCATCTCCCGGTAAGAGGGTTCCAGCTGTGGGGGCAAGGGGGGCTGTTGATAGTCCGGGTCAGCCCCGAGGGGACATGTATGAGCGGAAGGGTGATACTTACCTACCAGGAGAACCCAGACCTAGGAAGGTCTCCCCGTCTGAACACCCTGACCTGAGACAGTGTTGGAGATGCCGTGAACAAGGTCATATTTCAGCCAATTGTCCACTAGTGGGGGAGCCTATGGACTGTGACGCTGGACAGTCTCTCTCGTTCCTCGCCGAGCCCGTGTGCGTGGCCACCCTAGTCGAGGAGACTGGCCCACAGCTGTGTCAGGTCGTGATAAATGGTTGCCCAGTACAGGCCCTACTCGACTCAGGAAGTCGAGTGACTGATACATGCTAGTCTGGCTGATGGGGACTTCGTCACAGATAGGTACCTAAGCGTGGTGTGCATACATGGAGACTTCAAAGTCTACCCAGTAACCTCCTCAGACTTCGTCACAAAACTCGGGGAGATCTCATATGAAGTGGGGGTAGTGAAGAACCTGATGCATCCCGCCATATTGGGTCATGACTTTCCCCTGTTTTGGGGTCTTTGGAAAAAAATGTTTCTGATGGACAGTGTGATGAAGCTCCTACTGAGGGTGCGCAGTCCCGAGGGGCGGAACACAATGCTAGTGGGTCGTTAAACTTATGTGATAATAATGATGATGACCATGATAATGATGGTGATCATGATAATGATGATGGCCATGATAGTGATGCTGATGCTGATAGTGGTCATGATAATGATATTGATGATGATGATGACTGTAAAAAAAATGAATTTCCATTTCAGGTGATGTTAGGGGAGGGGAGGATGTTTCTCTAGAACAGAATGTCCCTGACCTACCGGTGTCCCGTGGCAATTTTGGGAGTGAGCAATTGCAAGACCCCACTCTTAAACATGCCAGGGAGAATATAACTGTTCTGAATGAGATCCCACAAGAGCCCGGCTCTGATGAAAAATTTCCCCATTTTGCCATGAACAATGACCTGCTATATAGGGTCACTAAAGTAAAGGGAGAGGCCGTGAGTCAGCTCCTAGTACCTAAGCCATATAGAAGTATGGTGTTAGGTTTGTCCCATAACCACGTGCTGGGTGGGCACCTGGGGATGGACAAAACCCAGAAAAGAATTCTTCAGAGGTTTTACTGGCCCGGGGTTTATCGAGATGTGGAGGATTATTGTAAAACCTGCCCCTCGTGTCAGATAAATGCTCCGGTGTCTCACTTCCGGAGTCCATTAATCCCGCTGCCGGTTATAGAAATACCCTTTGAAAGGGTAGCAATGGACTTGGTAGGTCCTATTGTAAAATCAGCCAGGGGACACCAATACATCTTAGTTGTCCTTGATTATGCAACCCGGCACCCCGAGGCGGTCCCTTTAAGAAATATGGCATCTAAAAATATTGCACGGGAACTTTTTCATATGTTTTCCAGGACAGGAATTCCTAAAGAAATCCTCACGGACCAAGGCACACCTTTTATGTCCAAAGTGATGAAGGAACTGTGTAAGTTGCTTAAAATCTCGCACATTCGGACATCTGTGTATCACCCCCAGACGGATGGGTTGGTTGAACGTTTTAATAAAACATTAAAACATATGTTAAAGAAAGCAGTAGAGAAAGATGGGAGGGATTGGGACTACCTGTTACCCTACTTATTGTTTTCGGTCAGAGAGGTTCCCCAGGCCTCTACGGGATTTTCTCCCTTTGAGTTGGTGTATGGTCGGCATCCGCGGGGCTTGCTGGACATAGCCAAGGAGGTTTGGGAAACCGAGACAACTCCATACAAGAGTGTTATAGAGCATATTGCCCAGATGCAAGAGAGGATGGCTAAAATTATGCCATTGGTGAAGAATCATCTGCAGAGAGCCCAAGAAGCTCAAAGCAGAGTCTATAATCGGTCAGCAAAAATTAGGTCTTTCAACCCGGGCATCGAGTCCTAATTCTAATTCCCACGGTGGAAAGTAAGTTTTTGGCCAAGTGGCATGGTCCATACGAGGTCGTACAAAAAGTGAGCGAGGTTACTTACAAAGTACACCAACCCGGGAGACGGAAGCCCTACCAGGTATATCATATCAATCTGATCAAGCCCTGGAGGGACAGAGAGGCATTGTTGGCCTCGGGTGAAATAGAGAAAGGGGTAAAACCATCTCTACCTCCTGTGACCATGGGAGAGACGTTGTCCGTGCACCAAAAACAGGAAGTGCGGGAGTTTCTGCAGAAAAATCAGAAAAAAATTTCTGATTTGCCCGGCCGGACTTCTCTAATAAAACACCATGTCGAGACCGAGCCCGGTACTAAGGTCAAGATAAAACTGTACAGACTTCCAGAAGCCCGCAGAAAGATAGTCTCTGCTGAAATTAAACGCATGTTAGACCTCGGGGTCATTGAGGAGGCCCAAAGCGAGTGGTGTAGCCCGATTGTACTCATCCCAAAACCTAATGGAACCTGGAGGTTCTGTAATGATTTCAGAAAGTTGAACGAGGTGTCAAAGTTTGACGCATACCCAATGCCACGGGTAGACGAGCTAATCGAGAGGTTAAGGGGTGCCCGTTATATTACAACCCTCGATCTGACAAAAGGGTACTGGCAGATACCCCTGTCTGAGGAGGCAAAAGAAAAAACGGCCTTTGCAACCCCGGAAGGTTTGTTTCAGTATCTGGTGATGCCCTTCGGGTTGCATGGAGCCCCAGCTACCTTTCAGAGGCTTATGGACCAGATCCTACGCCCGCATCAAGCCTATGCAGCTGCCTACCTGGATGATGTGGTAATTTTCAGTTCTGATTGGGAGAGCCACCTCGCTAAGGTACAAGCCGTCTTAGACTCGATAGGCGGAGCTGGGCTGAACATAAACCCAGAGAAATGTGCAATTGGCCTAGAAGAGGCCAAGTACTTGGGCTATGTGATTGGCAGAGGGCTGATCAAGCCACAAATCGATAAAGTAGAGGCAATTCGAAACTGGCCTGTACCCCTCACAAAACGACAGGTCAAAGCATTTTTGGGCATCACTGGGTACTATCGCAGATTCGTACCAAATTATGCCTCCATTGCTGCCCCATTGACTGACCTGACAAAAGGGGGGAAGTCCAAAATGATAAATTGGAATCCGGAGGCAGAAAAAGCATTTCTGTCGTTGAAAATGGCTTTGTGTCAAAGACCAGTTCTGGTCACCCCTAATTTCAGGGAAGAGTTTCTTGTTCAAACTGATGCCTCTAATGTGGGGTTAGGGGCGGTGTTATCACAGGTCGTGAAGGGTGAAGAACACCCAGTCCTGTATTTAAGTCGAAAAATGACACCGGCTGAACAAAATTATGCCATTGTGGAGCGAGAGTGCCTCGCAATCAAATGGGCGCTGGACTCCCTACGGTATTACCTCTTGGGTAGGAGATTTAAATTGCAATCAGACCATGCTCCTCTGGCATGGATGAAGCAGAACAAGGAAAGGAATGCCAGGGTGACAAGGTGGTTCCTTTCACGTCAAGAGTTCAATTTCTCGGTTGAGCATAGACCTGGGAAATTACAGGGTAATGCTGATGCCTTGTCCAGAGTTCACTGTCTCTTCGGAGTTTCTGACCAGTCCTCCGGTCTGGAGAAGAGGGGGGGATATGTGAGACAGTGAAGGGGTGTGTGCTGGACGGCGTGTATATCTCGCCCAGGTTTCTTAGCTGGGGCGCATAAAATAGGTTGTCAGTGCGGTGTTCATTCCATTCCTATCTGGGACAGGTTTGCAGTGCAACCCGGAGTGAACACAGCTGCTTAATTAGGCATCCATAAGTACCTGCTTGAGAAGTTCAGAAGGGGCTCTCTCTCAGTCTGGATCTGACTTCAGACGCCATTGGAGCCTCATGTGAGCTGCACACTGGTAACTACTGAACATATGTGTTGTTTTGGGCACAGGCTATTAGAGTCTGGACCCGGATAGAAAGGGAAAATCTATCTAAGTGTAATTAGTGGCGGGACACGCCTAGGCTTTATGTTTATGATTTTGTTTTAATTTATGTTCTGTTTGCTGTGGACTTTAATAAAACTGGTTGCGGCCAGTTTTTAACAGAACCACTGTCTGTGAATGGTCTCTTTATGCCACTCCGTCTCCCCAAGACGGCGATCCCAGAGCTATATCCCCTGAAAAGCTTACAGTGCACTAAAGAAAACACTCCAGGTTACATCACAGGGAGCTACCATCCCTGTGATACATACCTCCCGTTCACTATGCGACCATTAGTATCGCTACAAACTGTACATCTCTGTTTTAACATACCTGTTTTACTAGTCTAATTTGACAACTGTCTGCAATGCCTATACTGCAGCCTGCATCTACATTTTGCTTTATCTACATGTACCTACCTACCTAGGATTATTGATAAGTCCTGTTTAGCAAGGATTAAATAATTAAAGTTTTAAAGATTTTTAAAATTTAAAGTGTTGTACAAAATGTATGGTAAAAGGAAAAATGGAGAAAAGCATATTATAATTAAGAATGTGGGAGCCACTAGGAGAAGCAAAATTACCACCACCACTTCAAAATTTGTCTGGGAAATATTGCTTCTAAACACGGGCCAAAATTATGCACTTTGCCTCCCGCAAGTTTATTGGCATGAGAATATATAGCACATCACTCATAATAGGATAATAACAACACTATCAGCTTGAGTCAGTGATCTGTACTAAATGTAAATGGTCTCCTAATGTAACAGGCCAGAATACACTCCATCCCAGACTATGCCCGGGGTTAAAGTGGCCTAGGCCAAAATATTCCCTGGGGTATATTCTTGCCTAGGCCACATTATACCTTTCCAGGCCAGAATATACCCCCCCGGGTATATTCTGGCCTTGGCCAAAGTATTCCCTGGGGTATATTCTTGCCTAGGCCACATTATACCTTTCCAGGCCAGAATATACCCCCCGGGGGTGTAAGATAGCCTGGGCCAGACTATGCCCGGGATTAAAGTGGCCTAGGCCAGAGTGTACCACAGGTATATTCTGGAATGGGTAAAAGTATACCCTGGAGTATATTCTGGCCCAGGTCACATTATACCCCTCCAGGCCAGAATATACCCCAAGGGCGTATAAAATAGCCTGGGCCAGACTTTGCTCTGGGTTAAAGTGGCCTAGGCCAGAGTATACCAGGGGTATATTCTAGCCTATGCTAAACTATACCCCTCCAAGCCCGAGTATTGGTGTGTTTTTCCTGCTGTTGTAGTTGTTCTACAGAATGACTACAAAGGCAGAAAGTAGGGCTACACTTACAGTATATGTTGGAGAAGTTGCATTACACTGACAGTAGATGGCACTGTTCCATCAGTGCATAGTTATGTTATGTTGTATTGTAACTTGCTATGTATGTTTCTCTCTGCTCTCTATGATATGCACTCATTTTTCCAGTGTGAGTTCCTCTTCTATCCTGATAAGATATGTAAAGTGAGTTTGCAACACCCCCAACACCAAAATAAGTTTTCCAATTTTGACAACCATGGAAGACCAAAAGTACCCCCAGTTGATCTACGATCTATCTCCAGAGAAACGTATAAGTGCCAAGTCCAAGTTTAGACAAACATCTAAGCCATATTGAGCAGACGGAGGGATTCTTTACCATGTGGAAAAGGAGGTTCTCCCTAAAAGTCGACTGCCAAATATCCTAAAGGCCTGTCATGACAATCCAATTTCTGGTGGCCATTTTGGCAGAGGTAAAACGTTACACAAAATCTCTGACCGTTATTACTGGAAGTGAAAGAAGAACGACATTCTCAAAACATGTCAAAGCCTGTCAAAAATGTTTTGTCATAAATCCCAAAACCAGCAAGGAGGCTCCACCATTCAACAGTATACCAGTGCCTGGAAAAGTATGGAGCTTAGTTGATATTTATATGATCGGTCCTTTTCAGGAAACATCAACCGGCAGCAATTATATAGTTGCTGCCAGTGATCATTTCTCCAAGTGAACAGAAGCAACAGCATTTCCAGACAAGAGTGCTAAGTCAGTAGCAAATTTTTTGTACACCATTACTTGCTGCCTTGGCTGTATGGACACTCTGATTAGCGACCAGGGAAGAGAGTTTGTGAACTCGATCATTGATAACCTGATGAAACATTTTCAAACAGATTACTGTATTTCATCTGCCTACCATCCACAAACAAATGGCCAACGGGAACGTGACAAGTGAACACTCAAAGAATCTCTTTGTAAGCTTGTCAATGACCAAGGAGATAACTGGGACCAGTCCATCCCTGGTGTTTTGTTTGCCTATCACACATCAGTGCATGCCTCAACCAAGTGCATTCCATTTGAGGTCATGTTTGGACGGAAGGCTAAGCTTCCTATCAACCTCGATGCTTCAGAAAATGACACCATGGACCTCATGTCCCTTCCAGTTGATGCTAATCCTGATGTGCTAAATACACTGACAATCATTTATAAAAAGCTCCACTCAACCATCAGTACCAACATCCAGTCTGCTCAGAAACACCAGAAATATATATTTGATCTCTGACACAACAGCAACAATGAAATCACTGCAGGCACCATTGTTTATATGAAGAATCAACGCTGTATTCGTCGCCTGGGTTCAAAGATGGAATCACACTGGGTTGGACCCTACTTAGTTGTGGAATCCTTGACCAAGGGACGAGTAAAACTTAAGAACAATAAGACTGGCAAGATAGTGAGAAACACCTATCATGCCAGCAACCTTAAGATTTACCAAGATGATGAAACTTCTATATCACCCCAGTCCCGTAATGATTGTCCCAGTGACTCTGCCACACAGAAACACAAGCAAACCATGACTTTCAACGCACTACCAAGTTTAGGAAGAAAGCATCTTACCAACACTCTCGGCCTTATGTTTGGTAGGGTTGTGTACTATGGAGCCAAAAGAGACCTTGGACAACCATGGTGCACATATAAAACCAAAGGTGATGGGAGCTGCTCCTTTCAGTTCCAGGCCATCAGCTACATACTGACAGGAACAGAGGGCAATCACTCCCTTCTCAGAGACAAAGTCAGACACCGCATGAAAACTGCCTTGTCAAAAAAACTACAAGGATTACTTGAATCAAAATGTGAATGAATATGTGAACACCTCTGGCATCTCTCGTAATGGGGGATAGTTTGACTCTGGCCTGGGCCAGAATATACCCGGTGTATACTCTGGCCTAGGCCACTTTAACCCCGGGCATAATCTGGCCAAGGCTATTTTCACCCCCAGGGTGTATATTCTGGCCTTGAGGGGTATAATGTGGCCTAGGCCAGAATATAACCCAGAGTATACTTTGGCCTAGGCTAGAATATACCCGGGGTATATTCTGGCCTTGACTACTTTAACCCCGGGCATAGTCTGGGACGGGGTATATTCTGGCCTGTTACACCGGATCACAAATGACTAAAAGCAATAATTTTAGAACAGTTTTTAAATAAAAAAATTCATTGTTATTAAATGTGCTGTTGTTTACTACCAGTTACCATCCAATTCTATAGTAGCATCACCTTGACATGTTTAACACCTTATTCAGACATCCATGATGCACATACATGTTCTATCCGTGTTCTTTCACAGACACAACTATTCTAGACTAATGGACTGTTCTCATGTCTGTGTCTTTCATGGACTGTGTGTCCATGCAGAATTCACACAAACATGTCTGTTGTTTTCCAACAGCATGGACGAAAAGTACAAATAAAAGTCTAAGGGTCTGTGAAAAACATGTACCACAGATGGCATGTTTGGATGGCATTTGTGGAATTTTGTCTATCAAATCCTTCATTTGTTGAATGATATTTTTAGCAAGTTTGTGATAGTTTGAAGCTGGGTGTTATGGTACATCTATCTGATTCCACATGGTTTAAAATTGTTTGAATATGGGCTAAGTTTACCTTAACACAGATAACATATCACTTGGTATCATGGTGCAAAAGTGTAATTTGACACCTAATTATAGCCTCTTTCACACATCAGTTTTTTTGCCGTCAGGCGCTATACAGCATCGTGCCGGAACGCCGGATCTGGTTTTATTATGTAAAAACGGATGAGACGGATCCGGTTTTCGGCCGGATCCGTCTACCAAATCCGGGCAAAAACCGGATCCGTCTCATCCGTTTCATCCGTTTTTTTATTCGTTTTTCGACGGATTACGACGGATTCGGTTTTTTAAAACGCCCCTTGGGGGCTTCCAAACGTGATTGGCTACTGAAAACCTATATATACACTGTTCCTACAGCCCATCTTTGACAGGTTGTAGAGGAGCAAGTGCAGGTTGGAGAGAAGAGCAAGTGGCTGGTGAAGATGGACGTTGTGATAGGAAACATTCTGAAGAATTTGGTGGATTTCACAGTGGAGGCGAATCGTCTGAAAGCGATTGTTCTGGAGAAGGAGTGAAAGAGACAGCAGCGCATCATGCATCAGCGGCGATGACATTTCTGGATCCACCCCATCACAGCCCAGAGAATGATTCTTGGGGTGTATTCTACACTATACGTGGAGCTACGAGGAAACCCTCAGAAATTTTTCAAATATGTTAGGATGAAAATGGAGACCTTTGATTTCTTGGTGGAGCGCATTGGAGACCTGATAAGAAGATCTGACACGTATTGCCGCTTCTCCATTTCATCGGCGGAGCGTCTGATGGTGACTCTTCGGTAAGCCATATTTATTGGATCTGATTGCTTCAAAGCACACTTGTCCTGGAATGTTGTTGCTGGTAGTTAGTATACGGCCATCTGACTCAGCTTTAACAATCGGAGATACTATAAAAATAAAAATTTTTTATAGTATCTCCAATTGTTATAGTTGATGTCTGGTATGTAATGCTGTGATTTGAAACTAATTTTTTTTTATTATTCACAGATTCCTGGCAACTGGAGAATCTCTTTCCTCACTCCATTTCCAGTACAGACTTGGGATTTCCACTATCTCTGGAATTGTGAAGCACACATGCCGTGCATTGTGGGACTCTCTAGTTGCTGAATTTCTACCAGATCCCACAACTGAGAGTTGGATTGAAATTGCTGAAAAGTTTGAACAAATATGTCAGTTTCCTAATTGCCTGGGCGCTGTGGACGGGAAACATATCCGGATTGTAAGGCCAGCAGGATCTGGATCAGAATTTTTTAATTACAAAAAATATTTTTCAATTGTCCTAATGGCCATCGCTGACGCAGAGTACAAATTTATTGCTGTAGATATTGGGGCCTATGGCCACTCCAATGACTCTCAAGTGTTCAAACTGTCAGCAATGGGCCGTCAGCTGTATGGAAACACCTTCAAGTTCCCACCCGCTAGACCGCTGCCTCAAACATCTGGCCCACCTATGCCTTTTGTTTGTGTAGGGGATGAAGCCTTCCAGCTGTCAGAACACCTGCTGAAACTGTACTCCAGCAGAGGATTGACACCGACAAAAAAAATTTTCAATTACCGCCTCACAAGAGCCAGAAGAATGGTGGAGTGCGCTTTTGGGATTCTGACAGCCAAATGGCGTGTTCTATTGACTGCGATAAACCTAAAGACTGAAACTGTGGACGAGGTAATCAAAGCTTGTGTGGTTCTACACAATTTTGTTATCAGCAAGGAACAGATTTCCATTGAGGACCACTCTGAAGAAACCACCTTGCATGATTACCAGAACATTACCAATAGAAATTCTGTGACTGTTTCCCGAATGAGGGACAAATTTGCCGAATACTTTATGTCCACTGAAGGAAGATTAGACTGGCAGGATGACAGAGTTTAATAAATTGCTCTGTTACCTTTGCACCTTGTGTACCCACAGTATACCTTTGCAAACCAAAGTTGTCTACCTTGTTGTGGTTTATGTACAGTATTTTACCTTTTGGCCAAAGTTGTGTCCCTAGTTGTGTATTACCCAAAGTATTTCACCTTTTAACCAAAGTTGGGTAACTTGTTTGGGATTGCCTAACAATGTACAGAACTTTGGGTAACAGGTGAAATACTTTGGGTATTACAAAACCATGGACACAACTTTGGCCAAAAGGTAAAATAAATGTACCTTTTCCCAAAGTGATGTACCTGGTTTTGTATACCCAATACATTTTACCTTTATTGTACCTTAGAAATAAATGACAGACAACAATTTTAATCAAACAATTTAACATTTATTGTATGAAAATGTTTAATAACATACTTTTTTCAATGTGAAATAAATCTTTATTAACTTTTTTTTCAATGTGAAATAAATCTTTATTAACTTTTTTTTCAATGTGAAATAAATCTTTATTAACTTTTATCAATGTGAAATAAATATTTATTAACTTTTTTTTCAATGTGAAATAATTTTTTTTTCTGTCAAAGAAATTAAGGCATGTTTTTTAATAAAGAAAATTTTACAACCATATAACACTTTTTATTTACACATATTTACAAATTTGTGTAGTGTGGGGTGGAGATACTACTGGAGGGGCTGCGGGACACTTCGACAGTGGGAGTGTGGAGAGCGGACTGGGATGGTGGTGGGGAAGGATCAGGTAAAAGGTGAAGGGGTGGAAAAAGAAGTGGAACGGGTGGAGAGGTGGGAGGCAGAACAGGTGGGTGGTGGAGAGGAGGATTGGGCAGGAAGTAGAGGAGCAGATGTGGTTGGGAACTGGTACGGGGAAGGATGTTGGTACGGGTCAGGTTGCTGGAAGTGGGGAGGTTGCTGGAAGTTGGGAGGTTGCTGGATGTGGGGAGGTTGCAGGTACTGGGGAGGTTGCTGGTACTGGGGAGGTTGCTGGTACTGGGGAGGTTGCTGGTACTAGGGAGAAGGGGGAGGAGGGATAGTGGCTGGAGGGTGGCAGGTGTGTTAGGAATGACTGGGGTGGGTGTAGGAAGTTGGGAGGTAACCTGCACTAGAGCAGTGTGGCAAGTATGCATTACATGCATCTGCTGGCTAGGAGATAGCATATCCATGCGCTCGGCTACAGACCGGAAAAAAACTGATTTGGCAAACTTCTTGCTTCTGAATGCATGGTTTGCAGAAGTGTCTTAACCTCCAGAATGCTGGAGTTGAGCTGATTAAAGCCTGCAGCCATTTGCTTTGACAAGACTTTAAGATAGTTCTGGAAAGATGCATTAAGATGCAAGAATTCGGGCGCATAGCTCTTTTCCTGACCCCTCTGCCGCAGCCACCCAGTAGCCACAGGTGTACTAAAGATGGCAGCGGCAGAAGGGTGAAGCAAGGGGAAATCTATCTCCTGACCAGTAGCCTCATGCAATGCACTCGGTCACGATGCTCCAGCGCTGGTGGAGGGGACAGAGGGCTCATGTGTCTGGGAAGGCTGGGAAGGTGCCGATGGGCCGGGGAGGTTGAAGTGTCCCTCGGTGGCGGACTCCTGAGGGATTGCTCCAGAAGGGTCCAACTCTGCAGGCTCCCGAGTGCTGGTCACCATTCTGTGGAATAAAGAGAAAAAAAATACAATTAATTTGCTGATATTGAATGGCCCTGGCTGAAAAAAAAAATTAGTTTGACATGTTAACATTTTTTTTTACATGGGGTGTGTATTATTTACCTTCTGGTGACCATTGTTGCCAGGAGGAACGACAGGGCTCGTGCGCACTTGTACTTGCTCCTGCGTCCTCCAGATCCACTCGGGGCCCACATCTCCTTGTTGAACTCCTTCTTGAAGCGATCCCTCACAGACCGCCACCGCTTCACAATTCTGAAACGAGAAAGCACAAATTGGTTAGGCATATGTGTTTGGGTGCAGTGTGATGTCTGTACTAAATTGTTTTCTATGTGTTGTGTGTAGTGTGATGTTGTGTTTCTGCAATGCATGCAGTAAACTTACGAATTGCGAGCCCACTCCATCTGTCCACCCCTTAGTTCTTCTTCTGGGAGCTCCTCTTCAGCTTCAGTTTCCTGGTATAAAGAAAAAATAATGCAATTAATAGATCACAGAGATGGATTGTGAATTAAAAAAAAAAATGTATATATTTTTTACGTGTAAATGCTGACGACGTGAGGGAGGGCTCCCAGAAGAAGAAGACGTGTTGTCCTGTGCTGCTGCAGGAGTTGAGGGACGGCTTCTGCTGTGGAATAAAGAGAAAAATAGGCCATGAATATATTGATATTGCATGGCCCTGGCTGAAAGGGGTTGTGTATGATATTTACCATCTGGCCTCTGCTCCCGTACTCTCCATCATCGACTCCAATTTTTGGGGTCCTGGTGCTTCTGGTGCTGCTGCGGATGCTGCTGCTGTTGGGCGGCTTCTGCTGTGGAATAAAGAGAAAAAAAAGGCCATGAATATATTGATATTGCATGGCCCTGGCTGAAAGGGGTTGTGTATGATATTTACCATCTGGCCTCTGCTCCCGTACTCTCCATCATCGACTCCAATTGTTGGGGTCCTGGTGCTTCTGGTGCTGCTGCAGATGCTGCTGCTGTTGGGCGGCTTCTGCTGTGGAATAAAGAGAAAAAAAGGCCATGAATATATTGATATTGCATGGCCCTGGCTGAAAGGGGTTGTCTGTGATATTTACCGTCTGGCGTCTGCTCCCGGCTGCATCATGGATAAAATGTCTTGGGTGGTGCTGGTGGTGGTGCTGCTCTGCTTTCCTCCTCCTCCTGTATTTTCCTGCAACTTATTCCTCTTTGCTTGGCTGGCTGCATGGTTATGGCTGAGGGTGGTCCCACTGGCATGGTTTATATATGTTTGCTGTGGGCTGGGCTACTCTGAGCATGCTCAGACAAAAAAAAAAACGGAGCCGGCCACCGGATTCGGCAAACGCATTGCGGCGCTCATAGACTTTCATTGTAACAAAAACCAGAAGCGCAGGATCCGGCGCTTTCGGCTTTTTTGCCAGAGACAAAAAACGTTACAGTAGCCGTTTTTTCCAGACACCAGAATGAGACAATTAGCCAGATCCGGCAAAAACCGGACGCAACCGCAAGGACATACGGCGCGATCCGGCAATAATGTTAGTCAGTGAGAAAAAAAAACCGGTTCCGGCATTAGATTTTGCCGGTTCCGGTTTTAAGAAAGAATGCCGGAACTCGCCTGACGGCGAAAACCTGATGTGTGAAGGCGGCCTAATCTAACATCTGGTAACTACTAGTGGACACACAGCCTGTTTGCATTATGTGCATATAAAAGTGTGCCCTGCATTTTCTTGAGCTGGGCATTATATTGATGTTGACTCCCATGGCTCTGTCTCCACTAGTTGGGCCCAGTCCTTCTCAGCCCTTATCCACATGCACGTCACTTGACAAACGGTAAGTTTTTTAATATTAGAGTTAGGACTGTCCCAATTATGGTCATTGTGAAGAGGTGGGATGGCTTTTGCATTTTTTAAATCAAAAAATATGTTACCCTATATACTCGCGTATAAGCCGAGATTTTCAGCCCATTTTTTTAGGGCTGAAAGTCCCCCTCTCGGCTTATACACGAGTCATATACCGGGGGTAGGCAGGGAGGGGGGGTGTTGGATCATATTCACCCCTCCGCCGGCGCGTCTCTGTAGCCCCCCTGCTTCTCCCACGATCTCCGGCTCCTTCCTGCAGCGGTCACATGGTACCGCTCATTAAAGTCATGAATATGCACATATTCATGACTTTAATGAGCGGTACCACGTGACCGCTGTAGGAAGGAATAGCTACGGAGACCGCCGGGAGAAGAGGAGAGGCTGCAGAGACGCACCGGCGGGGGGTGAGTATAGCGATATTCACCTGTCCATCTGACCACCGCTGCGCGCTGCTCCAACCTCCTCGTCCGACTCTTCTGGCTGTAAATGTTCAGACAGAGGGCGCAATGACGTAGTTAGTATGCGCCGCGACCTCTGCCTGATCATTCACTGCCGAGGACCTGGAAGAGGGAGCAGCGCAGCAGTGGACCGGTCCGGTGAAAGGTAAATATCTCAGGTGCCGAGGTCCTGAGAGAGTGGTGACACCGGCACCTGTCCCCCATAGCGCGCCAATGTCACCGCCTGCTCAGGACACCGGCACCTGGCCCCAAGCGACGAGAGGTGAGTATGTCATTTTTTTTTTTTTTGCAGCAGCGCGGCAGCATAAGGGACCTATACTATGGAGCATAATCTGTGGAGCATATGGGGGCATAATCGGTGGAGCATATGGGGGCATAATCTGTGGAGCATATGTGGGCATAATCTGTGGAACATATGGGGGCATAATCTGTGGAACATATGGGGCATAATCTGTGGAGCATATGGGGCATAATCTGTGGAACATATGGGGGCATGATCTGTGGAACATATGGGGGCATAATCTGTGGAGCATATGGGGGAATAATCTGTGGAGCATATGGGGGCATAATCTGTGGACCATATGGGGCATAATCTGTGGAGGATATAGGGAATAATCTGTGGAGCATATGGGGGCATAATTTGTGGAACATATGAGGACATAATCTGTGGAGCATATGGGGGAATAATCTGTGGAGCATATGGGGGCATAATCGGTGGAACATATGGGACATAATCTGTGGAGCATATGGGAGAATAATCTGTGGAGCATATGGGGGCATAATTTGTGGAACATATGGAGGCATAATCTGAGGAGCATATGGGGGCATAATCTGTGGAACATATGGGGGCATAATCTGTGGAACATATGGGAGCATAATCTGAGGAGCATATGGGGCATAATCTGTGGAGCATATGGGGGCATAATCTGTGGAACATATGGGGCATAATCTGTGGAGCATATGGGGGAATAGTCTGTGGAGCATATGGGGGCATAATCTGTGGAACATATGGGGGCATAATCTGTGGAGCATATGGGGGCATAATCTGTGGAACATATGGGGGCATATTCTGTGGAGCATATGGGGGCATAATCTGTGCAGCATATTGGCATAATCTGGGCAGCATATGGGGGCATAATCTATGGAGCATATGGAGGCATAATCTTGTAGCTTGTGAGCCCTCACGGGCAGGGTACTCTCTCCTACTGTACCAGTCGGAACTTGTATTGTCTAAGATTACTGTACTTGTATTTATTATGTATACCCCACCTCACATGTAAAGCGCCATGGATTAAATGGCGCTATAATAATAAATAATAATAATAATCATTTTCCACCCTAGGCTTATACACGAGTCAATAAGTTTTCCCAGTTTTTTGTGGCAAAATTAGGGGGGGTCGGCTTATACACGTGTCGGCTTATACATGAGTATATACGGTAACTAAGTACTGTACAGTATATTATTTTCAGGCACTGTGCTGTTTTTTTATTTACTGCAGGGTATTCAATCATTATGTTTCTGTCTTTAGTTTTTTATGTTCAGTGCTAGTGTGAATGTGCACTTACACACTGCATGCACACCTGTTTATATGCCAGTTCACACATTTGTGTTTTAATCACTCGGTTACTGCAGACTTGTAAAACCTCCCAGCGGACGCCCTGTTTGCTGTGAGGATTTGCTGGTTTCAGCCAAAGAAACAGCGATCAAGTATGTGATATGCAAACTGCTGACCAGAACTAGACTAGTTAATGCAGCCTTACTCAATACAAGTACAGTATTGTGAGATAAGCTTCTGTGAGATGGTGCATAGTCAAGTTAAACATGACTACATCTGTAGGAAACAGTTTTTTTACAGTTAGAATAGTAAGACTGTGGGATGCCCTGTCATTAGAGGTAGTAATGGCAAATATTATATCAGCCAGGGGTCTTGCTAGGGTCTTATTAGATCCAAGGCTCAGACGCAGAGGATTGTCTCCCCATATTTTCCCGTCCTCAACTTAGAGGGCAACTGTCAGCTTGGAAATGCAGTACGAGCTGTCAGCTGCATATTATAGTGCAAGAGGTGCTGAACAGATTGATTTATAATTTTGTGAGAAAAGATTTAGTAAAATGTATTAATTGAAATCCTTGCTCTTTCTGTGCACTCTAGTCCAGTAGACGGTTTTAATCAGTGATTGACAGCATCGCTACATGCACACTTACAAAGGGAAATATATTAATATGTTCTCCTACTTGACCTCAGTGCACAGAAAAAGCAAGAATTTAATTGCATAAATTCTATATATTCATTAATTCCCTATAACGTTTTTGCTGGCAGATTGCACTGTATTTCCAAGCTGACAGGTTCCCATTAACTTATTTTTATAATTTAATTTTATTATATTACACAGTTGCAGCTATACTGGGAATAAGTATTACCTACATAACATACTGTTACAAACAAAACTCACCTCACTTTACATAGATTATTACTAGTAACATCATTATCCTAGGCAGGCAAATAACCACAACATGACCAATACCATTGCCACCAAATACTGAATACATAATACTGCTGAAGAATAAAACACACTATATAAAATCCTATTTTAGCAATAATACCACTATACATCTACATATCCCTAAAGACTGACTAAATTTCACAACTAAACTCTTACAAAACGACAATATAAAAAGACTATTACCACCATACAGTGACCATATAGTATTAGAGAACAGTTCTGCAGACCATGATTATAGGACAGTTATATGTCAAAGCTTACAGTTGATATTTCTTTGATCTTGCTCAGACCTACAAGATGACTTGCATCTATAGAAATCGTATCACAGACACACTTTACTTCTCAGATTTCTAGCAGCTTCCCAACTTATTCCCAACCTACAGTCATGGACAAACGTTTTGAGAATGACACAAATATTAATTTTTACAAAGTCTACTGCTTCACTTTTTCTAATGGCAATTTGCATATACTCCAGAATGTTATAAAGAGTGATCAGCTTAACAGCAATTACTTGCAAAGTCAATATTTGGCTAGAAAATGAACTTTATCCCCCAAAACACATTTCAACATCATTGAAGCCCTGCCTTAAAAGGACCAGCTAACCTCTTTTCAGTGATTGCTCCATTAACACAGGTGTGGGTGTTGATGAGGACATGGCTGGAGATCAATCTGTCATGATTAAGTAAGAATGACACCACTGGACACTTTAAAAGGAGGCTGGTGCTTGGCATCATTGTTTTCTTTCTGTTAACCATGGTTATCTCTAAAGAAACACGTGCAGTCATCATTGCAATGCACAAAAATGGCCTAACAGGGAAGAGTATCACAGCTAGAAAGATTGCACCTCAGTCAACAATCTATCGCATCATCAAGAACTTCAAGGAGAGAGGTTCCATTGTTGCCAAAAAGGCTTCAGGGCGCCCAAGAAAGACCAGCAAGCGCCAGGACCGTCTCTTAAAAGTGTTTTCAGCTGCGGGATTGGGCTACCAGCAGTGCAGAGCTTGCTCAGGAATGGCAGCAGGCAGGTGTGAGTGCATCTGCACGCACTGTGAGGCGGAGATCTTGGAGCAAGGCCTGGTCTCAAGGAGGGCAGCAAAGAAGCCACTTCTCTCCAGAAAAACATCATGGACAGACTGATATTCTGCAAAAGGTACAGGCAGTGGACTGCTGAGGACTGGGGTAAAGTTATTTTCTCTGATGAATCCCCTTTTCGATTGTTTGGGACATCAGGAAAACGCCTCATTTGGAGAAGACAAGGTGAGCGCTACCACCAGTCTTGTCTCATGCCAACTGTTAAGCATCCTGAAACCATTCATGTGTGGGGTTGCTTCTCAGCCAAGGGAATCGGCTCTCTCACAGTCTTGCCTAAAAACACAGTCATGAATAAAGAATGGTACCAGAATGTCCTCCAAGAGCAACTTCTCCCAACCCTCCAAGAGCAGTTTGGCGATCAACAATGCCTTTTCCAGCATGATGGAGCACCTTGCCATATAGCAAAGGTGATAACTAAATGGCTCAGGGAACAAAACATAGAGATTTTGGGTCCATGGCCTGGAAACTCCCCAGATCTTAATCCCATTGAGAACTTGTGGTCAATCATCAAGAGACGGGTGGTCAAAACAAAAACCTAAAAATTCTGACAAAATGAAAGCATTGATTGTGCAAGAATGGACTGCTAATCAGTCAGGATTTGGTCCAGAAGTTGATTGAGAGCATGCCAGGGAGAATTGCAGAGGTCCTGAAGAAGAAGGGTCAACACTGCAAATATTGACTTGCTGCATTAACTCATTCTAACTGTCAATATAAGCTTTTGTTACTCATATGTTTGCAATTATATTTCTGTCTGTGATAAAAACATCTGTCAAACACACATAAAAACCAGAGGGCAGCAGATCATGTGAAAATATAATATTTGTGTCATTCTCAAAACTTTTGGCCATGACTGTACAAAATAGTCCCCATCCTGCTGCTACTCTCAATTCTGTGGGTCATTGTGACCACTTCAATAAACATGCCCCTAGAGTGCCTCATTCAATAATAATGCCCCCCAGAGTCCCTCTGGACTAATAATGTCTCTTCGAGTAGTAATACCGCCAAGAGTGCCCCACTAGTATTAATGCCCCCAGGGTGCTCCTTTTATTAATAATATGCCTCATGTTGATCGCTAAAGTAATAATGCCCCTTAGTAACAATTCCTCCTAATGTGCACCCTCCAATAATAATATTTACTCGGTAAAAAATCTTTCCAATTTTGGCACTTTCTATAGTGTCATCCGCTGTGGTTCTGCAAATGTCACGCGGTCTTATGATATGTGTACGATGTCAGTAAAACTATTCTTAAAAGAACAACACTCTATACAACATATAGATTAGCAACATCAGCATGTAAATATAGAATAGATTTACCTGACACGATATCCGTTGAACTCAGGGTTAATCTTGAGGACTTGATACACTGTCACAGGAAAGAGGAGGACCGGGGGTCTAACCTGACCCTAAACTGGGGTCCTAACTAATCCCTCACCTTGGAGGTACTGATAATGGTTCAGAGGTCCAAGTCTCCAGCCTAACCCTGTCTCCTATCAGTCCCTGAACCCTGTAATCAGTCCTAAGAAGGATACTGATTTACCACCAAAGGGATATGGGCTGATCTCTGCTAAATACACAGATTAGACATATAAGACAGACTGGAGAAAACACAGACTTGCATACACACTCAAACACAGAAGGAACATAAATGATCTGGGAATATTAAACTCTAAGCAAGGTGAGCTTAAAACAACTAAGGAGCTCTTTAACTTAAGTCTATACAGATACAATCCTATCTGTGGTCTGCATGAAGAATTTCACTGGCAACTCCCAACACAGACAACCAGAGATTTAAAGGAAACCAATCAACAAATAATTAATTGCAGCCGGGAGAAAACTGCACCCAGTCCCAGAACTGAGCACAGACAGAATTAACTCCCTAACTGCCAAACACAAAGAAACAGCAACTCAGCTGTGAGAAGTCAGAATGTGCAACCGCGACGATCTTCGTGGCGATGCACACATGACAGTACCCCCCCTTCTACGAGGGGCCTCCGGACCCTCAGGGCCAGGTTTGCCCGGGTGAGTTCTGTGGAAGGTCCGCACCAAACGATCTGCGTTTAATGTCAGACGCAGGAACCCACGTCCTCTCCTCTGGACCATACCCCTTCCAATGCACCAAGTACTGAAGGGACCGGCGATTCAGACGTGAGTCAATGATCTTTGACACTTGAAACTCCAAGTTACCATTGACCACCACTGGAGGAGGAGGTAGAGGTGATGGTATGACTGGTGCCACGTACCTCTTAAGTAATGACTTGTGGAACACATTGTGGATTTTAAACATAGGAGGGAGGTCCAGACGAAATGCCACAGGATTAATTATGGAACTGATCCTGTACGGCCCGATGAATCTGGGGCCCAGCTTCCAGGAGGGAACTTTAAGTTTTATATTCCTGGTAGACAACCATACCAGATCGTTCACATTAAGATCTGGACCAGAAACTCTCCTCCTATCAGCCATACGTTTATAACGGTTCCCCATAGCACTCAGATTATTCAATACACCTCTCCACACTGAAGCAAGTGACGACGAGAAACGCTCCTCCTCAGGAACCCCAGAAGGGCCCCCCCCATTGAATGTACAAAACTGGGGATGAAAACCATATGCCCCAAAAAACGGGGACTTACCAGTGGACTCGCTCCGCCTGTTGTTAAGAGCGAACTCTGCCAGAGGCAAGAAAGAAGACCAGTCCTCCTGGTTCTCTGAGACAAAACACCGAAGATAAGTCTCTAGGCTTTGATTCAGACGCTCTGTCTGACCATTGGTCTGCGGATGAAAAGCCGAGGAAAATGACAATTGCATCCCCCGACGTAAACAAAATGCCCTCCAAAACTTGGACACAAACTGAGACCCCCTATCTGACACCACATCAGAAGGCAACCCATGAAGTCTCACAATCTCACCAATGAACACCTGCGCCAGAGTTTTAGCATTAGGGAGGGCAGGAAGAGCAATGAAATGTGCCATCTTACTGAACCTGTCAACAACCACCAGTATGACAGTCTTCCCTGACGACTGAGGAAGGTCCGTGATGAAGTCCATAGACAAATGAGTCCATGGACGCTCCGGAAGTTTCAAGGGTAAGAGGGTCCCAGACGGACGGGTATGAGGGGTCTTAGAGCGAGCACAAACCCCACAGGACGCGACAAAAGTTAAAACATCTTTATTAACGTTAGGCCACCAAAACTGGCGAGAAAGGAGATCTAAAGTAGCCTTACTCCCTGGATGTCCTGCTAAAGCAGAATTATGATGTGCCTCAATAACCTTTTGTCTCAACTGATTTGGGACAAACAGTCTCCCTGGAGGTCCTGCAGGGGCGTCCCCCTGAGCCTCTAACACCTCCTCCTCAAGCTCAGAACATACAGCCGACACTACCACCCCCTCCTGAAGGATAGGAATCGGGTCATCCATTTTCCCGGCCCCTGGGAAACTGCGAGACAAGGCATCCGCCTTAACATTCTTAGATCCAGGGCGATAAGTGACAACAAAATTAAACCTGGTAAAAAACAACGACCATCGAGCTTGTCTGGAATTCAGACGCTTAGCAGATTCCAAATACAGCAGGTTCTTGTGATCAGTAATGACGGTGACCGGGTGGACTGCCCCCTCCAAAAAGTGACGCCATTCTTCAAAAGCCAACTTAATGGCCAAAAGTTCCCTATTGCCGATATCATAATTCCTTTCGGCGGACGACAATTTTTTAGAAAAGAAAGCGCACGGATGCCATTTACCAGGGGACGGACCCTGGGACAATATTGCACCCACCCCCACGTCAGACGCATCCACCTCCACAACGAACGGCTGTGATGCATCTGGTTGGATGAGAACGGGTGCCGAAGCAAAACATTTTTTCAAAGAGGAAAAAGCTTGGCAAGCTTTGTCCGACCATTTAGAAAAATCCGTCCCTTTTCTTGTCATGTCAGTGAGAGGTTTGACAACAGATGAGAAATTACAAATAAATTTCCGGTAGTAGTTAGCAAACCCCAGAAAACGCTGCAGAGCCTTAAGATCCTCTGGCTGATCCCATTCAAGCACTGCTCTCACCTTTTCAGGGTCCATACGGAAACCGGAGGCTGACACCAAGAAACCCAAAAACTGAAGTTCCTGTACGGCGAATACACACTTTTCCAGTTTGGCGTATAGTTTATTGTCTCGCAAGATCTGCAACACCTGTCTCACATGCTCCTGGTGAGACACAAGATCTGGTGAGTAAATTAAAATGTCATCCAAATATACGACCACAAACAGCCCCACCAGATGACGAAAAATGTCATTAACAAAATGTTGGAATACTGCTGGTGCAGTAGTCAGACCAAAAGGCATGACAAGGTTCTCATAATGTCCCTCCGGCGTGTTAAACGCCGTTTTCCACTCATCCCCCTCTTTTATCCTAATCAGATTATACGCCCCCCTGAGATCCAATTTAGAGAACCATTTGGCGCCAACAATTTGATTGAAGAGATCAGGAATCAGAGGGAGTGGATACGGATCTCGAACAGTAATCCGATTAAGTTCGCGGAAATCCAAGCAAGGGCGTAGGCCTCCATCTTTTTTCTTCACAAAGAAGAACCCCGCGGCCACTGGGGAAGATGAAGGTCTAATATGCCCTTTGGCCAGACTTTCCGAAATATAATCTTTCATAGCCTGCCTCTCAGGACCAGAAAGGTTATATAACCTAGCTTTAGGTAACTTAGCATCAGGAAGTAAATTAATAGAGCAGTCATACACGCGATGAGGAGGCAACTCCTGACACCCCTCCTCAGAGAACACATCCCCAAAGTCCTCCAAAAAAGGAGGCAAAGTACTAGGCACGACCGCACTGATGACTGTGTTCATGCAGTTACTTTTGCAAAACTCCCCCCATTGGCTTATATCTCTGGACTGCCAATTAATCACAGGGTTATGTTTAACCAACCAAGGAAGTCCCAACACAATAGGAGTAGGTAGACCCTCCAACACATAACAAGATAATAGTTCCCTATGTATTGCCCCTACCCGAAGGTCAATGTTATGAACCTCATGAACAAAGCTACCTTGGCCGAGAGGCCTGGCGTCAATGGAGAATATAGGGATCGGTTTGACCAATACACTCAGATGCATACCTTGAGCCTGAGCAAACTGAGCGTCAACCAGATTAGCCCCGGACCCACTATCAAGAAGAACAGAAAATCTCTCCACTCTCGTACCAACCACCACCTCCACTGGTACAAGGAACTGAGAAGAACTAGCGGACGAAATACATACTCCCAGGTTGTCGTCCACCACACAACCTGGGATTAACAGTTTTCCGGCGACTTTTTGCTCAACAAGGCACGGGATGGACATCCCCCAACAAAATGTCCCTCTTTCCCGCAGAAGAAACACCTTCTAGTCCTGCGGCGTACCGCCAATCCCCTCCTACGAAATGATGTCCCTCCCAACTGCATAGGCTCCTCCGAACAGACAAGGGGAACCTCAACATAAGGGACTTTAGTAGTAGGTGGAGTAACAACAGGGGGCGGAGTTACCTCGCACCTCTCCCGGAGCCGTCTATCAGTACGGATAGCTAGGGCCATAGCAGCCTCCAGTGATGGAGGAGAATCATACTGAGCCAAAACGTCCTTTAATTTGTCAGAAAGCCCATGACAAAACTGGCTTCTAAGAGCTGGGTCATTCCACTGAGTATCCGTGGCCCATCTACGGAACTCAGAAGCAAATTCCTCCGCCGGACGATCTCCCTGCTGTATCTTACGTAATTTTGTCTCAGCAAGAGAGACCCGATCTGGGTCATCATATACCAAACCCAGGGCAGTAAAAAATCGATCTACTGACTGTAGAGCCGGGGATCCCGGAGGAAGGGAGAAGGCCCAGGATTGAGGGTCCCCTTGTAGGAGCGAGATAACAATTCCCACTCTCTGCTCTTCACTCCCTGATGATCGAGGCCGAAGCCGAAAATACAATTTACATGCTTCCCTGAAGGTAAAAAATTTGTCTCGCCCACCAGTGAACCTGTCCGGGAGAGCTACTTTAGGTTCAAATCTGGTTTGCTCCGAGGGAGACAAAACTTTGGACTTAATGTCCGTCAGCTCCATGGATAATCCCTGCAACTGCAGAGCCAGCTGGGCTACTGGATCCATGGCAACTGGGAATAATTTTATGGGCCAGTGAAAATGTCACGCGGTCTTATGATATGTGTACGATGTCAGTAAACTATTCTTAAAAGAACAACACTCTATACAACATATAGATTAGCAACATCAGCATGTAAATATAGAATAGATTTACCTGACACGATATCCGTTGAACTCAGGGTTAATCTTGAGGACTTGATACACTGTCACAGGAAAGAGGAGGACCGGGGGTCTAACCTGACCCTAAACTGGGGTCCTAACTAATCCCTCACCTTGGAGGTACTGATAATGGTTCAGAGGTCCAAGTCTCCAGCCTAACCCTGTCTCCTATCAGTCCCTGAACCCTGTAATCAGTCCTAAGAAGGATACTGATTACCACCAAAGGGATATGGGCTGATCTCTGCTAAATACACAGATTAGACATATAAGACAGACTGGAGAAAACACAGACTTGCATACACACTCAAACACAGAAGGAACATAAATGATCTGGGATATTAAACTCTAAGCAAGGTGAGCTTAAAACAACTAAGGAGCTCTTTAACTTAAGTCTATACAGATACAATCCTATCTGTGGTCTGCATGAAGAATTTCACTGGCAACTCCCAACACAGACAACCAGAGATTTAAAGGAAACCAATCAACAAATAATTAATTGCAGCCGGGAGAAACTGCACCCAGTCCCAGAACTGAGCACAGACAGAATTAACTCCCTAACTGCCAAACACAAAGAAACAGCAACTCAGCTGTGAGAAGTCAGAATGTGCAACCGCGACGATCTTTGTGGCGATGCACACATGACAGCAAGTTAAGCAAAGCATAAAGTTTGCACTCACCTAATCTGGTCCCTTGGCACATCTCTTCTACCATGCACTGAAAACTCAATAGCGAGTTGGTGGAGGTGGCAAACTACGGTGACATTATTGGACCATATGCATCAGAATGCAGACATACTGTTTGCCACGGACCTAAAGAAGATTGTGGCCTACAAGACAGTGACTGGCTCCGTGCTCTACCATAGAATCAAACTGTATTAACGTCATGTAGACGCCACTACACTTCAAAGCAGTGCTCACCAGAGACCAGAGCATCGAGCAAGAAGTCCAAGGCCCATGTCCTGGATTTTTGCCTCTAGCCACTCCATTGATATCAGCATTTAAAAAAAAAAGATGGATGTATTTTTCATAACTAATGGTATTGAGGTTATAAATAATCCACAGACAAATAATATATTATTGATCGAGAAATGTTGAACTCATGTACCAACTTACTGTATGTAAAAACGTAGCTGTGCATCTAACAAATCTGTTGGAACATTTTCTCAGGCTTCCTATAACTCAGCAACAAAACTTAGTGGGCAAAAGAGCACCGAGAAGCAGCACTTCAGTTTTGACCAAACATAATGTCACTTTGGAATAAGTGAACATTTTCAATTGATGGACCACTAAATGCTTATTGCTTACCATCATCTTTCTGCTTGCAACTCCACTGCCAAGTTGAATCATTTAGGCCTGTTTCACACATTAGGTTTTTTCAATCAGGTGAGTTCCGGCATGTTTTCTGAAAACCGGATCCGGTAAAAAATAAAACCGGATCCGGTTTTTTACCATAGACTAACATTAGTGCCGGATCGTTTTTCGCGTCTGCGGCGTCTGGTCTCAATCCGGCGTCTGGAAAAAATGTCTCATGTAACGTTTTTTGTCTCCAGCAAAAAGGCCGGATGCGCCGGATACGGCGCTTCCGGCTTTTTTTTACAATGAAAGTCTATGAGCGCCGCAATGCGCCGGATCCGGTTTTTGACGGATCCAGCGTCCGGATCCGTTTTTTTTTTTTTTTTGTCTGGTTTTGGTTTTGTAGCCCAGCCCACAGTGTATATATAGGTATATACAGGAACAGTGTATATATAGGTTTTCAGTAGCCAATGATGTTTTTAACCTCAAAAAAGGCGTTTTTAAATACCGGATCCAGCGTAATCCGTCAAAAAACGGATAAAAAACTGGATACACCGGATGAGACGGATCCGTTACAATAATCCGGCCAAAAACCGGATCCGTTGCATCCGGTTTTACATTTCAAAAACCGGATCCGGCGATCAGGCGAGACGCCGCATCGCGCCTGACGCCAAAAAACTGATGTGTGAAAGAGGCCTTAACTAGCCATGAAAAGCATGCGAAAAACAAATTAGGAATTTAACAAAAATAAACACTGTGAAGCAGTCAAAACATAATTGAGAAGTACATAGAGCACTCTTCAAGGCACTAATACAGCATTTTTGTAAAGTATTATAATATGGCTGTTTAAACTCTCCTAATAACCTCATGAGCTAGATTATGGCTGGTTACATCCCAAGACTTCATTTCAGTGCAGAAGCACTGACTAGTTGTGACTTGTTCAGAGGAAAAAATGCCTCTTTAGCTTAAGCAAGTGTGAAATGAATCCATCAAAAATAGATAAGGGCAGCACACAGGGAGCTCACATAATTCTTGCTCCAACTGACTGTAATACTCAATGTACCCGAAAGCTTCAAAAAAGCAGTGCAGCAATAAATATACAAAGACAGGTAATATGGAAAATTGTGATAAGAGAGAAATATGCAGCCATCTGTAATAACATAGGATAAGGTAACAGTAAACATGTCTGTCTGCAAAGATACTGAAATCAGACTTTCACCACACAATGTTCTATCCAAGTGTATCCTCCTATTAGGAAACACCTTGTAATCAAGATAGCTTAATGCTACACGTAAAACTAATTAGCGTGTAACTGGTATTTTTAGACTGAAAGAAGAAACAAGGGAGTAATATTGATAGGGTTGTATATTATACTATCAAATGCTTTAGAAGTATTTTCATTATGAGTGTATTTAAATAATAACCTTTATGTTTTCACCTTGAACAGTCAAAACACCCCCCCAAAGATTTAGAAACATGATATCCAGAGCAAAGGCTCATTCAGACGTTAGTTTTTCACGTATGAATTGTAGCCAGGATTTTCATGCATAGAATTCCTAACTATTAAAGAAAAATATTTAGAGTTGAGAGTCCTCAGTGGTTGATACCTTTTAATGGCTAACTGAAAAGATGGTAACAAATTGCAAGCTTTCGAGACTACTCAGGTCTCTTCATCAGGCAAAGACTAATACAAAATATGAAGAATCACATATTTATACACAAAACAGCTCTCAACTCTAAATATTTTTCTATCTACTGGCTAACACGGTACAAAGATATACATCTTAACTATTAAAGAGCAATTGTTGGCAGCTGATTATCCAGGATACTCTCCAAGTGTGTGACAACAGAGCTTCTTTATTCAGAAACAAACAGGAACAATATATGATAAGCTTAATAGATCAGGAATAAATAATTTCTGTGCCTCTATCTGTGTAGCATCTACAGCAGGCTGCTTCTCTCATACACATGGAACGCCCGCCAGCGCAGTGGGGATAATCGGTATCGGGTCGCTTCTGAAAGGGGCAGTGTCATAGCAGCAGTGACCTGGTCCATGGCCCTGGGCATCCAATAAAAGGGGAGATGATGAAAAGGGAAATAATAAAGAGTTTTTAATAAAGTGTTTGTGATGCCACCCGTGGTATTTGGTCAAGGGACCGATGCTGCAATGCAGATCCTCTGGAATGATGATAGGCAGCATAGATGGTTAAGCTCTCCACAGGAAGAGCTGTGTCCCAGGGCAGTTAGGATGGTAAAGGTGATGTTGGAGGTGAGTGTGGTGCAGGGCTGGTGACGCAGGAAATATTCAGAAGACACAGCAGAGTGCAGTTTCCTTTACCTTTTACTGAGCAATGCAGGTACAGTCCAGGGCTCAGGTTAAAGATGGTTCTGGAGTCGGTCAGCCTGAAAGCAATTTGGGAATCTCCTTAGTCAAGTGGATTGTGATGCCTCCTTTCTAGCGCTTTTCTCTGAGGTACTTGCTACTGTAAACTCTATTCAAGTCCCTCTCTCTGTCTGAGGCTTAGGTAGAACTCCACTCGCATGACAGGCAGCTGGAGCCTGCGTCAGGGGTCACTCCTGTCTGGCGCCTCCAGCTCACACGTGCTGCTGTGTCGTCGAGTATCAGTTGGGGACAGAGGATCTGGGGTCTTCTGCCCTCCGGATTCTGCTACTGGGGCTTTAGTACCCACACAGCCTTGGGCTCCGGTGCCTGGTCACTGGTGCTCAAGCCTGGGGTGAGCTCAGCTACAGCTCCTTTCCCCAGCTCCTCTCCACATGTCCTCTCTCCACCCTGTTCAGACTCTAACTCTCCACTAACTTCCTGCTTCTGACAAGAGAGAGCAGCTCCCTAGAAATCGGGTTAGAGCTCCCCTGCTGGCCTGAAGTATGAACTGTGTTGTATGCTGGAACTACCTGATAAGGGTATTCCTTCTTTGCTTCCAGGCATGACATCACTCCCCCCGGAGGGAGGCAAGGCCATTGTGGCAACCAAACTCCTGGGGTGCCACACACAGACACAGGAAAAACAGTAAATACAGTCACATGCTCTCCCTGTGTGAGCCTCTGGGAGTTTTTTCTTGTTCTAACTTTATAAACAGCATACAAATATAGCAACTAAACACTCACTGGGGTCCAAAAAAGAGCTTGGCTGTTCCTTTTTGATTTTCACCGGTGGACTGTGAAAAGCAAGGTTCTCTGACTGCAGGTCCTGCAAGAACTGTTTATCACTGTCTGGTACTTGAACTTCTGTTAACAAGGTTTCTTGGAATTGGATTAAATTCTGGAAGAGATCTTCAGATTCTTGGGGCGGGAGATCTGCATCCATGAATTTTCTCCTGCCGGCCATACAATATCGGTCTACGTCTCCATGCCCTTGAGGGGTATTTGTCAGGGTATAAGGCACTTTCTGATCCAGGTAACCTCTCATCCTATGGTCCATTTAACTGTGTGTTGTCATGGAGGATCAGCGGTCCCTTAAAAATAATACTATTACAGCACGGAAGAAATAAAATGCAGCCATGTGACTTGTAAGATTGCTACTTCCAACAGGTGGCACTGTAGAGTTCAAGTCCTCTTTCTCTCTGAAGAGGCAATTTGCATATAGCCTTTACTGGTTAGTTTACAGGGGGACCTCAGAAAAAAGTGATGTAGGGTCTCCCTATAAATTCTAACCAGCAAAGGCTAAACAGACACCTGTGGGCTGATATTAATAACCAGGGAAGGGGCCCTGGATATTTTGACCCCCCCTCCCAGGCTAATAACATCAGCACTCAGCTACCCCAGAAATGGCCTATCAATAAGATGCGCCAAATCTGGCGCTTAGCTTCATTCTTCTCACGTGCCCTGATGTGGTGGCAAGTGGGGTAATAGGGTTGGGGCTGATGTCAGCTATTTTATGGCCGCTGACTTAAAGGGAATCTGTCACCCCATTTTTGCCCTATGAGATAGGGCCACCGCCATCAGGGGCTTATCTACAGCATTCTGTAATGCTGTTGGTAAGCCCCTGATGTTACCTGAAAGTGAAGAAAAACGAGTATAAAATACTCACTCAGGGGCGTTTTGGGGGGCGGTCCCTTCCGGAGGGAGTCGCGGTCCGGTCTGGGGCCTCCCATCTCGTAGCGAAGTCGGCCTCTTCTTTCCATCCCATCGCTGCTCCTGCGCAGGCGCACTGCTTTGCCCTAGTGAGGGCAGAGAGAGTACTGTAGTGCGCAGGAGCCGGACCTCTCTGACCTTTCCCAGCACCTGCGCACTGCAGTACTCTGCTCTGCCCTCACCAGAGCAGAGCAGTGCGCCTGCGCAGGATCCGCAACGGGACGGAAAGAAGAGGTCGGCTTCGCTACAAGATGACGGTGGCCCTATCTCATAGGGCAAAAAAGGGGTGACAGATTCCCTTTAAAGCCCAAATGTTAATAATGGAGAGGCATCTATAAGACACCCCCTTTTCCGCATAGTCGTACTGTGTAAAATACACAGCCGCAATGAAGTCCTTTAGTGAAAGACACAGACACTTTTATTTGAAATAAACACACACACCTTCCTTTGCCTATTTGATAGTGTAAAATTAAAAATTAAAACACCATATTCCTCACCTGTCCGACGATAATCCATTTATGCCACTCCGTAACCCATCTGTGCTTCATCTGGATGACTTATTGAACGGTGGCATGACGCGACTGTTCAGCTTGACATTCAGGATAAGCTAAGCTGAGCATCAGAGAGCAGACACATCTCTTCAACAACTGTTAAGATGAGACTTTGTGCAGCAGGCAGTGTTGAGCGATACGATACTGCAAATATCGGGTATCGGCCGATATTAGCTGTATCGGACTTTCGATTCCGAGTTCCGATATTGTCGTCTTATCGGATACCGGAATCGGAATTGTCACTGTCACTGTCAGTGTCCGTCGGTCGGGTCTGTCAGGAGTCAGTGGCACTTACCTGGCAGAAGATCTCCGGCGGTCACGGCCTGGACTGCTTGATGGCCGCCATCATCTTTCCCCGGCGGTCACATGCAGTTTCTCGTGATAACTGCAGTGACTGCTGGGTAATCCCGGCCGTAAAGCAGTCAGTCCGATGACATCACCGCCGGGGAAGCAGGTAATCAGCTGTGCTGCGTCGCGATGTCAGGCTCTGCCTGTCATTCCGATGTAGCAGAGCTGGATCGTCGTGGGACACTCGTTACTATGGACTGCGTCGGACAGGTGGTATACTGTTGGTTTGTTTTTTTCCTTTTTTTACAGGAGATCGATGGCGTCGCAGGAATGAGAGTATAATAAAAGAAATGGAAACTGTGTTGTCTCTTTTATTTCATTAAAAGACTTTTTTCTTGCTTTTTTTTTTTATACATTTAAAAACTTTGGGATTAATAATGGATCGGTGTCTTATTGACGCCTATCCATTATTAACCGGGCTTATTGTCACCGTGCAATCAACGGTGACATTAACCCCTTATTACCCCACTTGCCACCGCTACAGGGCAATGGGAAGAGCCGGGTAAAGTGCCACAATTGGCACATCTTTTGATGCGCCAAATGTGGGGCTGCTGTAGCCTGGTATTATCAGGCTGTTGAGGGCCAAAATCCATGGGCCTTGACAGTCTTTTAATACCAGGCCGCAGCAGTCTGCATTTTACTTGGCTGGTTAACAAAAATAGGGGGACCCCTACGCCGTTTTTTTTTTCGAGGGGATCCCCTATTTTTGTTAACCAACCAAGCTAAGCAGACTGCTGTGGCCTGGTATTATCAGGCTGGCAAGGTCCATGGATATTGGATCCTTACCAGCCTGAAAAACCAGGCCTCAGCAGTCTGCTTCATCTGGCTGGTTAACAAAAATAGGGGGGACCCCACACCACATTTTTTTCGAGGGGATCCCCTATTTTTGTTAACCAGCCAAGATATGCAGACTGCTGTGGCCTGGTATTATCAGGCTGGCAAGGTCCATGGATCTTGGCTCCTTACCAGCCTGAAAAACCAGGCCTCAGCAGTCTGCTTCATCTGGCTGGTTAACAAAAATAGGGGGGACCCCACGCCAAATTTTTTCAACGGGATCCCCTATTTTTGTTAACCAGCAAAGATAAGCAGACTGCTGTGGCCTGGTATTATCAGGCTGGCAAGCAGGGTCGGACTGAGCCACCGGAGAAACATCCGGTGGGCCCCAGCTCCTGCGTGGTGGGCCCTGATTTGAAAGGATAGGTCGCGGGGCAGAGGGGGCGGTGGCCCTGGGCCCCGCGCTCTGAGGGGGCCCACCCGGAGCTACGCTACAGTAACTGTATCGGCGTGCACAGCACGCCGATACAGTTACATTCTGCGGCAGAGCAGGGAGAATCGATCTTCCTGCTCTGCCGCCCAGAAGCTATGGGGCCTGAACAGGCGTTGGGGGGGCCCGGTGCCAGCAGTGGGCCCCCCACCCGTCATCGGAGGGTCAGCTGTATCGGCATCCAGCCGATACAGCTGACCGCATAGAGAGAGAAGGAGCGAGCGCTCCTTCTCTCCCATAATCCCCCTCTCAGCGTCTGACAGCGGGCGCGATGACATCACCTGCGGGCGCCCGCTGTCAGACGCTGAGAGGGAGAACAGTGAGCAGCACAGGAGCCGGGAGGTGAGTATTGTTTTTTTTTTTTTTAATGGGGGTGCATTATACTACAGAGGCTGCCTATGGTGGTGCATTATATTATAGACTCTGCCTATGGGGGTTTATTATAATATAGAGGGTGCCTATGGGGGTGCATTATACTATATTGAGGACTATCTGGTGTATTATGCTGTATGGATGCTATCTAGGGGCCATCATACAGTGTTGGACCCATTAAATAGTTTGGGGACATTAAGGGGTCAGTATATATCCAGTGAGGGGCATTATTCTGTGTATAGGGGAGATGTACAGGGGGAGACTTGGGACATTATTAAATATAAAGTGGACACTTATTGTTATAGGGGAACTCGGGTTACTGTGACTGTCAAAGGGGCACACAGGGCATTATTACAGTCTAGGGGACAAAATGTGGTCACTGTTTTCTAGGGCACTTGCACCCGGCATTACTATATTCTAGAGGGGTGCTTTAAAATTTAGAGGTCACACAGAACCACACAGCAGGTGCAGTAATAGGGACACATACGGCAGCAGCAGCAGCTCAGTATTGGGGTATCAGGTGCAGTAATAGGGACACATACGGCAGCAGCGGCTCAGTATTGGGGTATCAGGTGCAGTAATAGGGACACATACGGCAGCAGCGGCTCAGTATTGGGGTATCAGGTGCAGTAATAGGGACACATATGGCAGCAGCGGCTCAGTATTGGGGTGTCAGGTGCAGAAATAGGGACACATATGGCAGCAGCGGCTCAGTATTGGGGTATCAGCAGGATGAGGAGTTTGTGCAGGTTGAGAATAGTCCAATTGGTGACCAAGACAGTGCTAAAAATATGAGAAGTGAAATGTGTCTTTGTTGTAATCTCTGCAGTCGAGTCCTGGCTGGAGAAGTCGTCATGTCGGTCTGGGCCAGATGGAAAAGAAATGAAAAGTGAACAATTCCATTAGAAAGAACATCAGCGGTAAGTCATTATCTGTACCTGTGCTGTAATCTATTATATGTTCTGTAGGACTGGTATTATTTACCACAGACCATATGGCGGTAATATCAATATTGGTCTTTTTATATATAGATTATTTTTGGCAACAGCGCGGTCATTTGCTGAGGTTCTCTGATTAGGGGCCCACTCAGAAGTTTCGCCCCCACTAAACCAAAACCCTAGCTACGCCTCTGGCTCTCTCTCTCTAGTCTTTCTTTCTCTCTCTAGTCTTTCTCGCTCTCTGTTCTTTCTTTCTCGCTCTCTGTTCTTTTTTCTCTCTGTTCTTTCTTTCTCTCTCTCTTTTCTTTCTTTCCTCTCTTTCTTTCTCTGTTTGTTCTTTCTCTCTCGCTGCTCTTTCTTTCTTTGCCTCAGTACCAGCCACTGTGCCCTCATTACCAGTCAGTGTGATCAGCAGTGCTAAATGGGTACGCTTGGGGCCAGGATATGGGTGTGATTAGCTGTTAAATGGGTGTGGTCGGGGCGTGGCCTAAAATTTGCAGCGACGCCCTACGCGCGCCGCAGCCTTTAACCCTCTTTCCTGTCTTCAAAATTTGGGAGGTATGCTGTATGACCTCACTACAACTTCTGGCCATGCTCCTGATGAGCGCGACGGATGGTCTCCTGAGGGATCTCCTCCCACACCTGGACTAAAGCATCCACCAACTCCTGGACAGTCTGTGGTGCAACGTGGCATGGCCTAAAATTTGCTGCAGCAGGCACAGCGTGCCACAGCCTTTGTCCCTCTTTCCCTTCTTCAAAGGTTGGGAAGTATGATGGTGGGCCCCAAGAATATTTTTTCTCTGGTGGGCCCAAGGTACTCCAGTCCGACGCTGCTGGCAAGGTCCATGGATATTGACTCCTTAACAGCCTTAAATACCATGGCTCAGCAGCAGGGGCGTACATAGAAATCATGGGGCCCCATAGCAAAAGTCTGAATGGGCCCCCCCCCCAAAAAAAAAAACCCAGAGCCATTGTAAATGTAAAGTGCCAGCACAGTGAGGGACACATTAAACAAAAAAATGTATTATGCCCCATAGATTGTGCCCCCATAGATGTCCATAGTATAGGCCCTTATGCTGCCGCAGCTGCTGCAACCAAAAAAAAAAAAAAGACATATTCACCTTTCGTCGCTGGGGCCAGGTGCCGTGCCTGAGCAGGGGGTGACACCAGGTGCCGATGTCACCGCTCGCTCAGGGCCCCGGAAACCTGAGATATTTACCTGTCCTCTCTCCACTGCTGAGTGCCGCTGTCTTCGGGATCCTCCAGCAGTGAATGATCAGCAGAGGGGGCGGCGCGTACTAACGACGTCATCGCGCCTCTGACCTGAACATTTGCAGCAAGAGGCGCGAGCAACGGTGGAAACGGGACAGGTAAATATCCCTTATACTCACCCTTCCCCGGCGCGGTCTGTGCAGCCCCTGCTCTTCTCCCACGGTCTCCGCCGCCAGTGTTCAGCGGTCAACGCGGGACAGCTCATTAAAGTCTGAATATGTGCGTATTCATGACTGTAATGAGCGGTACCACCTGACCGCTGAACACAGGCGTCGGAGACCGTGGGAGAAGAGCAGGGCTGCAGAGACCGCACCAGGGGGGGTTTAGTATATAGAAGAGCTGCGCTCCCCCCCCCCCCCCCCGACCCCCTGGTAGTACTGTGTCAGCACAGCTACCCACCGTCGAGGGCCCCCTCACCTGTCCAGGCCCCATAGCAGCTGCTTGGTCTGCTTCATTCACGGTACGCCACTGCTCAGCAGCTGCTTCATCAGGCTGGTTAACAAAAATAGGGGGGACCCCACCCCATTTTTTTTTCGAAGGGAACCCCTATTTTTGTTAATCAGTTCCCTCTGACGTCACTGATTGTGTCCCTGGCTGACCGGAAGTGAAAGTGGAAAGCAATCAATTAAGCTTTCCACTTCCTCTCCTGTCAGCCAGGAGAGGAACTCTTTCATTTGGGGGTTTACTGTGAGGCTGCAGCATTAGCTGCGGTCCCTGCAGTAAACATTAACCCTTTCTGAAGGATTTACACCGGGGACCTGACTGTGCATGGGATAGGTAAGAATAATTTTGCTTTTTTATTTTATTTTATTACAGGAAATGGTTTTTGCAGTCAAATAAAAGATGGTCAAAAACATGTGTCTTTATTTCATTAAAATGATTTTTAATTAAGTGTGTGTTTTATTTTTATTTCATGCAATAGGATTAATAATTGATAGTTGTCTAATTGACAGCTCTCAATTATTAACCTGGCTTAAGGTCACCTTTCAATGCAAGGTGGCTTTAACCCCATATTAACCCATTCGCCACCGCTACAGGGCAATGGGAATAGACGGGCAAAGTGCCAGAAAGGGCGATCTAATTATAGATTTGTCTTTTCTGGGGTGTCTGGGGGCAGATGTTAGTAGCCAGGGGGGGGGGCAAAAATAATGGTCCCTCTCTGGGCTATTATTATCTGCCCCCATTCGCTGGCTTTGTCTGTCTGGTTGCGAAAATAGGGCGGGAGCCCACACATTTTTTTTAAAACAATTTTACACCTCATATATATATATATACATGTCATTGAAATTTGTGACACATATATAACTATTTATATTTATAAATTCATACACTTCTACATAGTATAATAGCCCTAATTCAATTTGCCGGCTTTTGTGAAAAGCAGAACCCGACATGAAATGACACTTGGTGTACATAGGGTTAACCCTGTCCTTTGCTATCTGATTTGCACAAACAATTACATCAGTCTATGTGTGCAAAATTTCACACCTGTAGGGGTTAATTAAAGGTGTAAATTCGTAGCAAAAAAGTTCGTTTTTTTACAACGAATTTACAACTTTAATTAACCCCTACAGGTGTGAAATTTTGCACACATAGACTGATGTAATTGTTTGTGCAAATCAGATAGCAAACGACATGAAAAGACATGGTTAACCCTATGTACACCAAGTGTCATTTCATGTCGGGTGCTTCTGTCTTTTTCACAGAAGCGGCTTTACCCGGCAATTGAATCAGAGGCTATTTTACTATGTAGAAGTGTATAAACTATACATATATGTATATATATATGTCACAATGACATGTATATATATATATATATATATATATATATATATGTATTCTATGTGTGTATATTTTGTGTTTACAACGAAAGAAAGGGTTTTTTAGTTGCGATATTTTGTTCCCATAGACTTACATGGGGACTTCCGGTATCGGTATCGGGTATCGCGATATTTTAGTGATATCGGCGATACCATTCCGATCCGATATTTTTGGATATCGGAAAGTATCGCTCAACACTAGCAGCAGGCTTCATGGTAAAATAGCTGCTAGGAAACCACTGCTAAGGACAGGCAACAAGCAGAAGAGACTTGTTTGGGCTAAAGAACACAAGGAATGGACATTAGACCAATGGAAATCTGTGCTTTGGTTGATGAGTCCCAAATTTGAGATCTTTGGTTCCAACCACCGTGTCTTTGTGCGACGCAGAAAAGGTGAACGGAGGACCCCACATGCCTGGTTACCACCGTGAAGCATGGAGGAGGAGGTGTGATGGTGTGGGGGGGCTTTGCTGGTGACACTGTTGGGGATTTATTCAAAATTGAAGGCATACTGAACCAGCATGGCTACCACAGCATCTTGCAGCGGCATTCTATTCCATCTGGTTTGCATTTGTTGGACAATCATTTTTTTCCAACAGGACAATGACCCCAAACACACCTCCAGGCTGTGTAAGGGCTATTTAACCAAGAAGGAAGTGATGGGGATGTACGCCAGATGACCTGGCCTCCACAGTCATCAGACCTGAACCCAATCGAGATGGTTGGGGTGAGCTGGAGGGTCAGGCAAAAGGGCCCAACAAGTGCTAAAGTATCCTGGGAACTCCGACCTTCAAGACTGTTGGAAGACCATTTCCGGTGACTACCTCTTGAAGCTCATCAAGAGAATGCCAAGAGTGTGCAGGCAGTAATCAAGCAAAAGGTGGCTACTTTGAAGAACCTAGAATATAAGACATTATTTTCAGTTGTTTCACACTTTTTTGTTAAGCATATAATTCCACATGTGTTAATTCATAGTTTTGATGCATTCAGTGTGAATGTACAATTTTCATAGTCATGAAAATACAGAAAAATCTTTGAATGAGAAGGTGTGTCCAAACTGTTGGTCTGTACTGTATATATATATATATATATATATATATATACATATATATATATATATATAATAAAGTACACTTTTGGGTATCGCCGCATTCGGAACTATCCGCCGTTTAAAACTGTCTCACAAGTTAACCCCTTCTTTATTGTATAAATTAATTTTATTGTGTAAAAGCGCCAAAACATAAAGAAACAACATAAATGTGATATCGCGGTAATCATACTAACCTGAAGAATAAAGCTGCCTTATCAATTTTAAAAGACACGGAACGACATAACCCCCCAAAAGAAAATCCTGAATTGTTGTGTTTTGTTCATTCTATCTAGAAAAATTCATAATAGAAAGTGATCAAAAAATTTTATGCAACCAAAATGGTACCAATAAAAACATAACTCGTCCTGCAAAAAACAAGCCCTCAATGAAAGTATGGAAAAATTATAGCTATCTAAATTCGGGGATGCTAGTTTTTGCAATAAAAAGCATTTTTTAGTGTGCGACAGCAGCCAAACAGAAAAAAACGCTATAAATCTGGTATTGCTGTAATTGCCCTGACCGAAGAAGAAAGTCGTCTAATGACTTATACCGCATGAGGAACAGTATGAAAAATAAATAGTACCAATTCTTCACCTATTTTTTCATTCATCCTCCCAAAGATCGCAGTAAAAGCTTGGTTCACATTTATTCTACACACTATGCTGAGCTTTTTCCGTGTAAAGCTCTGAAATAAGTGATTCAAATGCAATTTAAGGCGGAAGATTCCCTACAATTAAGCAAATGGAGGCACTGTGGACGCCATAGGATCTGTGATCTGGCAGTGACTATCTATTTACACCTGCATAAAAGAGCGTTTTGCCACAGTTTTGTGCACTTCTGAAAAGGACACCGCTGAAAGAGGTCAGACGGAGTAGACAAAGGGGACACCCTGATCAGAGGCCAGACGGAATACACAATAACTCTGCTGACGCATTATAGTGAGTGCTTCCCTCAGGAGTTGTATCTGAATCATGTCGCCCCAAGATTTAGAAGTAACCCCAATGTAAGTGCTAGGTAGAGCGCCGGATAAATGTGATTCCAAATGTTATGTAAAAAAATGTTCTAACAAAAGCAACTCAATCCAAAAAATGCAAGTCCCCATTCAGGTCTTTCCTCTGTCAATGGAAATATAGGGGCATCCACATTACCGGTAGTTCAAAAGCTCTGTAAAAACTCTATAGTTCCTCACACCCCAAGAGAAATTCAGCAAATTCTGTGCTCCCAAATCTAAATCTGCACTCCCTTTTGAGTCCCACGGTGTGTCTAAAACTACATTTAGCATCGACATGTTCAGCATTTCTGTAGGGATAACGCCCACCTAATTTATGGGTGTCTGTCTCCAGAAGCATAAGTTGGGCATCACAATCTACTGGTCATTACTACGTACTGGTCATTTCAAAGTACTTTTGTGTGAACTCCAATATGGCGCTTATTCCTTTCTGAGCTTTGCACTGTGTCTCAAAAGTACTTTTCAAAAAAATATGGGGTATTGTATTAAGAAGAAATTGTACAACATTTTTGGGGTCCATTTTCACCTTTATCCTTGTGAAAAAAAATTGGGGCTAAAAGAACATTTTTTGTGGGGAAAATGTGATTTTTTTTTTTACATTTTCAGGCTCAACTTATAAACTTCTGTGAAGCACCTGGGAGTTCAAGGTGCTCACCAAACTTCTAGGTAAGCTCCCTGAGGGGTCTAGTTTCCAAAAGAGGGTCACTTCTTCAGATACATCAGGAGCTCTCCAAACTCATATGGCATCCGCTAATGATTGCTGCAAATTTTGCATTCAAAAGGGCACTCCTTCCGTTCTGAGCCCTGCGTGTGTCAAAAACATTAGTTTTTCCTCTACTTATGGGCCATCAGTGTACTCAGAAGAAATTTGCACAACAAATTATATGGTGCAATTTCTCATGCTACCTTTGTAAAAATGCAAAACTTATGGGGAAAAAACTTTTTTTTTTGTGGGAAAAATGTGATTTTTTTTTTAACTTTATACTCAGTCTTTATAAACTTCTTAGAAGCACCTGTGGGTTCAAGGTGCTCACCACACATCTAGATAAGTTCCTTTAGGGGTTTAGTTTCCAAAATTGTGCCATTTTTAATTGTTTTTCATGTTAAGGCACATCAGGGGCTCTACAACGTGACATGGTGTCCGTTAATATAAATTTTATATTTAAAAAATCAAATGGCGCTCCTTTCCTTCCGAGGTCTGGCAAGTGCCCAAACAGTGGTTTTCCCGCACATATAGTGTAACATCAGCTCTGAGAAATTGCAAACAAATTGCATGGTCCATTTATTCCTGTTACCCTTGCAAAAAAATAAAAAATTGGGGTCTAAAGTAAATTTTTTGTGAAAAAAAGTTGAATGTTCATTTTCTTTTTCCATATTCCATAATTCCTGTGAAGCAACTGAAGGGTTAATAAACTTCTTGAATGTGATTTTGAATATCTTGGGGGTGGAGTTTTTTAGAATGGAGTCAATTTTGGGTATTTTCTGTCATATAAGGCCCCTCAAAGTCACTTCAAATGTGATGGGGGTACCTAAAAAAGTGGTTTCGCAAATTTGATGGAAAATTGAGAAATTGCTGGTTAACTTTTAACCCTTCTAACTGTTTAACTAAAAAAAATATGTTTCAAAAATTGTGCTGATTTAAGGCATAAAAATAAAAGTTTTGAAAATTATCATTTTCCAATTTTTGCCCAATTTCCGATACTTTCATAAATAAATGCAAGTTATATCGAGCAAATTTTAACTCTTTCAGAAATTACATTATGTCTCAAGAAAACCGACTCAGAATCAGTGGGATTCGTTGAAGTGTTGCAGAGTCATTGCACATAAAGTGACACTGGTCAGAATTGTAATATTTGGCTTGGTCAGGAAGGAGAAAAACAGGCTTCGGGGTGAAGGGATTACATAGCTTCAGTAATGTTAATGATTCTGCTCTTGTGCTTTTGGTTAATCTATCTGTTGTTCCCTCACAGTTATGTCTCTGGAATCTGCACTTCAGCTTCCTCACTTGGGATTTTATTATTTTACCAAAAAG